>CM042834.1:3190212-3556388 GCA_023653725.1 Bungarus multicinctus | reverse complement strand
TCCGACTCTAAGACGGGTGATATAGAGTTTTTTAAGGTTATCCCTCTTGGTATGGTGTCGGGTCGCACTGTGAGCCCTCTGGATTGAAAGTCCACACATTTCCCATTCATTGCAGTAGGTGCCTTTGCCACAGGGGTCGTGTTGATTTGAAGTTCTGGCACAGATGTACTTTTCGTTGCTGGAATATGTCCGTCGCCAGACAAGTGAGCCGCATTCGTTTGTGCCATAGTCCATGGCTTCGCAGGCATCAAAAGTGACCGATTGGGATACCTTCGGATTATAAAAGTCATGATTGACCAGTGTCTTTTTCGATGAGCCGGCTCCGACAGTGATGAGGATGTTGTAGCGATGAGTGGGGTCTGTAGGGTCATAACAGGTTTGTTTGTTGTTATCTTCACAAATACTATACGTCGTGCTATTCCACACACAGGTGTGCGTGGATGGTTTGGTGCAAATAAAATGGGTGTGATATATTAATGTAGTTCTGATGGTCTGCCCCTGTTGAGTTTTTTGCAAGCAGGGGGTGCAATGTTTGGCATCTTGGGAGGTGAGTGCACTTCGTGTCCTCCATTGAGAGGGGATAAACTTCTGTCGTAGGGATAATGTCAGCCGAGAAGAAGTGGCAAAGCCTCGTACCATTTTTGTAATTTCACATTGGTATAGACCAAAGTCTGAGAGGGTCAGATCAGTTACTGAAAGATGAGTTGCTCTAAAATGATAATTGATGGTATATTTGGGTGAGTCTTGTAGATATATGGTATTGTTGAAAAACCAGCGCCAGATGATTCCCTTTTTCTTGATTGGAGACCTCTGGTAACAGGAGAGGGCCTGAGAGCAAAGATGCAGTGCTCCCTCATTGTTGTAACGGTGCGTGTGAATCAAGGAGTTGAATTTAGGATGTGGAGAGGACTCGAGAAGCTGTCGACGAATTCGTTGTCCACGGAGCGGTGACCAGGAACCAGGATAGCGGTCAGGGAGATGGGAGCCAGGTGTATCCCATAGGCAGCTGGTGGTATCACAGGGAGGTTGGCAGCAGGAGAAGTGGCGCACCAGGGTATGGGAAAAAGATTGAGGAGAAGATTGAGACAAAAGGAGCCAAGAAAGAAACATAGAGGGTAGTGGGGGGCGAGTTACAGAGAAAATGGAAAAGAGATAAACTGTATGATTGAAGGATTGACGGGAAGCAAGAAAGCCTAAGCAGGAATAAGGTCCCACCGTATTCGCGGTGACATAGACATGTAGGTAGACCCGACAGGGTTGGTAGCCATACAGAAGAGAGACGTGAGGTGAGGGACGCAAGGCACGGCCTTGATGTTGAAAGGCATAATTACAGGCGGAAAGAGAGATGTCTTCAAAGGCAAAGGTAACGCGTGTGAACGGAGGGGCGAAGATAACAGCAAGATCAGCCCGAAACTGAGAAAAGACAGGAGATATCAGAATCAGAAGGGCTAGGAGAGGAACACTTGTCCTTAGCCTCCCCATGATAAGGTCGAACACAGCGCGCAGGCACCCAAAGAACACGTTCAGGAAGTTGAACAGCAGCGTATCCTTTGCCCCAAGTGATCAGTTGCACAGGTCCCTTCCACTTCGGATCTGGAAGTTGCCTGAAATAAACAAGAGGTCTGGAGGTAGGGACAGGAGGTGTGGTAAAGTGACGAGAAGCAGCCGTAGAAGAAGGAGAGCCAGTAAGATTCAGAAAGTTCAAGGTATATAAACATACATTTAACACATTCTGTAACGCTGGGAGGTTCGGGGGGCGTACGCCTTTTTTCCCCATGTATCGATCAAGGGCCGTTTTGAGTGTTAAATTTGCTCTTTCCACAATAGCTTGGCCTTGGCTATTGAATGGAATTCCAAATTTGTGTACAATGGACCAATGATGACAGAACTCCGAAAAGGAGGAGCTCGTGTATGCAGGACCATTGTCTGTTTTTAAAATTTTTGGACATCCCAGTGTTACAAAGGTCCGAATGCAATGATTGATAGTGTTTTTAGTAGTTTTCCCCCCTTTGCAGTGTGGGCCATGATGAACCCAGAGTAAGTGTCTACAGACACGTGAATATACTTCCAGGGCGCAAAGGATGGATACTGAGTAACGTCCATTTGCCATGTGTCACAGGCCTCGGTGCCTCTAGGATTTACTCCTTCTGGGACACTTCGTGCCTGCAGACTACATGTAGGACATTGTTGAACAATTGCCGCGGCTTCTTGATGAGTAATTCCAAATTGTCTCACCAGAGCCTTTCTATTTTGATGAAAATAATCATGACTTTCTCCTGCTGTTAAGGTGTTATTCTGCAGGATTGGTAACAAATGCAACTTGCAGGCCTCATCTGCCATGTGATTGCCTTCTGAAAGAAATCCGGGCAGATGCTGATGGCTTCTGATGTGGGCCACAAACAGAGATTCCTTCCTTTCCTTCAATAGGTCTTGTAACTGTAAAAAAAGCATCATTAAAGGAGGAGGGGTTGCAGGAGAAATGTAGGCATCAAATATATTCAAGGCCAATTGTGCCACATACAGACTATCAGATATTACATTAATTGGCTGGTTGGGAAAAAGTGTGAGTGCCATATTGAAGGCAGACAGTTCAGCCTGTTGAGCAGAAGGTTGTGGTGTGGTAAGTTTTTTATGCCATTGATTGTCAGTTTGCCACACACAAGCCCCGATGGTTTTAGAACCATCAGTGAATACAGTAAGACAATCTTTCACTGGTTGTTGTACTAAAGGAGTCTCTAGAGTGAGCGGAATTGTTTTCAGCACTTGTATGCGTGGGTCTGGTGGTAGATGGCAAGAGACATTCCCTTGCCACCCTTCCAACGCATCTTGTAACGCATCAGAATTTTGGAAGAGTGGTTCCCATTGTGTTAGTCTGCAGGGAGTGTAAAGCGTGCAGATATCCACACCCATCAAGGCTCTAGCTCTTTTCCTCCCCCGTTCTATAAGAAGAGCCATTTGTGCAGCTCTTGTGATGATTGATGCTTTTGGGGTATGAGGAAGGTGAATCCACTCTAAAATGTGTAGCTTCTTTGAAGTCGAGATTTGAACGATGATTGCTGTAAGGAGTGTGGGTGTGGGAAGAAGCGCCAATGAGAGTGCATGATTGTGTAATGAGCGGTCCACCCAATGGGTATGCAAGGCGCTGTTGATTTCTTTAAGAGCATTAAGCTGTTGCTCATTCAGCCAAATGAGATCTGCTGGATGCTTAAGGCCGACCAATGCTTGAAATAATGGCGAGAGAGTATGAGTTGAAATGGAAAGATATGGGCGTGCCCAATTGAGCGTGCCCAGGCATTGCTGTAACTGAACCAAGGTTGCAGGTTGAGGGAGTGTGAGAACAGGAAGGTGAGGTGAAGCTGTGGAGGCTAAAACCTTGTGTCCTAAATATTGTAACGGATAATGAGACTGCACCTTTTCTGGTGCTACATGCAGTCCTGCAAGAGCAAGGAGAGAGAGAAGACATGGAAAAGTTTTACATACTGTACCTTTAGGACCATCAGCTGCAATCAGGATGTCATCCATGTAATGATACACTAAAAATTCAGGAAATTTGTCCCGATAGGGTTGTAAAGCTTTATTTACAAAATATTGACACATCGTAGGAGAATTGAGCATTCCTTGGGGAAGAACTTTCCATTGATATCTAGCTGTAGGTTTAGAATTATTAAACTCAGGAACGGTGAAGGCAAATAGTATCCTGTCCTCTGGTATCAGCGGGATGGAGAAAAAACAATCTTTGAGGTCAATGATTATGAGATCAAATGTTACAGGAATTAAATTTGGATTTGGAAGGCCGCATTGCAATGGTCCCATAGGTTGCAATATAGCGTTCATAACACGGAGATCCTGTAGGAGGCGCCATTTGCCACTTTTCTTTTTAATTACAAACACTGGTGTGTTATATGGGCTGGTAGATGGTTCAATATGACCTTCTGCCAATTGCTGTTGAATGAGAGTGTGAAGTGCGTTTAATTTTTCTTTTGTAAGAGGCCATTGATCAATCCAAACAGGAATATTTGATTTGAGAGTGAGAGATAGAGGAGAAATAGCCATAATTCAAGGTATGTAGAGAGAAGTGTGGAGTTGAGATAGCAGGTCACGGCCCCACAAATTGCAATGTAATGGAAGGACAAAGGGTTTAAGATAAGCAGTCACAGAGGAATGAGGCGTAGAGGCAGTAAGCCAAAGTGAGCTAACCTTTGCTGCCTGCGCTCCACCGACGCCTTGTACTGAAGTTGTTTCAGCAAGGGGCCAAGAGGATGGCCACTCAGAGGATCGAATGACAGAGACGTCAGCTCCGGTGTCAATCAGGCCAGCAAAAGATTGGCCATTCAGCAATATGGTTAACATAGGTTTGGAGGCTCGAACAGATTGCTGTAGAGCAAACAAAGAAGGGGGTTCAGGAGAGGGAAGAAGAATGAGAGTAGCCACAATCGTTCCCGCTTTCAGGGAAAAGCACCGGTCGCCAATGGCAGCAAGAGAGAGATTTTTCAGAGAAGAGGAGTCGTACAAAAAGGGTGCAGCAACTACGCCTTCAATGGTAAGGGAGGAGTTAGGTATGAGCAAAACAGGCAAGGAAGGCGGAAGTGGCTTCAGAACAGTGATAGAAAGAGGGAGAGTGAAGACCGAACCAGGATCATCATAAACGATGTCCTCTGTCAGCTGTACAGGGAAAGAAGTAGGTTGTAAAAAGGAAAGAGAAGAGGAAAGAGAAGTTTCAGCCTTTGTAGCAGGGTTAGCTGAAGACCCCATGCCTAGTTTTCCGATTGCTGAGCAGGAGGAGGGTTAGAGCGACATTGGGAAGCCCAATGAAAACCTTTTCTGCAACGAGGGCAAACAGTTTTTGGCTTGGCAGCATAGGGTGCAGTACCCCGAGACTGGCCACGAGGCGTTCCCCCCCCACCCGGCATTCTACACTGATTTTTAAAATGGCCAGGCTTCCCACAATTAAAACAATTGCCAGAGCGAGACACGGCAAGGGTGTCGGACAACGGAGGGGAGGTGGGGAGGGATGCAGAAATGGAGATAGAGATGGCAGCGGCAAGGGCGCTCATTTTGTGAGAAGTAGTTCCCACAATCCTACAAAGCTGCAGGAACTCAGCCAATGTTACACCAGGTTTGTTAGCAACAGGTTGAAGTATTTTTTGACAATCTTCATTCGCATTGGTGTAAGCCAGTTTAATAAGAAGTTCTTGTCTGGCCGCCTCATTGTCAATTTGGCATTCCAGAGCGGTTTGCAAACGGTTAACGAATGAAGAGTAAGACTCGTCAACCTCCTGCACTACCTTCAAAAAGGTGTGTGTGGATTTAGAGTCTGAGTCATCCACACGTTTCAGGGCATTCATCGCACAAAGATGAATGATTGCAAAGGCACGGCGAGGGCAAGTTTGTTGCTGAATCAGGGTGGAGAATAATCCGGTTCCCTTTACGTGATCAGCAATGACCAGATTAGGGAGGCCTCGTCTTATTTCAGCATCTACTAATTTTTCATATTCAGACTGCCAAACAACATACTGGGCAGGAGTCATAAGCATGGAAAACAACATCTTCCAATCATATAACAGCATTACAGTGTTAGCAGACACGAGAGAATCAAGCATGCCACGAGTGTAAGTGGATTGCAGTCCATACATATTTACAGCCTCTTTTAAATTTTTCAGCACTCTTAACTCTATGTTGTTATGAACATGAGCGCCAGGGGCTCCCGGAACAAGAGTCATAGGGTAAGCAGAAGGTATATCACAGCATTCTAAGGTGAAGGAAGGAGAAGCCAGAATAGCAGTAATATTTCCCCCCGAGGGATGTGGGGACGGAGGATCAGTAGGAATGGGAGAGACAGAAGGAGAGGAGAGCTGCAGACGATTGTGCGGAGTGTCAGAGTGAAAAGGAGGGGCAGAGGCAAGCTGAGGAATATCATCCGAAGAGTCGGCAGATTGGTAAGGTGGGGGAGAAGAATCAAAGTGAACAGCAGGAGGCTTAGCAGTTTTAGAGGCAAGAGATAAAGACTCGGGGAGAGTGGTGGAGGGGTAGATAGTATTGAGCGCAGCCATTATCGCACGCCAGGACATAAGAATGTCCGGTGGAGCTCTGGGAACATCATACAGATATTTTCCCAAGCGTTCCCACGAAGTGCGATGCAGCGTGCCCTCAGCCGGATAAGCAGGACAGTGCTGCTCCACATAAAGCAAGAAGGAGGTGATAGATTTTCTAGACAAGGTATATACAGTGGTGCCGTTAATTTTCTGCAAACAATTAGCCTTCTTCACTAATTGGTAAAGTTCGTCCCTATGAACTGACGAAACTTTGGAGAGTGAGGAGCCCATTACTTACGATTGTACAGAGCCTTTGCCAGGTGCGTAGCAACGGGAGTGAAGGCAGCGCACCTCTAGACAGAAGTCACGCTGTGGAGCTGAAGAAGTGAGAGATCCCGGACGAGCCCCCAGTTGTCGCGTTGTCGCGGTTTGCTCGTTGTCCTTAGGTTCTCTGATCAGCCCGTAGAGCCCCCGCAGGGGTGAAATTTAGAGGGACCCTCGCGAGGGTGAGTACTTAAGTACTGGAATCAATAATTGACACAGACACCATAGTTTCTCAAGGTGAGAGAGCACGTTGTGCCCGGGGTAGATGAAGAAGTCCCCCGATTGCAACGCACCACCCTCTTTTATTTTGCAGTTTTATCAGGGCGGGGGGAGCGAGACATATGTGAAGAGGAGCAAGGAAGTATAATTCTAATGGCGCCATGGCAGGATGCGACCACTGTTGTGTTGTGTGCTAAGATAGCGTGATTATCTATTAACAAGATATTTATAGTCAGCTAGTTCCTGTAACTATTTGCCTACGTGTCGTGCCAAGCTGAGTTTATCATGCAATTCCTAACTTGAGAAGGTCATTCTTAGGGCCTTAGGTCAAGAGGACTCTCGAGGTTTACTACAAAGGATCTGGCCTTGTGGTGCTCCAAACAAGGAAAGAATCAATGCCTCTTTGTTTAGATACTTTCTGTGCCATTTCTATTTGAACTTATCTGTGGAGGCTGAAAAGAACGAGGTGTGTGTTAGGATATGTGCAGACTAGCCCTTGTATAAAAAGGATATGTACATGGAAAACGGTTTATGAGAACAGTTATGAATAAATATACAGCCACACAGAGTTAAACAAGTTGTGTTAATGTTTACTTGAAGAAATAGCACAGTCCAATAAACAGTCCATGTCATATATGTTTTTGATCAGTCCAGAAATATCCAGTTATAAAGTCTTCTTACAAGTTTCATGTCTTTTACAGCAGACAAATATCAAACCATAATACAACAGATCACCTTCGATATCAACAGAATATCAAAATAAACAGGGTTACTCAGTATCGGTCCATAGTCAGTATCAGTATCAAGAGAGATCATCAGTGAAAAAGAGAGTTAAACCATCATCTATAGTTCCTTCTTATGGCAACTTGTAGCATAATCAACCAACCAGAACACAGCATAATACATATAGTATTTTTCCTTAAAGCTACAAACATATATATTTGTAGTTTATATATTGTCAACCCAACTACGTTATTTACATATACATAACAGTGTGCTTTTATGTGTCCTCTGGAGGTTGTGTGAGAGGAGTGTGTTATCATTTGTCCTCTGAAACCTCCCCAAATTGTGTGAGAACAGAACTTTCATGCTCAGTCCATGGAAGATCACTCCCAATCCAATACAAGAACAAAGGCCTCGTGCAGTGTGACTCAGAGCATCCTAGGGTACAAGTAATCCTCAAGTTACCACAGTTCACTTAGTGAACATTCCAAGTTACGACCAGCCCTCCCCCAAGTATTTGAGACCCAGTCCCAAAATTTATGAGTATTGCAGCTCCCCGGTCATCATTCACACTTACAAATGACAGTAGAGGCTCTACAATATTCACCCTACCTATTCCCCACCCCATCTCGCAGGGACTTACCATATTTTTCAGATTATAATCTGCACTTTTCCTCTCCAAAAAAGTGGGTGGAAATGTCTGGGCGTCTTATAGAGCAAAAAGCGGACCTGTTTTTGGCCTCCCAAACCCTCAGAGAGTCCTGTTATTGCCCTCCTTGACATCCAGCACTCTGCAGGGGCCGCTTTTAGTCTCTGGAGGCCTCATGAAGCACTCTGCAGGGGCCGCTTTTAGTCTCTGGAGGCCTATGTCGGTCCCATTTTGCCCTCCCTGGCGTCAGGGAGGCTGAGAACGGGACACACAGAGGGTATGGGAGGCCAAATATGGGTGCTTCTGGATGCCGGGGAGGACAAAAATGAGACATGTGGAGCCAAAAACTTACTTTCTTGTTTTGCTTCTCTAAAGCTAGGTTCGTGTTATAGTCTGAAAAATATGGTACCTTGCGACGATGTGGTGAGCCATCGGTTCCCTTGCTTACTTCAGTGCATTTGCAGAAAAAAGAGTAGTGGGAGATACGCATGATCAGTAGTTGGAAATCTAGCACTATTGATCTCACGTGATCTCGCACTACAGTGCTTTAGGCCTCTGTTCACTGCTAAACAACGCCTACAGCAGATCCAGGGCAAAAGAGAGGAAAGGCCTCCTTGTTTTCAAAGACCTTTGCCCTGGATCTGGTGCAGTCCTCAGTTCTTAAAAGAACACAGGCCTAAAATACTGCAGTGCTCCAATAAACCTTAAATTTTCTCCTAATTCCTCGGTGGATGTCTCCCCTGATTATTATGAACTTCAATGGTGAATAAAATAAGGTTCTACATTTAGGCAAAAAAAATGCACAGGTACAGTATATGTACTTGTTCAATAGTAATAACTATAAGAGTGATCTTGGAGTCCTAATGGACAACTATCTGAATATGAGCCAGCCGTGTGCAGCAGCTGCCAAAAAGTCAACACATTTCTACACTGCATCAACAGAGGGATAGAATCAAGATCACGTGAAGTGTTAATACCACTTTATAATGCCTTGGTAAGGCCACAGTTGGAATACTGCATCCAGTTTTGGTCGCCACGATTTTAAAAGAGATGTTGAATCTCTAAAAGGAGTGCAGAGAAGAGCAACAAAGATGATTAGGGGACTAGAGACTAAAACATATAAAGAATGGTTGCTGGAATTGGGTATGTCTAGTTTAATGAAAAGAAGGACTAGGGGAGACACGATAGCAGTTTTCCATTATCTCAGGGGCTGCCACAAAGAAGTGGGAATCAAGCTGTTCTATTCCTTAACTCAAAACTGATTCTGAGTGAGATCTGAATATATATATAGATAATTGTAAAGAAAGAGATGTTTTCTAGATATTTTCAAAACTTTCATGACTCATGAATGTAGAAATCATCATGTCTATATCACACCACTGTAGGCCTGCAAACATACAGCCTAATGGAATTTCAGAGAAATTCAGAAGGAAATTCACTTGACTTTCTACACTTTGATCTTTTTCTCTAACCTCATTGTCATTTTCATTTCCCTTTTGCTTTGAAGGTAATAATGGGCAGGAGAATCAAGATTCCCATGAACTGTTCCAAGTGATCAATGCTAAAGATGGAAGGGAGAAGTTTGGCATTCGAATGGAATTCGAAAGCCATGAGAGAAACCAGTCAAAGAATTGGAATCCGGAAAGCTCATCTTCCACTGATGCTCCAATGCAAGACTTTCTTGCCCAAGAAGAGAAAATAAGGAAAAAATATACTGGAAAAAGTGTGAAGCTAATCAAAGCTGAAGTACAAGTAAATGAACATTATTTAACCCAAAACAAAGGAGATGATACTGTAAGAAGATACAACGGACAAAACTACAATGGGTCATTCATTCTTTCTCATGGGAATAACTTCCTTATATCTCAAAAAGCGATTGACACAAAAGAGAAGCCTTATAAATGTTTGGAATGTGGAAAATGTTTTGGAAGAAGCACACAACTTACTATCCATAGAAGGACCCATTTGGGAGTGAAACCATATAAATGCATAGAGTGTGGAAAGACCTTTGCTCAAAGTGGTCATCTTATTTCTCATAAGTTCATCCACACAGAGGAGAAGCCATATAAATGCATGGAGTGTGGAAAAACCTTTCTTTATAGTAGAAGACTTACTATCCACGAAAAGGTTCACACAGGAGAGAAACCATTTAAATGCATAGAGTGTGGAAAGACCTTTGCTCAAAAATATAATCTTACTTCCCATAAGATCATCCACACAGGAGAGAAGCCATTTAAATGCATGGAGTGTGGAAAGACCTTTGCATGGAGCATGAGTCTTAAAAACCACAAAAAGATCCACTCAGGAGAGAAACCCTATAAATGTATGGAGTGTGGAAAGACGTTTATTCGGAGCAGTTCCCTTAGAAACCACAAAAGATTCCACACAGGAGAGAAACCATATAAATGCATTGAGTGTGGAAAAATGTTTACTTGTAGCAGTAGCCTTAGAAGTCACAAAAAGATCCACTCAGGAGAGAAACCCTATAAATGCACAGAGTGTGGAAAGACCTTTATTCAGAGCAGTTCCCTTAGAAACCACAAAAGATTCCACACAGGAGAGAAACCATACAAATGCATGGAGTGTGGAAAAATGTTTACTCGTAGCAGTGGCCTTAGAAGTCACAAAAAGATCCACTCAGGAGAGAAACCCTATAAATGCATGGAGTGTGGAAAGACGTTTACTAATAGCAGTGACCTAAGAATACACAAAAGGATCCATACAGGAGAGAAACCATATAAATGCATGGAGTGTGGAAAGACCTTTGCTCAAAGAAGTAATCTTATTTCCCATAAGATGATCCACACAGGAGAGAAACCATATAAATGCATGGAGTGTGGAAAGACCTTTGTTCAAAGAGGTCATCTTATTTCCCATAAGATGATCCACACAGGAGAGAAACCATATAAATGCATGGAGTGTGGAAAGACCTTTGTTCAAAGAGGTCATCTTATTTCCCATAAGATGATCCACACAGGGGAGAAGCCATATAAATGCATGGAGTGTGGAAAGACGTTTACTCAGAGCAGGGACCTAAGAATACACAAAAGAATCCACACAGGAGAGAAACCTTATAAATGCATGGAGTGTGGAAAGACGTTTACTCAGAGCAGTTACCTAAGAATACACAAAAGAATCCACACAGGAGAGAAACCTTATAAATGCATGGAGTGTGGAAAGACGTTTACTCATAGCAGTGGCCTTAGAAACCACAAAAAGCTCCACCCAGGAGAGAAACTATATAAAGATCCTCTTGCTGAGGTGAGGCTCCTTCCCCAGAGCCCTGTTCCTCCAGCTCTGACAGGAGCAAACTCTGGACAGGGATCATGGGGGCCCTGATAGGAGTGGCCTTCCTGGCTGTGGGGCTCTTCTCCTACTTGAAGAGCTAGAAAGGTTAGTCTGGGGGACTGGAGGAGAGGTTGTGGGGATGGGACTGTTATAAGTAAAATTTGGATATTATACTTGAGAAACTGCAGAACCAGACTGTAGCCATTTTGTGTCCGTAGCCTGACCTTTTAAAAGGACAGAAAAGTTGAGAAATATGTTTTTGTGAAACAAATATGGTGGATTGCGAAGTGTGTCCTTGGACGAGGTTTTGGAATTTGGGTAAGGGCAACTTGACATTATATAGTCACATTGATCGAAATTATAGCCCTTTGATAATTGCATAACCGGACATCTGGAGATAAATCCGGGAAAAACGATGTTGGTAACAATCCAATGTCAAGTGGGGAAAGGTCAGTGGAAATACCCACAACTTTCCTATGGGATCCTATGTATCTTTGTAACTGAAAAACAACATGTGTTATGTAACTGTTTATATAATTATATTTGGGTATAAATAGGTGGTCTTTCTGGGAAAGGGTGTCTCCTTTTCCTCATACTATCTTTGGTATGTGTTAAAAGGTGATCGATACTGCAGTATCTTCAATAAAGCCAGTTACGTGTTTCAGTATTTCAAGTCTGTTCTAATTATTTCTGCTCATACGCATGACAGGGACCATCTAGGGGAGGCCTCTCATTGAGCTCAGCAGGTGGCCAAGAGGGTCCCCCTGAGGAATAATTTTGGGAGCTTCTATATTTGGGGCTATTAAGGGAAGATTGTGCAACTTATTATGGGCTATCAATGGGGAGGGGGACTCCCTGAGTCCTCCAGCCCATGAAGGGTCCTGATTGGCTCTTTTTCTCCTTCTAGCAATTCCCATCCAACCTCCAGCAGGTGAGTTTCTTCTCTTCCCCTCCATCTCAACCCTTCCTACTAGTTATAGGTGAGTTTTTAATTCCTTAATTGTTCCTTTGAAAAAAACATGTCTGAACAAAATCTCCTTTCTGTGGATGTAGCAAATTTTTGGATTTTGGGCAGCTTTTCCTTACAGAGATCTGAAAAAATATTGCAATCAAAAATAAAATTACACACAAATGATAAAATATTTCCCAGAATTTTTCCAAATTTTGAGAAATTGCAAAACAGAATGGGAGGAGGGAAGGGAGGGAGCCACCCCCCAGGTTTAAATTCCCCCTCCCCCCATTTTGTAGGCAATCCACCCATTCTGGGAGATCTTCCCAGCAAGATTGCTGATAATGAACATAGCATCTCAGGTATTGTTTTATCATTGCGTTAGCTCATTCTGCAGATCCGTCCGTACTCGGAAGGAAGGTGGAGCTACATCCTTGAGAATGATGAACCTATCAACTTAATGAATTCCCTCCAAAACGTTGCCATAAACTGGAGCCCCCCCCCCCCCCCCCATCCAAGATGATCCTTCTTGGCACCCCATGGAGACTCATTTGAGTTCACTAGTTGGAACCTCGACAGGCTGATCTTCCTGACCCCTCTTCTGGCCACGTGACCCCAGGCTCCCCACTTTGCTGCCACCCCCATCCTAGCCCCATCTTTGTTAATATGAAGCATCCCAGACTTTTCCTCCCTGAAATGGCAGATTCTCTATCTGACCCTGCCTGTCAACCACCCCCATGCAGTGTGGGCCTTGTGCTGTCCAGCCAGTGTATGGGAATTGGATAGTTAGGTAGCAATTGTGAGCTGTCCCCTTAAGAGAATGCATCATGGTAAATGTAGTTACGCTGTCCTGGGAAATGTAGTCCATGTCACGTGACCACATCTGTAATCCTAATTGGTCACTTAATTGACCCTCGATGGGTTGGGAGAGTGTCCTCACTCTTGGCTGAACTCACAGACTCGTGGTAACTGTTTTACTTCTATCGTTACAAGATGGGAGAAAAAGGATAGGAGATAAACCATCTTTTTACCTACAAGACAGATATGCAAAGGATAGGTCATTAAAGAAGAACTTTGTCACAAATGTGAGTTATGAGGATACCTGATGAACCAATAAAAGTACTTGGTTATGGATGTTTTGTGGAGTATCTGCATCTGTAGAGAAGACAAATCTACCACTGTACAGGATACAGAACAGTAAAAAGATGATTTAATTTGAAGTCCTGAAGCCCATCAGTATAAAGACAGTTAATTTGGATTTGTGATAAAGCAAAGTAATATTGAAGCCATGGGTGAATATGCAATGTTAATCTAAGCCTGCATTTCTCATCGTCTCTCGCTCTCTGTGATTAACGGAACTCTTTACATGCTGTTTGGATGGTGGGAGGGGTTGGAATTCCCCCACATGCTAGAAACAAAAAGAACTTTCTAACCGCAGAGTTTAAAACCAGTACCCCCCTCTTTTCTCTGCTCAATTTGTCTTCCTGCTATCTCAAAGACTCAATTTGTATGATAAGAAGAGCCAGAAACCAAACTTTGTCTCCAGCGTTCACTGGATTCCTTTGTTTTGGATCAAGGCAGGAAGGAGTAAATCCCACCTCTTCTCTCTTCAGCGAAAGACGTGCTGTGTCTCATGTTACATCGCTTTTATCTAAAGAGGAGTTCATCTGCAAGCAGGGGGAAGGGCCAAGCATTCCATTTGTCTTTGTCACAGTCACCAACACCTTTTGTGGGCTAAAAGCTAGGAACTGAATGCATTTACAGCAACTGAAGAGAGACACTTAATCAAGCACTGATTTAAACACAGTATCTTTTTGCTATCCTGCTGAAGTCAATAAATCTAAAAGCAACCACGGTAAAGCATCGTATCTGTGTATTAACCTTTCCTTCCAGCATCTTCAATTGCCATTCAACTGCTAGACTCTAGCACCATCTGGTGGTCAAGAAAAACAAAAAATTCTTATATGATTTTTTTTACAAAGTCTCTCAAGATTGACAAGTGTGCTTATCCAATGATAACCCCTTTTTTGCAACTATTGTGGACAATTTAATCAATTTAATTCAAGGTCCCAAGATTAACTGCAACCTAACATGGGCATAGCAATAGCGTCTTCCAGGCATATTTCTGCGTTTAGCCCTCAAGTCTTCTGACTTTGCTACGCAACCTCTACTGCCACCTTCTGAAGCAAGCAACACTAACAGGCATATTTTTGTGTTTAGCCCTCTAAGTCTTCAGACTTCGCTACGCATATTTTTGTGTTTAGCCCTTAAGTCTTCAGACTTTGCTACACAACCTCTAGTGCCCACTTGTGTAGCAAGCACACAATGCACCCTAGAAACAGCCATACTGTGTGCTGTGCTAGCATCGCCCAGACTCTGCAGCGCTATCCATTCCAAAAGCCTTCCAATGCCCTTTAGCACCATCGAAAACAAGAATGCTGTTCCAGGCTAAAAGGCCGCCTGTGATAAGTACACTTTCACTAGGAGACCCTAAACGGCCACCAGCAACCACCAGACATCCACTAAGATGCCTTACACGGGCATGTGCCTCCACAACACCCTTTCCAACAGCTTCCCGACATTCCCGATGCCCTTTGACACTGTGGAAGCAAGAGTACCGTTCCAACCCTAAAAGGCCTCCAGAAGTGACGACCAGACTTTCACCTTTGCCACCAAGAGTATCTGTACATCCTAAAAGGCTGCCAGAAGCGACCACCAGACTTTCACCTTTGCCACCAAAAGTACTTGTATACCCTAAAAGGCCGCCAGAGGTGACCAGCAGACTCGTACCAAGAGGCTGAACTTGAAGATTGAACCTCAAGCTTTGCATGCTTTGCTTTGTTTGATGCTTTATTAATGTTTACTGTTTTTCTTAGTTATATAGCTAACTGTTTATCTTACTTATATAGTTATCCGCTATTCAGTTAGTATTACTGTCTACTGCTTATCTTAGTTTATAGTTAATTACTTTTTTTCTTCTCTTAATAGTGGAATTTACAATTCCAGGCAGTGAGTGTGCTGTCCAGCCAGTGTATGGGAATTGGTTAGTTAGATAGCAATTGTGAGCTGTCCCCTTAAGAGAATGCATCATGGTAAATGTAGTCAAGGTATCCTGGGAAATGTAGTCCATATCACGTGACCACATCTGTAATCCTAATTGGTCACTAAATTGACCCTCGATGGTTTGGGGGAGTTTTCCTCACTCTTGGCTGAACTCACGGACTTGTAACTTTTTTACTTCTATCGTTACAAGATGGGAGAAAAAGGATAGGAGATAAACCATCTTTTTACCTACAAGACAGATATGCAAAGGATTGATCATTAAAGAAGAACTTTGTCACAAATGTGAGTTATGAGGATACCTGATGAACCAATAAAAGTACTTGGTTATGGATGTTTTATGGAGTTTATCTGCATCTGTAACAGAAGACAAATCTACCACTGTCCAAGATACAGAACAGGCCTGCCTTGGGGGGGGGGGGGGGGGGGGGGGGGGGGGGGGGGGGGGGGGGGGGGGGGCGCTGAAATGGAAGAACAATACATTATTTACACAAAAATATTTCTGCAGCCCTGATGAATTAATCCTGCTCTCTGATACAACAGGATATTTTTTTTCTTTAGTGGCTGCTGATTGTCCTGTTTGCAACCTCTGACAAAATGGAGGCTGAAGGTGGCAGGTTGGGGAGAGGAGGAGGATGGTAGCCTGGACCTTTTACTGCTGAGAAATGCCCCCAGCTTCCTTTCTTGGGAGGGAGGGGTGGAGACCATCTAGACTGTCCCCTGGAATGCTGGGCCAACCTGTCACTCTAGGCCCCTCACCTCTCCTGGTTTTGAACCCACAGCAGCTTCATCTACCTTATTCTTCCTCCGAATCACTTCCCTTTGCTTTTCTATGAAAGAATAAACTTTAGATATAAGAAAATCCTTCCTTCCTCTTCCTCTTTCATGCCCCCCCCAGGAGGCTCCTCCCTCTGCTGCCTCTGGATCTACCATCCCGGCTACTTCAGGTCCAAAGCCAGAACTGGTTTGGGAGGAGGGAGGGCAGATCCATGGAGGGGAAGAGGAAGGGGCCTCCTCCTTCTCAGAGGCCTCCTTGCTCTGCTTCCTCTCAAGCCCCCTTTGGGGGAGCAGAATGCCAGCAGGCAGGGTGCTCCCTGATTACTTGTGGGGAGCCATTGGGGGCCACTTGAGATTCCCCCTATATTCACCCAGCCATTTAAGCCATTTCCTTCACAACTGGAGGGTTCTGCCCTGTTTTGGCACCCAACGCCGCCCTCCCTCCCTCTTCAGGGCTCAGATTCGAATGGTATAGAGTCCCTTCCAATGGCTACCTACGAATGGCTCTCCTCCAGATGAACTCCAGCCCATCCAGTTCCCCCCCTGCAAGGTGAGGGCGAGGACTACAACTCCCCTCATCTGTAGGCAACGGGGGTGTCAGGATGTGTTTTCTTTATGAACACTGAGAGCTTATGCACCAAAGACACATTCCTTGTGTGTCCAATCATGCTTGGCCTGTGGGATTAATTGTTCTGATTAATGATGCTCAATGTGTTATGACATATTCAACTTATATTCAACTCATGCTTAATTGGTGAAAGTTATTATCAGTAGGCTGCTGGAACAGGGGAGTTGCTTCAAAGAGAGATGCTTCAAAGAGAGTCAGGAATGTGGTCTTATCTGGATCCATGAGGTAACGGAATGAACTGATTTTAATGAACTGACTTTGTGTTATTATTGCTTGGCTGAGATTGTGTAACTTTGCTTTTGCTAAATAAAAGAGTGCTTTGGACTTCGGTTCGGGGCATTTCATCCCGAGGAAATACCCTGTTTCCATGTCTCCTGATTTGCCGGGTTAACCATTTAATTGCCACAAGTGGTGACCCCGACGTGATTCTTAAAGGATACGTCCGCTTTGTCCCCATCCTTCGCCAGGCATTGGCTTAAGCGCTTTCATCAGGTACACGGCTGGACCGCGTCTGATTCATCGTAAGTATGGGGAATGATCTATCTCAGGCTCAAGAAGAGCACGTCAGGGAATTGAAAGAGATAGTTAAGCGAAATTACTTTCAGTTTAACTCAGCTGGGAAAGCTCGGCAAGTTAAGGGAAAAGAGATTAAGGAACTTTTGAAATATGTATGGGAACATATGTCCTATTACCCTTTGTCAGGAAGTACGAAGGTGTCTACATGGAGAAAGATAGGCGAGGCCTTACACAATGCGCCTCGCGCCCCTGCACCCATACTCTGTACATGGCGTTCCTTAATTGAGGCATTGCAAATTCAAAATAATCCCTTATTGCAGCCCCTTCCTGACTCTGTCATTCACCCACCTCCCTATCAACCGGTTCTTGTTCAGCCAGCTGCTACCACAGCGGTTCGTAATCATGGGCTGCTGCTCCCTCCTCCTGCCCCTGCTCTTAGTGAGCCTTCGCTAGCCCCTCGCGGAGTGAAAAATGCGGTGGACGCTGGATTTGAAAAGGCAATGGAGAATGGGGAGCTGTCTCCGGAGGAATTAATCAATCTTCCGGTCTCAGCTTTCCCTGTTGTTGTAGAAATGGATAGACTCGGAAATGAGGAACGTATCTGGCGTCCTTTAGAATTAAGAACTCTCCGGGAAATTACCACAGCAGTAAAAGATTATGGGTTAAAAAGTAAATATACAACTGCTTTGCTGGAAGCTTTGGCATTTGGTCGAATGATGATACCAGAGGATTGGAAAGCTTTAGCCAGAATGATTTTGTCCTCCGGCCAATATATTGTTTGGGATTTTCAATATAGACAACAGGCAATAGCTAGGGGAACAGCAAACATTACACCCGATCAGTTATATGGTGTTGGTCAGTTTAGTACAGTTGAGTCACAACAAGATAATTTGGCAAATAATGTTTTCCCTATGATTAACCTTTGTGTGTTGGCTGCGTTTACTAAAGTAGATGAGGCTGGAGGTAGTTCCATTCGCAGTTTTGTTACCATTAAGCAGGGAAATGCTGAGCCATATCAGGATTTTATTACTAAATTGAAAACTGCAATTGAAAGATCGGTAGATAATGATATGGCGGCTGCAGAATTACTCCAAAAATTAGCCGTAGAAAATGCTAATGCAGACTGTAAGGCTATTCTGCAGCCTTTATTATTTATGTTCCTTTTCGGCTTCACTTATGGGAACAACTCTTGGCTACCTCTGAGCTACTTCAATTGTCTTTAGCAAATTGGCAAGGTACTTTTGCTTATCATTTACCATCAGATCATAGATTGTCCATTGTCACCAATACACATATAATTTTGGAAGAAGTTCGCTGCTCTTTTCCTCTCCCAGATGCTTTGACCTTATTTGTGGATGGAGGAAAAACATATGGTGCGTGCGTATGGAAATTAAACGAGAAGTGGCATACGAAAATTACCCCCCCTCAAAAATCAGCTCAACGAGCAGAATTGGCCGCTGCTATGTTGGCTTTTCAAACTTTTCCTGACACGCCATTTAATCTAATTGTGGATAGTCAATATGTTTACAACTTAACTATATGCCTCAAAGGGGCATATGTATCCCCAGGAACGGAGGAAGGGCTACTTGCTCTTTTCTTATCGTACCAACAAATTTTAGAACAGCGTAAATGTCCTTATTTTGTTGGGCATATGCGTAGTCATTCCAATTTACCTGGAATCCTTGCTGAAGGAAACCAGCGAGCTGATGCCTCCACACGCGTGGAGCACTTACATTTATCTAAAACAACTCCGTGGGACAGCCATTCTTACTTCCATCAAGGGGCAAAAGCCCTTATTAAACAATTTGGCCTCTCAGCTACAGAAGCTGCTGCAATTGTCCAGCAATGTCCTACCTGTAGTAAAATTGCTACAGCTATACCCATGGGAGTAAACCCTAGGGGTTTGCACCGTAATGCCCTTTGGCAAATGGATGTCACGCAGTATCCCTCCTTTGCCCCGTGGAAATATCTACATGTTAGTATTGACACATTTTCTGGGTTTATTATGGCTACCCCACAAAGGGGGGAGACTGTTAAGCATGTCATTAATCATTGTCTCCGCACTTTTGCCTCCTCAGGGCCACCTAAGGAGCTAAAAACAGATAATGGTCCTGCCTATACTAGTTCAAACTTTGCTCAATTTTGTGATCGTTGGTCAATTTGTCATAAATTTGGCATTCCCTATAACTCGCAAGGACAGGCTATTTGCGAGCGAGCAAATGGCACTTTAAAACGCATGCTCGAAAAATTTAAACAACAACAAAGGGGGAATTCCCCGGGACTTCCAGGAATACAAGACACTCTCAATATTGCTTTATATTCTTTAAATTTTCTAACTCCCACCGGCTCGCCTCCAGCTACAGCGGCAGACCGGTTTTTCCCTTCTTCTGTTTCTTCCACAGAAAATCGCCCTCTGGTCTGGGCTCGGTTTCTCCCAGACCCTACGTGGTGCGGCCCATTTAAACTTATTACGTGGGGCCGCGGATATGCTGCAGTGGAAAATGAAAATGGTATTCGTTGGGTGCCTGGCCGCTGTGTTCGCCTTTACCACCCAAAACCTTGTGGGCCAGATCAAAAGACCCGGGATGCTGGGAACGGAGATATGGCGGAAAAATGTATTCCTGAACGATCTGGCGAGGACAGCGAAAGACCTCAATCTGACTAGATGTTGGCTGTGCATGCATATCCCGGGCACCTCTCGTGGGGGACTACCTTTGCATGCCATCCCACTTAATGATTCTGGGTGGAACGATAACTCAACAATTTACAATATCTCTCACGTTTCTTTTAATTCTACCCCGGCTGTGGACATAGTACTTTTTGAAGCTGCTTTGGTTTGTTTTAATCGATCAAATGATACCAACATGGGAGATTACCAGCTGTGCAATCAAACCGTTATGTGGAATAATAGTGATGGTTTTTGTAATGCCTTTCAGGACACAATTAAATTTGCATGTCAGCAAGTAGCACTTCTTCAGACATTAGCAGAGTTGACATCCGCTCAACAGGTGGAATGGTCCGGTCCAATTTGGTTTCTGTGTGGCACTAAAGCATATAAACATTTACCAAAAACTTGGTCTGGTGTTTGCACCATGGGTTATGTGATTCCTGCTATCTATAAGACTGATGTATTACCTGCTGGTCGACTGCGAAATCGTCGGGATGTTGAAGCTAGCCCGATTGGTTTCCATTGGGACACTCAGCTCAGTCGTGGAATACTACCACCTTTGGGTGTGGCTATGAACTACCGTGATTTACATTTACTCAATAACTGGACTATGGCTATGTTTAATGAAACTATCTTTGCTTTGAAACTGGTTAATCAGGAACTTTCAGAAGTACGAAAAGTAGCTTTGCAAAATCGTTATGCTTTAGATATTATTCTGGCTTCTAAAGGAGGGGTTTGTGCTTTATTACATTCACATTGTTGTGTATATATCCATGATAATGAACTCAATATTTCTCACACAGTACACACTATGGAAGAAATGATTGCTCAGAATCCTTTGGTAGGGACTGGTTCTGGTACCGTAGACATATGGGGAGCCATGTGGTCCTGGCTGCCGGATGGGTCTTGGATCCGAAGGATGGCTATGTCGATCATCTTGATACTGGTTGCTCTAGTAAGTGTTTGCTGTTGTATTCAATGCCTGCCTTCTCTAATAGGTATGGCTAAAGGACTTTTTCACGTTAAGCAAGAAATTCATGTTACTACTTATTATGCTCGTGATGGTCATGAAATAGAAAAGGGGGAGATGTGGGATTAATTGTTCTGATTAATGATGCTCAATGTGTTATGACATATTCAACTTATATTCAACTCATGCTTAATTGGTGAAAGTTATTATCAGTAGGCTGCTGGAACAGGGGAGTTGCTTCAAAGAGAGATGCTTCAAAGAGAGTCAGGAATGTGGTCTTATCTGGATCCATGAGGTAACGGAATGAACTGATTTTAATGAACTGACTTTGTGTTATTATTGCTTGGCTGAGATTGTGTAACTTTGCTTTTGCTAAATAAAAGAGTGCTTTGGACTTCGGTTCGGGGCATTTCATCCCGAGGAAATACCCTGTTTCCATGTCTCCTGATTTGCCGGGTTAACCATTTAATTGCCACATTGGCCAATAAAGAATTCTATTCTATTCCATCTATTTTATTCTTCATTCCAATATCTATTCTATTTCCCGACCTGGAGACTCAGCCATGGGGTGGAGGAGGACAATCCCTGAGCTGCCCTGGTGAAGAACCCAGGCTTGTTTCCTGCTGGATCCTGGCCACAGCATATATTCTGTTCTATTCTAATTCTATTCTTTATTCCAATATCTATTTTGTTCTGTTCCCCCACCTGGAGACTCAGCCATGGGGCCGAGGAGGACAATCCCTGAAGAATCAAGGCTTGTTGCCTGCTGGATCCTGGCCAGTTCCTCAGTTCCACTTCGGAGGAGCCCAACACTTCAGGCTGGGGAAGCGGAACCCAAGCACCTCTGCAGCTGATGGGGGTTGGAGAAAGAAACTGTGTGTGTGTGTAGTAGCTGCAGAGAGAACTCAGAGAAAATCTCAATAAAGCAGGAAAGGAGCCCAGAGGTTCTGCCTGGGTCAGGTAAGCACTGGACACCCCACAGAGGCTGCCTGGATCTGGGTCTGACTTTGTGTGACCGGCTGTGTCCAGATACACAACTGTGGGGCAGATGTGGACTCTGCCACCTCCTTCAGCTGCAGGGGAGGACCCAGCTCTGGCCTGCTGAGGCTGGTGCTGGGCCAGGGGGGAGTTTGAGCCCTCCAGCCCCCCCATCCCTGGAAAGGATCCAGGCCACCTCTCGACCCCAAAACTTTTCAAACAGAATCCGGAATTCAGGATCTGTTTCACCTGCCTTTTCTTAACTCACTGGAACCCAACTCTCTTCCAAAGACTAGAAAAAAATGTTTTCTATGGATGTAGTGAAAGATGAGCACAAGAACCAGAATCTCTGCTTTTTTGGATAATTTGCATGGGGGGAGAGAGATTTCCAGACTGTGATGGTTAAAAAGGCTGTAATTCTTTAGTGGGGGATATGGGATTACTGAAAGTCCCCAGAATTTATATTAAAATTCCAGGTTATTTTATAAATTATAAATTAATTCTTTGGTTTAATATACTCTCCATCCATCCTTCCACTCTTCTTAAATAAGACTGAAATCTTTTACAAGGAAGAAAATCCGCTCAGATCCTCTTACAAATATTTGTGGATATGGATTTTTTTCCTCACCTTTGGGCAAAATATTTCCTCCAACTCCCCTCCAGAAGAAGGAAGTTCATCTCAGAGGATGGATTCTTAGGACTGAGTCCCAGGGCTGATTTCTCTCCCCTTGAATAAAATCCCCTTCCTCCCACGATCCTCGCACTCAAAGCTTTGAGTTCCCTGGTAAACAGCAAATGTCAGGAAAGGGGAATCTGGGTCTTTCATAACGTAAAATGTTTGTGAGATTTATTGAGCTTGAAGGTTTATTTCAAATCAAGGCAGAGATTTGGAAAGGTGGGAAAAGCTGCGTTTATTTGGAAACGATATTTCCCTTCAAAGGAAGTTTTGTATGACACACATACAAGAGTTGGAGAGAGTTGCGGACAAAAACGCCCTAAAGTTTTCCAGGGGAGAAAATCTGTGGGGAAGATTCTTTGTCCTTCGGCTGAGAATTGGGGAGGGGGACCGAGGAAGAGCAACTGCTCAGACGGGGAACCTCCCTGAATTCTGGGTTTAGGCTTGAAGAGAAGGGGGGATCTTGACTGGGTTCTGAGTGTGGGGAAACTCCACTTGCGACCTTTCCTGGAGGGGAAGAGCGACCGGAGTCCCACTCCTACCTTGGGGATCTCCCTCACTCATTTGGGATCTCACAGGCAGATCCCGGAGTGGGGTAGCATCTCCAGGGATCGCCCCTCAGCTGAGAGAAGCTGAAGCCCGGAGAAGGTTGATCAGCCTGGGAGGGGAAATGGGATCCTCCAAAACCTCTGAGGGGGATCCGACCTGGAAGGGATCAGGAGGGATTTCCTGACCTGGAGAACCGACTAATCAATGGAGCAGCAGCCCCTCCCCCACCTGGAATTGGGGGGCTCTGTCCCTGAAGAGGCTGGACAGCCGTTTGTCCGGGGTGGGATAAAGGCTCCTGCCTCGGCCAGGGGGTTGGACTAGATGATCTCTAAGGTCCCTTCCAGCCTTTAAGTCTCCATCTCCCCGTCAGCCCTCCCCCCACCGAACCTTCTTCCCCCCCCCCCAGCCCCTCCTGCATGGAGCTGGCATAAAACACCCCCTAGAATGCAGCCCCCCAAGGCGGAAAAGATCCCCCTTCCACTTCCTCCGCTTCTCTCTCTGCGCCGAACTCTCTCCTGCATCGGCTGAAGTCAAGGGAGGCTCTGCCCGGAGACCGATGATGCTCCGGAAGGGAGGATTCTCATTGGTCCTCCTGCTCTTTCTGGTCGCTCCCAGTTCCGAAGTTCAAGGAAAACTCCTTCTTCCCCAGTTCAGAACCTCCGATTCCTCCTGGGGGGCTGGGAGCCTCCGCGTCCTTCTCTCCTCTCTTGGGGGGCGTTTGTGGGGGGGCATCCATGGCTTTTGCTGGGCTCCCCCTGATGCCCCTAGTGGGGGCGCTGGGCCGGATCCCCGGAAGTGAAGGGGGGAAGGAGACCCCCGGTGAGGAGGAGGTTGGGGAAAGGAGGGGGGCTTGGAAGGACCCCCCCCAGAGGGGGGAAGAAACCTGATGGGTCTCCAGAAGGTGGGAGCTCCTCAGCATGGGAGCACCCCATGATTGTGGGCTGTTCTTCCTGATTCCCCCTCCCTTTGCTTGTAATATTTCACACAATTGATGGCCAAGTGACCCCCCCCTCACATCTTTTGTGCCACCCCCATCCTAGCCCCATCTTCCTGGTTCATCTGGAACATTTGCAGAGAGGGGAGAGGGAGCCCCCCCCCCCTTGATTATCCTCCTAAATAAGTCTGTTAGGGAGAATTCCATGAACCCTTGAAGAAGATGAATTGCTGGTCCTTCCCAGCGTTTTCCTCCCTGAAAGTGGGGGTGAACTTTCCCTCTATCTGTCCCTGACTGACTCCTACTGTGGGGAGGGGGCTGAAAGGGGAGAAGGGGGAAAGCCCACCCTGTGTTTTCCTGCAGACCCTCTGAAAATCCTTTATTTAAACGGAAGGTTTCGCTTTGTATTCTAATTTTCTTCCCTATCTCTTTTCTCTCCAGCTTAATCCTGCTCTCAGATGCAAAAGGATGTTTTTTTTTTTTCTTCAGTAGCTGATGAATTTCTGTTTTTTTTGCAAATTCTGAGAAATGGAGGTTGAAGGTGGCAGGTTGGAAGGAGGAAGAGAACTGGCAGCCTGGACCTTCTCCTGCTGAGATCCTCCCCCCAGCTTCCTTTCCGGGTCCCCTTGTCATTTGGGGGGAGAGGGGAGGTGTGGAGATCATCTAGACTGCCGCCAGGGACTCTGGGACTGCTTGACCCTCCAGCCTCCTCCTCCGCCAATCTCTCCTGTTCAGCAGAGACCCCCATTCAGAGCTATGGCTGCAAACCCTCCACTTGGCAGCCACTTCCCCCAAAGTCCACCTGGAGCTCAGCCAAGACTGGAGGTTATCAGATCCAGAAAGATCCCAGCCAGAATTCTTGATATGCAAACATGGAAAGATCTTTCCATCCCCACGATGGAAGCAGGATGGAGGAAAAAAGTGATGGAAAAATAACTTTCCATCGGAGAGAAGAAGAGATGCAGCTGTGTTTCTACCTGGAAACCATTTCTGGACTTTGTGCTTGCGGCAGAAAAAAATGAAGTCTCAATTGGGATTTCCTGATTAAATCTGAGGTTTTTTAAAAATAGAAATGTAATAAATTTAGTAAGAATGTATAATAGCAATAAAAGCTGAGGCTGTAATTTCACTTTGTATTTTACTGAGCTGAAGAATCTTTTCCTTCCCCCCTTCTTTCTCCCACACTTCTCCTCCCCTTTCTCATTTCCTCCCTTGCTTTATTTTTTCTATTTTACACCATGATAAAATGATAAAAAATAAATAATTAAGGAAAACCATTAGAAAAAGGAGCCTTGTTTTAGCAGCGCTTTTTATTCCTCAGCGGAGATACGCAAATTTCTAAGGGGAAAAAAGTTCATCGCAATTCCACTTCTATGTCCACATTTTTATAATGGCCATTTCCCCCCAAAATGAAACTTTGCATATTTTGTCTGCTGAAAGTATCGATTGTTGGACTTTGAAATGATGGCCAGATGTTGAAATTGCCTGAAGAAAGGAGAAACGGCCAGACTTCGTTCCGGGATCTCCATCCGGGGCTGTTTTGCAAGGAAAAGGTAGATCCTTCCTGACCACCAGAAAGAAAGGAGGAGATGTCTTCCCATTGTGGGCTGAGGGGGGCATCGGAAGGGGCTCTTTGAGTGAGAGAGACGCGGGTTTCAAGAACAGAAAACGCCATTTTCTCCTGTAAAGCCAAGAGACCCCCTATGGAAATCCCCCCCAACCGTGAAGTGGGGGAGGGGACTGAGGAGAGGATCCGGCTGGATTAGGAGGGATCCCTGCAGATCCTCTCCGCCTCTTCCTGCATAGACTGTCAGCCGAGGATTTTCCTGGCTTCCCTTCGGATTGGGGGGAGTGTAGGACCCCCAAGTCCTGGCTGGCTGTGGGGTTGTTCTCCGGCGAAGCTGCTGGGGGCTCGAACGTCACGGCTGCGTTTACAGAGTAGGCGGCGAAGGAAGTGACATCACTGAACCTTGTCTCTCTAGGAGACCGCACTCGCTCTCCTCAACCCTTGGGGCGCCGCAGGAGGCGGAGAGGCTGCGGGGGAATCTGACGCGGGGGTGGGGGGACGACATCACGACCTGCCCCCGGTGAGGAGGGCTCTTCCAGGGTCCCATAGTCCCCAGCCGCCTCTCCATGCCAAGTAGAAGGAGGGGAGGGTGGGCCTGGCAGAAGCCCAGCAGGAGAGGAGAAAAGCCGGAGGAGGCAGCATTCGCGCCGGGCTCCCCGAGGGCCCCATCCTGTCTCCGGAGGGAGAGTGAAGCGGGGGGGGGGGGGGGGGGGGGGGGCAGGGGCGGCCTCTCCAGCTACCTCCTTCCCGGCCCTACTCGGGGAGGGGCCTGGGGCCTGCGCTGGGAGGAGCCGCTTGGGACAGGGGGCAAGTTGGGGGAAGCGGGTCTAGGGACTGAATCCCCCTTTCTAATCCTGGGCGTCGGTTTTTCGTTCCCTCCCAGATCCCGAACATCGGAGCTCTAAGCAGCCTTTGCAAGCCAGGATTTCCTCTGCGGGGAAAGGAAGGAAGAGAGTGGAAGGACCGGCAGGGATCCGTCCTGCGGACCCAGAAATTGTCCCGTGAAGGAAGAGTCCCCTGGAGACCCCTCAGAGTCCCTGGAGCCCTTTGGAGTTGCTCTGCTGGAGAAAGGAAGGATGGAGACACGCCCTTTGGCCAAGGAGGGGAGTGGAAAAGTCCCCTCGGCTCTTCAGCCTGGGAGCTGTGGGGAGAGCTGGACCAGAACCGGGCAGAAGGTCCTGCAGGAGGGAACCATCCTCCCTTCAGAAGTTCTGCCCTGGACCTCCATCCGATATCAGGAGGCTGAGGGTCCCCGAAGACTTTGCAGCCAACTTCATGACTTGTGCCGGCGATGGCTGAACCCAGGAAAACACAGCAAAGCCCAGATGCTGGACCTGGTGGTTCTGGAGCGGCTTCTGGCTCTCCTGCCCCCAGAGATGGAGGAATGGGTGCGGGAGTGTGGAGTAGAGAGCAGCTCCCAGGCGGTGGCCCTGGCGGAAGGCTTCCTCCTGAGCCAGGAGGAGGAGCAGAAGGAGGAACTCCAGCAGCAGGTGCAAGACTTTAGGGCACTTGGAAGGGAATAAATAGAGTGCTTGAATGCTTCACCCCTCCTTCCCAAACTTCTCCCTCATTCATAATATGAGGCAATTCTCCAGTTCTTGTAGGACATTGTTCCATTATTTTCTCACTCAGTCCCATGGATGGATATTGGAGGCTTTGAGGTTGTGTTCCGAATACAAGAATCCACTTTGTGTCGTGTGACATTCATTAATTCTGCTTCTTTTTTCCTTCCTCCTATTTGAAGTGCTGCACTGTGGAGATCAGAGATCCTGAGGGAAAGAAGAACCCATCAAATCCCCCTCAGGATCTATTTTTCAGGAGGATCCCTTGGGAAGATCCAAGTCAGGACACCTCAGGAGGTAATGGAAGATCCGCCGATTCCCCATCTCTTCCCTTCGCTCTCCCTTCTCCCCTATAGAATAACTCCTCCTGTTTTGTTAATTATGCATTTTGAAGTTTTTTATTCCTTACAGAGAAGCAAAGAATGAAGCTTTCTTGTTCTTACGACGGCGATCAAACAGCGGTTGAACCTCTAAATCAAGTAAGAAAGGGAAAAGATATTAGATTTGTATTTTACCTTTAGGAAGTGAAGCGGGTGTGCAGAAGGCTTCTTTCCTTCTGTTTTCCCCCCTTGTTTGTCTTGGATTATTTTTATGTTCTTCTACAACATGGATATCAAAATAGTAGATTCAAGTTGCTATCTGCTAGCATAGCTTCCTGTGGTTATCTTGCTCTGCTAGGTTCTCCTCCAACTTTGAGTTTACAAGAAGCAATTTTTAAAAAGTCCTTCAAGAAATAGGAATAAACATATCACAGTGGCAGGAACTGCTGGAGACCCTTTTTTTGGTTATTTTTTTGACTCGGAATTGTGCAAGTCTAATGAAAAAAAATACTCACATTCCCACATTAGCAATTTAAAAAGCCTCATTTATAACCTGTAGTTGAAAAATAAGGAAATCATATTAAAAAATAAAACAGATTATTAAAATCCAAAGGGAGTGTCTGTGTTGAGCATGGTACCTTGGGCTACAAAATAATTTCCAATCCTCTGATTTTTACCTCGATTAGGACATTCTGTTGGGGTTTTTTTTGGCAGTTGTAGCATAGTGCTGACTCATGTTTAAGTGGTTGTGTACTAGGACTCCAAGATCCCTGTTGCACTTACTGTTTTTGAGCCAGGTATCATCTATTCTGTACCAGTGCATTTAGTTTTTCTTTCCTAAATGTAGAACCTTACATTTCTCGCTGTTGATTTCCTTTTGTTAGATGGGTCCCAATCTGTTGATCCTTCTATATCCTGAGGTTATCTTCCTGGAGTGTTGATATTCCTGTCAATTTGGTCTTGTCTGCAAATTTGAAAAGTTCCCCTTCTATCCTCTTGTCTAAATCAATGATGAAGATGAACAGATCTTGCGAATCCTCCTGTTGTGTTCTTTTTTCCATGTCCAGGAGGGTCTTGTGTCCTTTGAGGAGGTGGCTGTGTATTTCTCTGAGGAGGAATGGTCTCAGCTGGATCCTGACCAGAAAGTGCTGCATTCGGAAGTCATGCTTGAAAACCATAGGAACGTGGTCTCTCTGGGTAAGAGTCTATAGTCAAAAAGAGAGATTATAGTTAGTTTTTATTAAAAAACCTCTAATCAGATATTGTCTCCTGGGAGGGAGAAGGAAAGGATCTGGCCTTGTTGTGCTCCAAGGAAGGAAAAAGTCAATGTTTCTTTGCTTAGATACTTTCTGTGCCGTTTCTTATCTGTATTTTTCCATTTCTATTTGAACTTCTCTGTGGAGGCTGAAAAAAATGAGGTGTGCTTTTATGTGTCCTCTGGAGGTTGTGTGAGAGGAGTGTGTTGTCATTTGTCCTACTGGTCTTGTGTGATCTTGCACTAAAGTACTAAAGGCCTCCGTTCTCTGAGAACCGACGCCTGTACCAGATCTGGCCAAAGAGCTCTTGCAAGCAGATGAGACTTTGGGGCAGCAAAATAGCCATTCTTGAAGCATCTTAATCTTTCCAGTCTCTGCTTGAAAAGCATTTAAAAGGCAATGGTGGCTTCAGCAAGGGATTTATCTCCAAAGTTTCATCACTGGGACAGACAGATGGCATGGAGCAGCTGCTGCAAGGTACACCAAGGTAGAAGGAGCTTGTTTCAAAATTGTTTCATTTCTCACAAGTATCTACGGAAATTAAGCCACCCCAATAAATCTTCTCCTAATTCCTCCTTGGATGTTTCCCCTGATTATTCCTTAACTCAAAACTGCCTCTGAGTGAGATATGCATAGACAGACAGACAGACAGACAGACAGACAGACAGACAGACAGACAGACAGACAGACAGACAGACAGACAGACAGACAGACAGACAGACAGACAGACAGACAGACAGACAGACAGACAGACAGACAGACAGACAGACAGACAGACAGACAGACAGACAGACAGACAGACAGACAGACAGACAGACAGACAGACAGACAGACAGACAGACAGACAGACAGACAGACAGACAGACAGACAGACATACAGACAGACAGACAGACAGACAGACAGACAGACAGACGACAGACAGACAGACAGACAGACAGACAGACAGACAGACAGACAGACAGACAGACAGACAGACAGACAGACAGACAGACAGACAGACAGACAGACAGACAGACAGACAGACAGACAGACAGACATGACAGACAGACAGACAGACAGACAGGACAGACAGACAGACAGACAGACAGACAGACAGACAGACAGACAGACAGACAGACAGACAGACAGACAGACAGACAGACGACAGACAGACAGACAGACAGACAGACAGACAGACAGACAGACAGACAGACAGACAGACAGACAGACAGACAGACGACAGACCGACAGACAGACAGACAGACAGACAGACAGACAGACAGACAGACAGACAGACAGACAGACAGACAGACAGACAGACAGACAGACCGACAGACAGACAGACAGACAGACAACAGACAGACAGACAGACAGACAGACAGACAGACAGACAGACAGACAGACAGACAGACAGACAGACAGACAGACAGACAGACAGACAGACAGACGACAGACAGACAGACAGACAGACAGACCGACAGACAGACAGACAGACAGACGACAGACAGACAGACAGACAGACAGACAGACAGACAGACAGACAGACAGACAGACAGACAGACAGACAGACAGACAGACAGACAGACAGACAGACAGACAGACAGACAGACAGACAGACAGACAGACAGACAGACAGACAGACAGACAGACAGACAGACAGACAGACAGACAGACAGACAGACAGACAGACAGACAATTGTAAAGAAAGAAATGTTTTCTAGATATTTTCAAAGCTTTCATTACTCACGAATATAGAAATCATGTCTATATCGCACCACTGTAGGCATGCAAACATACAACCTAATGGAATTTCAGAGAAATTCAGAAGGAAATTCACTTGACTTCCTACACTTTGATCTTTTTCTCTAACCTTGTTATCATTTTCCTTTTCCTTTTGCTTTGAAGGTAATAATGGGCAGGAGAATCAAGATTCGAGTGAACTGTTCCAAGTGACCAATGCTAAAGATGGGATGGAGAAGTTTGAAATTCAAATGGAATTCGAAAAACATGAGAGAAACCAATCAAAGGATTGCAACCAGGAAAGCTCATCTTCCACTGATGCTCCGATGCAAGACTGTCTTACCCAAGAAGAGAAAATAAGGGAAAAATATACTGGAAAAAGTGTGAAGCTAATCAAAGCTAAAGTACAAGCAAATGAACATTATTTAACCCAAAGCAAAGAAGAAGATGTTATAAGAAAACACAATGGACAAAATGACAATGGGACATTCATTCTTTCTCTTGGGAATAACTTCCTTACATCTCAAAAATTGATTGACACAAAAGAGAAGCCTTACAAATGTTTGGAATGTGGAAAATATTTTAGAACAAGCAAGCAACTTACTTCCCATGAAAGGATCCACACAGGGGAGAAACCATATGAATGTATAGAGTGTGGAAAGACCTTTGCTCGAAGAGGTCATCTTATTTCCCATAAGATGATCCACACAGGCGAGAAGCCATATAAATGCACGGAGTGTGGAAAGACCTTTGCTCAAAGTGGTCATCTTATTTCCCATAAGATGATCCACACAGGCGAGAAGCCATATAAATGCATGGAGTGTGGAAAGACCTTTGCTCGTAGCGATACACTTACTATGCATAAAAGGATCCACACAGGGGAGAAGCCATATAAATGCATGGAGTGTGGAAAGACCTTTGCTCATAGCAGTACACTTACTTCCCATGAAAGGATCCACACAGGGGAGAAGCTCTACAAATGCATGGAGTGTGGAATGACATTTGCTCATAGCAGTACACTTACTTCCCATGAAAGGATCCACACAGGGGAGAAGCTCTACAAATGCACGGTGTGTGGAAAGACCTTTGCTCGTAGCAATACACTTACTATGCATAAAAGAATCCACACAGGGGAGAAACCATATAAATGCATGGAGTGTGGAAAGACCTTTGCCCGAAGAGCTTATCTTATTTCCCATAAGATGATCCACACAAGGGAGAAGCCATATAAATGCTTGGAGTGTGGAAATACATTTAGTGAAAAACTTAATTTTATTACCCATAAGATGATCCACACGGTAGAAACCATATAAATGCATGGAATGTGGAAAGAGATTTGCTCAGAATGGTCATCTTATTTCTCATAAAAGGATCCATGCTCGGGAGAAACTATATAGCAATAGCGATTCCACTTAGACTTATATACCACTTCACAATGCTTTACCACACTCTCTGAGAAGTTTATAAAGTCAGCTTATTGTCTCCAGCAATCTGGGTCCTCATTTATCAACCTCAGAAGCATGGAAGACTGAATCAACCATGAACCATCAGGATAGAACTTCTGGCTGTGGGAAATTAGCCTGTAGTACTGCATTTATTTATTTGATTTGTGAAGCGCTTACAAGATAATAGGTATAAGTATAAACATAGTTATGAATACATTAAATGGATAATATAAGAAAAATAAAAAGAAACAATAGGACAGGGATGGTAGGCACGTTGGTGCGCTTATGCACGTCCCCTACAGACCTCTTAGGAAAGGGGTGAGGTCAATAGTAGAAAGTCTAAGGTTAAAGTTTTTGGGGTTTGGGGAAGAAACCACAGAGTCAGAGTATTCCAGACATTGATCACTCTGTTGCTGAAGTTGTATTTCCTGCAATGAGGTTTGGTGCAGTTTACCTTGAGTTTATCTATTGTGCGCTCTTGTATTGTTATGGTTGAAGCTGAAGCATTCATTGACCGGTAGGACATTGCAATGTATGATTTTATATACTATACTTAGATCGGACTGAAGGTGGTGTAGTTCTAGGTTTTCTAGGTCTAGATTTTCAAGTCTGGTGGCATAAGGTTTTCTGCAACGAGTAGAGGAGTGGAGAACTCTTCTTGTGAAATATTTCTGGACTTTCTCGACTGTGTTAATATCAGATACGTAATGCGGGTTCCAGTCTGATGAGCTGTATTCAAGTAGTGGTCTGGCAAATGTTTTGTATGCTCTAGTTAGTGTGATATTACCAGAGAAAAAGCTACTTAGAATTAAGTTAATAACTCTTAATGCCTTTTTGGCTATGTAGTTACAGTGGGTTCTAGCACTTAGATCATTAGAGATGAGCACTCCAAGGTCCTTGACAGAGTTTGGATCATCAACAAGGTCTTGACTATTCAGCTTGTATTTTATTTTCTGATTTTTTTTGCCAATATGTAAGACAGAGCATTTATTTGTTGAGATTTGAAGTTGCCATTTGTTTGACCATTCTTATACATAGTTGAGGTCTTTTTGAAGGATAGCAGTATTGTCTGTGGTGTTGAATAGCTTTACATCATCAGCGAAGAGAATGCAGTTGCTCTTAATATGATTACAGAGGTCATTTATGTAGAGTATGAAAAGAGTTGGTCCTAGAACATTGCCTTGGGGGACACAACTGTTGACAGGTACAGAATTTGATAGGACGCTCCCAATTTTGACCATTTGTTGTGTGTTTGATAGGAATGCTTCTATCCAGTTATGCAGGTGTCCAGAAATATCATAAGATTTTAGTTTTGCAGTGTAAGAGCTGCAGATTACAGGATAGTTTTTTTCTGAAACTAAATTGTTTATTAGAGTGCAGGTTGTTTGTCTCTAAGTGGAGGATGATGGATTGGTTAATAATTGATTCCATGACTTTACAGGTGACGCAGCAAAAAGAGATTGGTCTATAATTTTCAACTAGGCTGGGGTCTCCCTTTTTGAAGATGGGTGTTCTGCTTATTAATGTCAGAATGGCATAAAGCAGACAGAGTAACCCCACAAAGCATCCATACAAAGTCTTTTTTATTTGTTCATCAGGCATCCTATCAACTCATATTTACGACAAGGTTCTTCATGTCCAATCCTTTGCATATCTGAATTGTGGTGTAGAAAGATGGTTATCTCTTTTATCCCATAACATAGAGGCGGGGTAGAGCTGCTACCACGAGGCTGTGTTCAGGCAAGAGTGAGGAAGCCTCCCCGACCAATCAGGATTACACATGTGGCCACATGACATGAACTACATTTCCCAGGATATTTTAACTACATTTACCATGATGCATTTCCTTAAGGGGACAGGTCACAATTCCTAATTAACTATCCCAAATCCCATTAACTCTAAACTGTCTGGACAGCACAATGGGGATGACTGTGGCTTGTGACCATAGGTTTGGCAAGGAGCTGGTCCTGAAAGATTTTTCAAAGATTATGCTTAGAGGTTCGGCTATGGCAATGCATAGCTTTTTTAAGAAGTTGGCACATATTCCATCCGGTCCAATAGATAGAGATGGTTTTAGATTGCGTAGTGCTTTTTCAACATTGTCTTCTGTAAAATCAGTACGTATTAGATCATTGTAATTGTCTGTGGTTCGATTAGGAAATACTGGGCATGATCCATTTACAAATACCGAGCCAAAGAATGTGTTAGAGGTTGGCTTTAATGGTGTCGTCGTTGCAGTCTTTATCATTAGGGCCTTTAGGGTGGGATGGATCTTGAGTCTTTTAGTTTGTTGTTTACAAAATTGTAGAAAGCGCGGGTGGAATTGGTACATAGAAGGTTTTCCTCTTGTTTAATGTGATAATTGGTGCACACTGGTGGCATAAATTTTTGTATCGGCTTTTGAAGTTGGCAACATGACCAGATTTGTTTTTCCGACAAAGTGATCTCTTTTTGGATTGAAGCTTCCTTATTGTTATGGGTAATCTGTTTTTTCTGGTTTTGGGAGTTGTTATTGGTACATATAGTTTGATGACTCTTTTGACTTCAAATAAAAATATGTTGTAATGGTCTTCAACAGCATTGCATCCAGTGAATAGAAATTGCCAATCAAGGGATGAGAGATTGTTGTCTGTAAGATCATAGTCGCCTTTTTTGAAGTTATAATTGGGGATCACATCGTTGTGATGATTTTTGTGAGGACGTATGTTGAGGCAAAGGTCAATCATGTTGTGGTCACTGTTGGAAAAGGGTTCTTTAATTTGTATTCCGTAAATTGAATTCAATTGAATTCAATTATTGCAGAAGATGAGATCGAGGCAGTTGTTAAGTCTAGTATTGTTGGTTACTAGTTGTTCCAGTCCCAGATTTGTTACAGCATTGTAGAGGTTGCATGTATGGATTCAGTTTTACATTCGTTTAGGGTCCAGTTAATATGAGGTAGATTGAAGTCACCAAGAAAGATAAACGTGTGGGCAGGATGTTGCCCATGTTAGTGGTGAATTTAAGCTTGTTTACATGTTCGTTATAATCAGGGGCTCTTGTAACATGGTAAGAATTGAAATATGATATTTAAGGACAGTTCAGAGATGATGGTGTCAGGAAGAGCAAATTCCTGGGTAACTTGGATGTTTTTAGATGTAGGGATTTTTATAGAACACCACCTGTACGGATTTCACGATCTGATCGGTAAACATAATCTCTTACAGTGGTAGTGGAGTCAGGGAGAGATGCGTTGAGACATGTTTCACAGACAAATATGATGTCGAATTTAGCCATATTTAGTAAGAGGAGAAATTCAGGTATTTTATTCACAAGGCTTGTTGCATTGAGTAGCTTGCATTTAAAGCAAGTTGGAGTTGGAATTGAGGTAGTTAGGGGCGTGCATGCCTAGTCTTGGGTGATGGTGGATTGGTTGAAGTAGGGTTGGATGCTGAGTTGAAGATTGTGTATTTACTTTTGATACAGTCTGCACAGTGGTCAATGTACAGGTCCTTCTCTCCATTGTCTAGACATTTCTTGAGTTCTGTGCGGAGTTCACGGGAGCAGACACGTTGCTGTATGATTAGGTCAGGGCGAGAATGGAGGTTCTTATGGTTGGTGTTGCTTTTGGCGAGTGAATTTATAGTTTAGATGAATTTACGTTTGCTAGATTCATTTTCGCAAATGACCCTGCAGAAGCAGGGGGCCGTCTCTGTTTTTGAACTCTGGGCCAATGCGGGAAATGTCAAGTATTTCATCAGGGGAGATGATTGATGCTGGATAGTCTCTGATGATGTTGCGGATCCCTTTTCCTTGTCTCCCTTTTCCTCTCATTGTTTCCCTTTTTCCTCCATCAGAGCCTCCCCAGAGAGGAGGAAGGGTCTCCACACATAGGGTCCCAAGGGGGAGGATTTGGGTCCTTTGAATGACATTTGTCCAATCCTCCATCGGTTTATTTCTTGGGCCCTCCAGGGTCTCCTCAGGAGTCGGGAAGGGCTCCTTCAGCTTCCGGTGGGGCCCAGGGCCAAGTAATGGTCACTGTATTACTCTTCTTCTTCTCATCCTTCCTATTACCTATCTCTTCCCACTATAACCATGTTGCTTGTATTTCTACAATTTATATTGTTTTACTTGTTTTCCTAGTAGGTTTTGATTGCCTATTAGTAACCTATGACTAGCAATAGCCCTTAGGCTTATAACAGATAACAGATAATCAGAGTTGGAAGGGACCTACACCATTTCTGACAAATGGCAGTCCAATCTCTTCTTGAAAGTCTCAAGTGATGGCGCTCCCACAACTTCCGAGGGCAAGTTGTTCCATTGGTTGATTGTTCTCACTGTCAGAAAGTTTATCCTTGAAATCTCTCCTTGTTCAGTTTTATATACCATTTGGTATGCTTTCCAGCCCTCTCTAAACACTTTGCAGAGTCAGCCTCTTGCCTCCAACAGTCTGGGTCCTCATTTTACCCACCTTGGAAGGAGGGAAGGCTGAGTTCATCTTGAGCCTGGTGGGATTCGAACTACCAAATTGCAGGCAGTTGGCAGTCAGCAGAAGGAGCCTGCAGTACTGCACTCTAACCACTGCAACACCGAGGCTCATGTGACTATCACTAAGTGTTGTATCTTATGACTCTTGATGAATGTATTTTGTTTTTTCTTTATGTATCCTGAGAGTTTATGCACCAAAGACAAATTCTTTGTGTATCCAATCACACTTGGCCAATAAAAAATTCTATTCTGTTCTGTTCTATACTATATTCCAGTGGTTCCCAAAGTGGGCAGTACCGCCCCCTGGGGGACGATGGGATGCCTTAGGGAGGCCCTAAGAGGCAAGTGGGCCAGCAGGGGGGCGCTAAGAAGCGGCAGGGGGACATTGGAGGTGGGCTCGCAGGGCACAATTCACGGGTGGGATTCTACCAGTTCTCTCTTTCCCTCTCTCAGGCTCACTCTATTGACTGTTGCACCGGAGCGGTGCAAGGGGCTCAATGGGATGAGCAGCCTTTCCAAGCCGGCCAGCTTGTGCAGTCAGCCGGCCACCTCGTCGCGCAGGACTTGCGCCACGTGATGCCAGAAGAGCTGCCAGTGGCGGGCCAGGCATTTGACTTTCAGCCGGTCCTTGTCCAGGAAGCAGCAGAGGTTGCACAGCTTGCGATTCTCTATCTGCAGCCGCCATTGACAGAATTCAGGTAATGGATCTCGCACAAGTGCCCCTGCAGCTGCCGGTTCACGCCCTGGATCAGTCGGCCGCGTTGACCAGCATTGCCAGCTTCTCAGCCTCCTCCTAGCTGCAGCCGGCCAGATCCGCCTCGCTGGCCACGGCATCGGACGGAGGAGGAGTAGGCGGTGGAGGAGCCGGTGAGCTGGAGGGGTGGCCAACCAGGAGCGGCGGAGGCACGGAGGTGCCAGGAACATTGCTCGCTCAGATCCAGATGATACAAAGCGGCAGTGGGGGAAGCAACTGATTAGCCCGCCTATGCAGCAGCATCTTTGCAATACTGGACCTCAGGAGGTGTGAGCCGTGCTTTTGCAACGGGACCTCCCTCTTCCTTCACCGCCGGTGCTGGGATTAACGGGATGGATGTGTGATGGGGCCGGGCATGTTGCGCCTCCACCGGCCAGGAGCAGGTGCAGCAAAAGGAGAAGGATGCCTGTGTGGCGGAGGGGGGGAATGAAGGGGGGGAAGCAGGGAAAGAATCCCCTGTTGGTGCAACATGGGTGGGTGAGCGGGAGCGTGTGGGCGCGTGCATGGACACGGACCAACAGCGGAGGGTGTGTGTGAAGCAGCACTGTTTTTTTTCCCCCCAAGCTGGGAATATTGGGGAGAGGGTGGGTGGGTGGGAGAAAAAACAGAACAGGCTGGCACCCTTTCCCCGGTTGCAATCCAGGTTAAGGAGTCTCCTGCAACCACCCACCAACTCCGGGGTCTGGGACACACACACACCCCAGCAGCCTTCTGTAGCTTGGCATGGAGGCAGAATTGGTGTTAGGGGGTGTGGGTGGATGGGGAAATGGCTTGCATGTGTGCCCCTGCCACTTGGACTTGCTTGGGCAGGTCCCTCTGGTGCAGCGGGCTCAATGGGGTGGACTTTGGGGAAGTGGCACCTAGAATGTGGCAGTGACGGCACATTTGAAAAGTAGAGCAAAGCCAGAGTTCGGTAATTTTTGCTGCAAAGAATCACAAAAGCTTCTGGGCTGTGCACAAGAAGGGACACACATGTCAATGCAATTCAGCAACATGAAATAAAGAAATGCAAATAAAATAAATCAACAAGAATCGGCAAAGCATCTCTGATTAGATTCTATTCACTACTAGAATCTAATCAGAGATGCTTTGCCAGTTCTAATCCAATGACCTGCTCCAGCAGGGTTAGAAGGGAGTGTGTGTGTATGTGTGTGCATGGCTGTCAAAACTCCAAAAACAGGTCAAGTAGTTCTAGGGAGGCCAGTCATAAATTAGAATACTTGCTAAGCAACTGGCCATTAAGTGGGGACTACTTGTATTTGGTTTGCCAGTCACCAGGCCAGGCCCACCCAGTCGCATGACCACCAAACCACACCTACCCAGCCATGTGACCACCAAGCCATGCCCACTCAGTCATGTGACAAGCAAGCCACGCCTACCCAGTCACATGACCAGCAGGCCACACCCTCAAATTAGGCCACACCCACAGAAATTTGAATCCTGCCTCTGGGTGGGGGGCATTGAGGATGAGTTTGTAGCACCAAGAGGGTGTTGGATTGAAAAAGTTTGGGAACCACTGTTCTATTCTCTCCTATTTTATATTCTACTCTATTCGATTCTAATTCTTACTCTATTCTACTCTCCATTCCAATATCTATTCTATTCTCCCACCTGGAGGGTCAGCCATGGGTTGGAGGAGGACAATCCCTGAGCTGCCGTGGTGAAGAATCCAGGCTTGTTGCCTGCTGGATCCTGGCCAGTTCCTCAGTTCCCCTTCGAAGGAGCCCAACGCTTCAGGCTGGGGAAGCTGGGGAAGCGGAACCCAAGCCACTCTGTTGGGGGTTGGAGAAAGAAACTCTTTGTGTGTGTGTGTGTGTACACACGCGCGCGTTTGTGTGTGTGTAGGGCTGAGGATGGCAGAGAGAACTCAGAGAAAATCTCAATAAAGCAGGAAAGGAGCCCAGAGGTTCTGCTTGGGTCAGGCAAGACTGGACACTCCACAGAGGCTGCCTGGATCTGGGCCTGACTTTGTGCTACCGGCTATGTCCAGATACACAACTGTGGGGCAGATGCAGATTCTGCCACCTCCTTCAGCTGCAGGGGGGACCCTGCTGAGACTGATGCTGGGCCAGGGGGAATTCGACCCCTAGAGGGAAGCTCCAGAAAATCCTCTGCTAAACCAGGGAAAGACGCTGCTTCGCTTCGTCTGGACAAAGCGGCTCCTTCCGGTCTCCTGCCCCTCCAATCCCACCCCCCACCTTTCTTTCTGTGGGTCAGAGAAACAGCCTTCATTTTCTCCCTTCTTGGACCTGATTTTTGTTCCAACACTTTCATGGGGTAAAATAGGAACCCACAACTGGCAGATACAACTGAAGAGACTTAATGTGGGGGAATTGTGCATCTGCTGCCCAAAGGAAGTGGGAGACACAGAGACAAACTTGTAGTTTTATATCAATATAAATGTATTTAACAGTCGCAGCGGAGAAGAGTCAGGAACATCCTGAAGTAAATCTCAAGCAGCCCAGAGAAGGAAAAGGCGGGGGGGGGGGAAGGAAAACGCCTCCTTTCTACCCACGGCAACCAATCAGAGTGCAGATCCCCTCAGGCGGGAGCCCTCCCTCCCTCCCTCAGCCACAACGGGGTGTTTGGGACCTTTGTGCGCTTTCCTTCTCCAGCCATTAAATGGGATATTTTCACATTTAAAGTGTTCAAAAGAAAAGGTCCCAAAATGTCCTTGCTTTTGTGCATTAGATTGAATTGTCAGGGCGGAATGTTGTTGTTTTTTTAAATCTTGCACTGTGTGCTTTCCAGACAGTTTACAGTTAATGGGATTTGGGATAGTTAGTTAGGGATTGTGAGCTGTCCCCTTAAGGGAATGCAATATGGTAAATGTAGTTAAGGCATCCTGGGAAATGTAGTCCATGTCATGTGGTCACATCTATAATCCTGATTGGTCATTAAATTGACCCTGGTTGGGTTGGGGGAAGCTCCTTCACTCTTGCCTGAAGCCATTACTATGCAGCTGCTTTAATCATCATCATGGGGATGAGAGTTTATTATCTTTCTACACCACAATTCAGATATGCAAAGGATTGGACATTAAGAAGAACCTCATCATAAATGTGAGTTGACAGGACGCCTGATGAACCAATAAAAAAGACTTTGTGTGGATGCTTTGTGGAATTGATCTGTCTGCTTTATGCCATCCAAATATTAATAAGCAGAACACACTGTGATAAAAAGAAGTCAACATCTTTTTCCCCCTTTTTTCTCTTGTACCTCAGACTTTTCCCCTCTTTCTCTTAATTTCATCTTTCTATTTTTCTTTGTGTTTTCTATAATAAATAAATAAGACCTTGAGGCTCTAGAAAGAGTGCAGAGAAAAGCAACAAAGATGGAGGCTAAAATATATTTAAAAAATAAGTTGCTGGAACTGGGTGTGTCTGGTCTGAGGAAAAGAAGGATGAGGGGAGACATGGCGGCATCTTCCAATATCTCAGGGATTTCCACAGAGAAGATTTCTCTCTTCCATTCTCTCCTCTAAATAAATACAGAAGCGGACCTCATGAAAAAGGCGGAGGTGAAGTTGCACTTTATAGATAAGAAATAACCAAACCGCTCTAGAAACACCACAGAATAAACATAAAAACCTCCTTCGAGGCATTTGGGTTTCTATAAAAGGGGGAAGTCTTTTTCTTGTTGAAAGAAATATCCTTCTGGGTTCAGTTCCAAGTGGGGAAAAAGATACTGGAAACAGAGGCTGCTTGGAAGGTTTAATGGTTACAGGGCCACATGGCCTGGAGGTCTAGAGAAGAATGATCACATGCTTCAAGGTGAGAAGAGAAGGGGAAAAAGGAAAAAGGGATTGAGATGCTGAGAGTGCCTGAGTTTTATACCCTCTGTTGGGATTTGAATTGGAGCTTGTATTCTAATTGGTTGTCAGACTCCCAGGGGCGGGGGTCTTAATTCTGTAGGCTTGGTCTGGACCACATGGCTTTACCTGAATGCTGGCTAATGCAACCTTCCCAGACCATGTGGTGAGATGGGTAATCCTATCATTTCCTGAGGGCCATCCTTAATCCCATCACCCTGGAGTTCCTTCTTATGTAAAGTATTCTGGCCCAGGCCTTAATGGCCCATACATTAACAAAGGTGGGGAGTGAGATTCTGCTTCTGGGTGAGTTTCTGCTTCTTGAGTGACTACTGTTTTTAGGAGAAATGTTCTGCCTTTTTAATATTTCCTAGGCTATTTCAATTTTTCTAGGAGAGGGGTGGATGCTAATTTCCTACAGTCCGACAGGGAGCCATGGAGAGGGACATTTCCCCCTACTTCCAAGCCCGACATCCCCGCCCTCTCCCTTCCCCCTCCCAGGCGCTCCTCTTTCCCGCCCTTTCTACCCTCCTGGCCCTTTGCCCCAAGTCCACCAGGGGGCGCCCTCCGCCAAGGGAAGGGAACTGCAGGCGCTTCCCTATTGGGCCACTGGAGGACAAACGTCACGGCTGCCTTTCAGAGGCGGCGGCGAAGGAAGTGACCTCACTAGGATGCCGCACTCGCTCTCTTCAATCCGGTTGTGGAAGACGCGTCCAAATGTTTCCCTGGTGAGTCGGGGAGCTCTTCCCGGGTTCCATGCTCCCCAGCTGCTCTCTCCATGCTAAGAGGGTAGGGAGCGGAGGGGGGCCTGGCGGAGGCCCAGCAGGAGAGGAGAGAAGCCGGGCGAGGAGGAGGCAGGATTCGCACCGGGCTCCGCAGGGCCCGATCCTGTCTCCAGAGGGGGGAGAGAAGCGGGGGTGGTGGCCTCTCCAGCCGCCCTGCAAGGGGGGGGGGGCTGGGCCCTGCGCTGGGAGGAGCCACTTGGGGCTGCGGGCAGGTTGGGGGAAAGGGGTCCAGGGGCTGAATCCCCCTTTCTAATCCTTGGCGTTGGTTTTTCTCTCCCTCCCAGATCCGGAACCTCAGAGCCCTCGGCAGCCTTTGCAAGCCAGGATTTCCTTTGTGGGGGAAGGAAGGAAGGGAACGGGAGGACCGGCAGGGATCTGTCCTGCAGACCCAGAAATGACCCTGTGAAGGAAGCGGCCCTTCGCCCGCGCCCCCTTCCCCCCCCTCAGAATCCCTGGAGCCCTTTGGAGCTGCTGTGCCGGAGAGAGGGGAAGGATGGAGACACCCCCTTTGGCCAAGGAGGGGAGCGGAACAGGCCCCGCGGTTCTTCAGCCTGGGAGCTGTGTGGAGAGCTGGACTAGAACCGGGAAGAAGTTCCTGCAGGAGGGAACCATCCTCCCTTCAGAAGTTCCGCCCTGGACCTCCATCCGATGCTGGGAGGCTGAGGGTCCCCGAGGACTTTGCAGCCGACTCCATGACTTGTGCAGGCGATGGCTGAGCCCAGAAAAGCACAGCAAAGCCCAGATGCTGGACCTGGTGGTTCTGGAGCGGCTCCTGGCTCTCCTGCCCCCAGAGATGGAGGGCTGGGTGCGGGAGTGTGGAGCAGAGAGCAGCTCCCAGGCGGTGGCCCTGGCGGAAGGCTTCCTCCTGAGCCAGGCAGAGGAGCAGAAGGAGCAGCTTCAGTTGCAGGTGGGAGACTTTAGGGAGCTCAGAAGGGAATAAATAGACAGAGTGCTTGAATGCTTCACCCTCCTTCCCAAACTTCTCCCACGTTCATAATATGTGGCAATTCTCCAACTCTGCTAGGACATTGTTCCATTGTTTTCTCACTCAGCCACATGGATGGATATTGGGGGCTTTGAGATTATGTTCAGAATGTAAGAATCCACTTTGTGCCATACATTAATTCTGCTTCTTCCTTCCTATTAGAAGTACTACATTGTGGAGATCAGAGATCCTGAGGGAAAGAAGAACCCATCAAATCCCCCTCAGGAGCTATTTTTCAGGAGGATCCCTTGGGAAGATCCAAGTCAGGACACCTCAGGAGGTAATGGAAGATCCTCCGATTCCCCATCTGTCTTCCCTTTGCTCTCTTCTCTCCTATAGAATACCTCCTATTTTGTTAATTATGTATTTGGAAATTATTCCTTACAGAGAAACAAAGAATGAAGCTTCCTGGTTTTCATGACGGAGATCAAACAGCGGTTGAACCTCCAAATCAAGTGAGAAAGGGAAAAGATATTACAGTAGATTTAGATTTTCCCTTCAAGAGGTGAAGTGGGTGTGCAGAGGGCTCTGTCCTTCTATTCCCCGCCCCCTTTTGGCCTGGATTATTTTCGTGTTTTTCCACAACATGGAGAACAGAATATCAGGTTCAAGTTGCTGTCATCCAACATAGCTTCCTCTGGTTATCTTGTTCTGCTAGGTTCTCCTCCAACTTTGAGTTTATTAGAAGCAAAAAATTTTAAAAAGTTATTGTTCTTTTATGTTTTAAAAAAGCAAAATTAATCATAACATTAACAGTAGCATCATTATTATACATTTCCATATCTTGTGCATATTTACATTAGTATTTATTTTTATATGATTATATACATTTGTCTATAGTTTGCTTATCTTATGTTTCTTATTTGCCTAATTTCCTATTTGCCTAATTTCCAGCCAATTATACCACATATCCCAAATTTTATGATATTCAGACTCTTCCTTATCTTTTAGTTTTAGAGTCAATCTATCCATTTCAGCACAGTCCAAAATTTTTTGGATTACGAACTCCTCAGGGGGGATGTTATGCTTCCAACACTGCATACGATACTGTAGCCGCAGTTAATATGTGTAATAAAATATATTTATTTTTTTCTCATATAAATTATAAATATAAATTATTTTTTTCTCATGTAAATATTCCTAGCATAAATAACTCCGGTTCAAATTCTATTTCTTCTTTAATAATTTCTTGTAACCATAGACTAATTTTGATCCAATATCTTAGAGCTTCTGGCCAAGACCACTGCATGTGGTAGAAAGTACCTTGTGTCTTTTTACACTTCCAGCATGCCAGATTCATGTTGGGTTACATTTTAGCTAATCTCATTGGAGGTAGGTGCCATCAATAGAACATCTTATAAATATTTTTTTATATGCCGACGATCTTGTTAATTTATAATTCCGATTCCAAGTTTTTCCCCATTCTGCTAGATTTATATTCTGGCCTATATTTTTGGCCCATGTTATACAGCCTTTTACAATTTCTTCTTCTAACTCAACTTCTAATAAGTATAACCTGTTAGAATTTTATATAAGTATTGCAATTGTGCATAGTTTACAAGAAGCCATTTTTAAAGGTCCTTCAAGAAGTAGGAATCAATGTATCACAGTGGTAGGAACTGCTAGAGACCTTTTTTGGGGAAATTCTTTGACTCAGAATTGTGCAAGGCTAATAAAAAATAAATAAACACTCATATTGCCACATTACCATTTTTAAAAAGCTTTATTTATAAACTGTAGTTCAAAAATAAGCAAATTGTATTAAAAAATAAAGCAGACTATTAAAATCCAAAGAGAGTGGCCTTGTTGAACATGTAATCACTGTACTTTGGGCTACAAAATAATTCCCAATCCTCTGATTTGTGCCTTGATTAGGAGATCAAACATTCCCATTTTGCAAAGGCTGAGAAATACTTTCCCAGGGAATTTTTTCTTCTTTGGTTTCTTCCTTTCAGCCAATGGCTCAGACTACTAGATCAATCAATGATAGATAGAGCGATAGATCAGTTGATCCAGAAGTGGGATTACTTTGCTGAAAGGCACTGAAGGTTTTGCAGAATTAATGAACTTCATAAAACTTCCCCAAATATTTCTTCAGTGAAAGCAGTTTTCAGATTTGCCCATTTGCTCACCTAAAATTAGGCCTTATGTGACGCACAGCCATTTAACTTAGTGCATATCTCTGCTTTGGGAATTTGGGAACAATGAAACAGAATCACAGAATTGGTAGAGATCTTGGAGGTCTTCTAGTCCAACCCTCTGCTAAAACTGGAAACCCTATAACATTTCAGATAAATGGCTGTCCAATTTCTTCATAAACACCTCCAGTGTTGGACCACCCACAATTTCTGGAGGCAAGTCATTCCACTGATTAATTGTTCTCACTGTCAGGAAATTTCTCTTTCCTTGTAGGTTGGTTTCATCCGCTGCTTCTTGGAACACTGCTATCATGTCACCCCCTAGTCCTTCTTTTCATTAAACTAGACATCCCCAATTCCAGCAACTGTTCTTTATATGTTTTAGCCTCCAGTCCACTAATAATTTTTGTTGCTCTAACCTGCATTCTTTCTAAAGTCTCAAGACCTTTTTTACATCTGTCAGCCAAAACTGGATGCAATATTCCGAGTGTGCTCTTACCAAGGCATTAAAAAGTGGTTGTAAGCTTTGGAAGCCATATTCCACGCTGCCACATAGCCTGAGAAAGTGGGAGGGGGTGATTTCAATTGAGTAATTCTAAGTAGACAAAATAACATTCTTTTCTTAGTTCAAGGTTATTAAATGTGGCACATCAGAGAGAAAGGATCTTACACTGGGACAGGTTGTGATTGGTCCATATGATGTGATGATGGGAAAAAAGGGGATGGATTGTAGTTTGGGACATTGTGGGAAGTCCGGGAAACTTTTAGTTTCGAGATTCCACAGATGTGCCAGGTGCTATTCTAATAAAGGTACTCTTGAGATTATGCTTATCTTGGAGTTACTGATTGGAATGGAGGCTTGCTGGAACACTGACAGTGGTACTAACAATTCATGTCATCTTGATTCTATCCCTCTTAAAGCAGTTTATGATTTGTTGGGATTTTTTTGCGGGGGGGCAACTATAGCATAGTTAGACTCATGTTTAAGTGGTTGTCCACTGGGACTCCAAGATCCCTGTTGCACTTACGGTTGAGCCAGGTATCATCTATTCTATGCCAGTGCATTTGGTTTTTCTTTTTTAAATGTAGAACCTTACATTTCTCACTGTTGATTTACTTTTGTTAGATGGGGCCCAATCTGTCAATCCTTCTGTATCTCTGAGCTTATCTTCTGGCATGTTGGTATTTCTGTCAATTTGGTCTTGTCTGCAAATTTGATGAGTTCCCCTTTTATCCTCTTGTCTAAATCAATGATGAAGATGAACAGATCTTGCGAATCCTCCTGTTCTGTTCTTTTTTTCCGTGTTCAGGAGAGTCTTGTGTCCTTTGAGGACGTGGCTGTGTATTTCTCTGAAGAGGAATGGTCTCAGCTGGATCCTGACCAGAAAGCGCTGCATTCGGAAGTCATGCTTGAAAACTATAGGAACGTGGTCTCTCTGGGTAAGAGTTTTCTAGTCCCCAATCAAGAAGAGAGAATATAATTAGTTTTTTTAATTAAAAACCGCTAATCAGATATTGTCTCCTCGGAGGGAGAAGGAAAGGATCTGGCCTTCTCGTGCTCCAAGGAAGGAAAGAGTCAATGTCTCTTTGTTTAGATGCTTTATGTGCCATTTCTTATCTTTGTTTTTCCATTTCTATTTGAACTTATCTGTGGAGGCTGAAAAGAATGAGGTGTGCTTTTATGTGACCTCTGGAGGTCATGTGACAGGCGTGTGATGTCATTTATCCTATGAAACCTCCAAAATTGTATGAGAATACAACTTTTACGCTCAGCACATGGAAGAGCATTCTCCCAATCCAATTCAAGAACAAAGGCCTTATGCAGTGTAACTAAGAGCATCCTAGGGTACATGTAATCCCCGAGTTATGACAGTTCACTTAGTGACTGTTCCAAGTTATGACCAGCCTTCCTCCAGTATTTGAGATCCTGTCCCCTCTTTGTTTTCAAAGACTTTTTGCTTGGATCTCATGAAGTCCTCAGTTCTTAAAAGAATACAGGCCTAAAGTACTGCAGTGCAAGATCACACAAGATTAGTAGCCTGAGATCTTGCACCATTGGTCTTGTGTGCTCTCGTACTAAAATACTTTAGGCCTCTGTTCTCTGAGAACCGACGCCTGTACCAGATACGGCCAAAGAGCCCTTGCAAGCCGATGAGACTTTGGGGCAGTGAAAAAGCCGTCCTTGAAGCACCCCAACCCTTTCCAGTCTCAGCACAAAGAGCGTTTACAAACCAATGGGAGGCTTCAGCAAGGGATTTATCTCCAAAGTCTCATCGCTGGGTTCAAGGAACAGGCCAAATGGGGTCCTGACAGACATGCCGTGGAGCAACTGCTCCAAGGTACACTGGGGAAGAAGGAGCTTGTTTCAAAATTGTTTCATTACTCAGAAGTCTCTGCTGAAATTAAGCCACCCCAATAAATCTTTTCTCCTAATTCCTCCTTGGATGTTTCCCTTGATTATTCCTTAACTCAGAACTGAATGTTATGTGCATATATAGAGAGATAATTGTAAAGAAAGAGATATTTTCTAGATATTTTCAAAGCTTTCATGACTCATGAATATAGCAATCATGTCTATTTCACACCACTGTAGGCATGCAAATATACAACCTAATGGAATTTCTGAGAAATTCAGAATGAATTTCATTTGACTTTCTACACTTGGATCTTTTTCTCCAACCTTGTCATCATGTTTATTTTCCTTTTGCTTTGAAGGTAATAATGGCCAGGCAAGTCAAGATTTTTGTGAACTGTTCCAAGTAATCAATGCTAAAGATGGAATGGAGAAGTTTGGAATTCAAATGGAATTCGAAAGCCACGAAAGAAACCAGCCAAAGAATTGGAATCAGGAAAGCTCAACTTCCACTGATGCTCCGCTGCAAGACTTTCTTGTCCAAGAAGAGAAAATAAGGAAAAAATATACTGGAAAAAGTGTGAAGCTAATCATAGGTAAAGTACATGAATACTATTTAACCCAAAACAAAGGAGAAGATGCTATAAGAAGACACAACGGACAAAATTACGATGGGACATTAATTCTTTCTCTTGGGAATAACTTCCTTACATCTCAAAAAGTGATTGACAGAAAAAAGAAGCCTTATAAATGTTTGAAATATGGAAAATGTTTTAGAACAAGCACACAACTTGCTATCCATAAAAGGATTTACTTGGGAGAGAAAACATATAAATGTATAGAGTGTGGAAAGACCTTTGCTGAAAAACATAATCTTATTTCCCATAAGATGATCCACACAGGAGAGAAACCATTTAAATGCATAGAGTGTGGAAAGACCTTTGCTCTGAGGAGTAGACTTACCATCCACAAAAAGCTCCACACAAGAGAGAAACCATTTAAATGCATGGAATGTGGAAAGACGTTTGCTGATCGCAGTGGACTTAGAAGCCACAAAAAGATCCACTCAGGAGAAAAATCATATAAATGCTTGGAATGTGGAAAGACCTTTGTTCACAGAAGTACACTTACTTCCCATGAAATGATTCACTCAGGAGAGAAACCATATAAATGCATGGAGTGTGGAAAGATGTTTGCTCAGGGCAGTGGACTTAGAAGCCACAAAAAGATCCACTCAGGAGAGAAACCATATAAATGCATGGAGTGTGGAAAGACGTTTACTCAGAGCAGTGGACTTAGCAGCCACAAAAAGATCCACTCAGGAGAGAAACCATATAAATGCATGGAGTGTGGAAAGACTTTTGCTTATAGAAGTACATTTACTTCCCATGGAAGGATACACACAGGAGAGAAACCATATAAATGCATGGAGTGTGGAAAGATGTTTACTGAAAAATGTAATCTTGTCTCCCATAAGATGATCCACACAGGAGAGAAACCATTTAAATGCATAGAGTGTGGAAAGACCTTTGCTCTGAGAAATAGACTTGCTATCCACAAAAAGATCCACACAGGAGAGAAACCATTTAAATGCATGGAATGTGGAAAGACCTTTGCTCTGAGCAGTAGACTTGCTATCCACAAAAGGATCCATACAGGAGAGAAACCATTTAAATGCATGGAATGTGGAAAGTCGTTTAGTGATCGCAGTGCACTTACAGGCCACAAAACGATCCATACAGGAGATAAACCATTTGAATGCCTGGAATGTGGAAAGACGTTTGCTCAGAGCAGTGGACTTAGAAGCCACAAAAAGATCCATACAGGAGAGAAACCATATAAATGTATGGAGTGTGGAAAGACCTTTGCCCGAAGCAATGGCCTTAGAAACCACAAAACACTCCACACAGGAGAGAAGCCATATAAATGCATGGAATGTGGAAAGATGTTTACTCGTGACAATGTACTTGGAAGACACAAAAAGGTCCACACAGGAGAGAAGCCGTATAAAGGCATGGAATGTTGAAAGAGATTTGCTCGGAGCAGTGGACTTAGAAGTCACAAAAAGATCCACACAGGAGAGAAACCATATAAATGCATGGAGTGTGGAAAGACGTTTACTCAGTGTAGTGGACTTAGAAGCCACAAAAAAATCCACTCAGGAGAGAAGCCCTATAAATGCATGTATGTGGAGATAGTTTTGTTCACAATGGTCATCTAACTTCTCATAAAAGAATCCATGCTTGGAAGAAACTACATAGTAAGAGCAATTCCACTTAGACTTATATACCACTCCACAATGCTTTACCACACTCTCTGAGGAATTTACAAAGTCAGCTTATTGTCCCCAGCAATCTGAGTCCTCATTTTAGCAACCTCAAATGGATGAAAGACTGAATCAACCATGACCAGTCAGGATCCAACTTCTGGCTGTGGGCAATAAGCCGGCAGTACTGCATTCTAACCACTGACCCACTATGTCTCTATTGATTTATATGTGTATGCATATTGTGCCTTTCTGATCCAAATGAGACAAGGTTAAATCCAACAAAATGAAACTTAAATGTAGAGAAAAGTAAAATTTTATACCTGGGCAAGAAAAACAGATTACAGGAAACCTGCTGTCAGGGTTCTGACCGATGCCGTAATTAAATCATGATCCTTGAGCCAAGCTTCAAAAGAAATCCTGTTTTTTATTAGGAGGTTCGTATTAGCACGTTCCAAGTGAAGCCAACTCTGATCCCCGTAATTTACATTCCAACTCTGACCCTGGTTCCCCCCTACCCCCAAAGTGTGTCATCAGGCACATTCTCCAATGAAGCAATTTCATGGGCTGTAGAGATCAGTCCCCTTCGGCCACTCTGGGTAACGTTGGAGACGGCCTTGACAAACATGGCAGCAATGTGGTTTTGCTTTGACTAACGTGTTGCCTCAGCTGCAGTGTTCATTTTCCAATCCCCCTTGTCTATGGCAACTCGAGAGCAGGCCAGGGATGCTTTGCAAGTTGACACCTGGCTCAGAAACAGTAACTGAGAGGGACCTTGGGAGTCCGAATGGATGATCATATAATCCTTGATTGTATAAAGAGGCATAGAATCAAAATCGTGAAGTATTAGTAGCATTTTATAAAGCCTTAGTACATTTTCATCCTATTACTCATCTCTTTCAACTTATGACTATAACCATGTTGCTTGTATCTTTATAATTTATATTGTTTTATTTGTTCCCTAGTATGATTTGATTGCTTATTAGTAACCTATGAATATCACTAAGTGTTGTATCTTGTGATTCTTGATATAATGTATTTTATTTTTTCTTTATGTACACTGAGAGCTTATGCTCCAAAGACAAATTCCTTGTGTATCCAATCATACTTGGCCAATAAAGAATTCTATCCTATTGCAAGAGGAGAGATTATTTGGAGCAGCGGTCGCCCACCAGTCGGCCACGGCCCACTGGTGGGCTTTGAGAAAATTTTGGTGGGCTGCAGAGAAATCTCACCCCCAGAGCACCCTCCCAAAGCAATTAATCCAGGCTGCTCAGAAACACAAGGCTGCGCCACCCATATGGCCCGCAGGAACACTCCTCGCCCACTCACTCCTTACCAGGAAAACTTGCCTGCTAAAATTGCTATTTTTCTTTTTTCCGACCACCATCTGTTCTGCTGTGCTGGGAGATTTAGATTAGCTAGGAAGCAGGAAATGGTTGGATTTCTTGCTTTCTGGCTAGTCTTTAGATCTTCGGCTCTGCTTCCCTTAGGACTGAAGGTTTGCTTGCAAGCCAATTCAGTGCAGACTCATGGCAAGCAAATTTGAGAGACTGAGTTAGCCGACGGCAGATAGATAGATCACTGAATGATTCTGTGAGCAACTCAATCTGCCTGCTTTGCCTGATTTTGGGCAAAAATTGCTTTTCTTTTTTTTAAAAAAATCAATATTTACATACATGGTGTGTTGTGAGTTAATTTTGTGAGTGCAAGCAAATTTTATATGACAGATTAAGCTAGTCAATGGCAGATAGATTTCTGAATGAATCTGATTCTGTGAGCAACTCAATCTCCCTGCCTGATTTTGGGTAAAAGTTGCTCTTTTTTAATAAACAATTCAATATTTATATAAATATTTATAATATTTACATACAAACCATGCCCAGCCAGTCAGATGACCACCAAGCCACACCCACAAATTAGGCCACGCCCACAGAACCAGTTAGTGGTCCCTGGGATCTAAAATTATGAGTTTGGTGGTCCCTGAGGTCCAAAAGGTTGGTGACCCCTGATCTGGGGTCCTTGGGGGCTTCTGAGCTTGGTTGTTTCCTTGGAGACATTGAATTGCCCAACTAGGTCAGATAAATTCCCTCCCTCCCTGAATTTTGGATGCTCAGCAGAAGGTGGAATGTGTGGTTCCCCCCCACACACAAGAGGGAACTGCCATTTTCTGGGGGTTCAGAGGAGAGGAAGGAGAAGCTGCTTGTACCAGGTGGATATCGTGAATCACAAAGAATCCAGTTAACTTGAGATTGGGTGAGATGGGAGAAGGTGAGGGAAATGGACAAACCTTGGGGTCAGCTGAGGAAGATGGGATTTGTAGTCCTGGGGCAGGCATTTGAAAGAGGGTGTAGTCCACAGAAGAGAAAATTTGGAGTTTGGGTTAAACTTTGGGGCCCTTGGTGCTTGGCTCGCTTGGAGACGTTTCATTACCCAGCTAGGAAACATCCTCAGTGCAAAGGAGAAAGGGGATTGGCTGCCTGTTTAGATGCCCTGCCAGAGATTGTGGGGTTCCCTCCTGGATAGTTCCTTGATTGGAGGATTGTTTTCTGTGTTTGTTTGTCTGGTGCTGATCCCTGCTTATCTATTGGCTGTTGGAGGGGAGGTGTGTCTTTTTCATTTCCCTCCTATGATTTGTGAGTGTGTTTGTGTGCAAATGTGATTTATCTCTCTGCATCTATTGAAAACCAGAGATTGACCTTTTAGGATTACTGGATAAGGAACTTGAAAAAAAAATTGGAACTTTATTACTGTACAAGCTGAGTTCAGCCAGAATTCTTGATGTGCAAAACTGGAAATATACCTCCATCCCCAAGATTGAAGGTGGATGGACAGAAGAAATGAGAGAGTGGGCTGAGAGGGGGGAGATGAACTGTTTGGACCAGAGAAAAGATCCAGCTGTGTTTCTACCTGGAAACCACTTCTGGACTTTGTGCTTGAGGCAGAAGGAAGGGAAACCTCTATAGGATTTGCTGATTAGGATTGCTTGTTAAAGAAATGTACCAAATTTACTAAGAATGAACAGTAGAAGGAAGAATTGAGGCTGAAATTTCGCTTTGCATTCTGCTTCCTTGAAAATAAACTTTTCCCCTTTTTTCTACACTTCCCCTTCTCTTTCCCATTTCCCGACTACATTTATTTTCTATTTCCTTCCGTGAGAATCTTCATTAAAAAATAACAAAAAGGAGCCTTTTGTTTTCGTGGCGCTTCCTGTTCCGCAGCCGAAACATTCAAATTCCTGGGGAAAAAGCTCATCCGGATTCCACAAATATATCCTCACTTTTCTACTGGTAATTTTTTTTCCGAAACGTTACTTGATGTTTTTCTCTGCTGAGAGAGAGAAAAAGCTGGCAATGAGTTCTCCGAGGAAAGGAGCGGGAAGGGGAGGAGAAACGGCCCAACTGGATTCCGGGATTTTCCCTCGGGGCCCTGAGTGTTCAAGGGACCCTCATTCCTGACCCCCAGAAAGAGGGCGGTTCCTGGACATGAGGGGTCGAGGGTGTGAGAATCGGAAGGAGCCGATTCATCCACACGTTCAGAGCAAGGGAGACGCGGTTTTTTCAAGGAGGGAAATCGCATTTTTCTCCCGTGAAGCGAAGCTGCGTCTTTCCCGAGAGAGCTGAGCGGAGGATTCCCCCGGAAAAGGGGGACGTCTCGGGAGGGGATCCAGCTGGGCTAGGAGGGATTCTTGCAGATCCTCCCCGTCTCTTCCTGGTTAAGCTGAGGGTTCTCCGTGGTTTCCCTTCGGATTGGGGGTGTCTGTGACCCCCAAGTCTTCCCTGCTATGGGGTGCGCCTCCCCCCTTCTTACCCAGCGCAGAAACTCTTCCCACGGCAGGAATTTTCACACGCGAAGTGAACGGGGGGGGGGGGGGGAAGAGAGAGAGAAGGGGATGTCCCAGCCAGATGCTTCCAGTCCCAGAAGAGGAATCGGGGCTCTGAATTGAGGCGAGGAAGCGCTTTTATTTGACTTTTGAGCTGGGCGGAGCCAAAACGAGCGGCAGCACCAATGAGAATTGTCTCTGCTTGAGCGTCATCGGTCTCCGGGCAGAGTCCTTTGTGACTTCCCCTGAAGGAGGAGGGGGAGTTCAGCGCAGAGAGCGAAAGTGAAAGTGGGAGGGGGGAATTCCTTCAGTCTTTGAGTGGGGTTAAAGCTCAAGAGGGGAGTTCATGGCAGCCCCAGAAGGGACCCTCCACTTTCTTTGCTCTCTTCCCAATTCTCTGCCAGGGATTCCCTCTCCCCGCACTCTTATTTCCCTCCCCCATTCAGATCAACAACCGCCCTTCTTGAACCAAAAATCGACCTACTATTTGCGGTGGGTCAGGAAACCCCACAGCGCTGGGGGTGAAACCGGCCCTCCGGCAGCCCCTTTGCCAGGAAGGGAGCCAAAGGTAGAAGATTCCGAGGGGTGGGAGGAAGGGCAGTGACCCCAATCCCAAAATACCCACAGCAGCCCTTGAACCTCCTGGGCATTGACAAAATCCCCCTCGGTCAATTGCGGAAGGCAGCTCTGCTTGGAGCGGCTTCAATCCCGCGGGGGGAGCTTTCGGCCATCCGACACGCGTATCCCGCCTCTCCCGGGTCCTCAGGAAGGGCTCGATGGGCGGACAAAGAGGCCAAATCCCGTCTGAACAGCTGAACATCACCCGGCGCCTCCGAGAACCGTCTCCGCCAAAGGACCCGGCGGTTGGCTGCTTTGCCTGGAGACGGATGATGCTTCCAAAGCTCGATTTTTCATTGGGTGGGCCCGATGTTCGACTTTCTGGAAGTCAGAAATAGAATTCCACGGGGCTGCCCCGCCCCCTTCTTGCTTTCCCCTCTTCGCTGCCCCCTCGCTCCCTTTCGCTTTCTCCTCTCCCCCTCGCTCTCTTTCGCTTTTCCCCCTCTCTCCCCCCCGCCCCCTCGCTCTTCCTTCTTCCTCTCTCTCATTGCCCTCTCCCTCCCACTTCCCTCTTCCCCCTCCCTCCCCCAGTTTTCCCTCCTGCTCTGCGTGGGCAGCCTTTCCTCCCTCCTGAGCCAAGACTGGGGGTCGGGCTTCCTCGTGCACTTGAGACCGGCAGGGATCGCTCCCGGGGAGGAGGATAACGAGGATTTGGAGACTCTCTTCTGCGGCTGGAACTGGAAGCATCTGGCCGGGATACCCACCCCTCCCACCCACCCCCGTTCGTTTAATGGGAGGACTCTGCCGAAGGTGTGTTATTTGAGAAGAGGCGAGAGGCAGCCCCGCAGCCAGCCAGGACTTCTGGGTCACAGATAGGCACCCTTCAATCCGAAGGGAAGACCCGGGAAACCCTCAACTAAATCAGGAAGAGGCGGAGATGATCCAGAGATCCCTCCTAGCCCAGCCGGATCTTCCCCCCCAGACGCCCCACACCCTTCCTGGGGGAATCGTCCGCTAGACTCTCTAGGAAAAGGAACAGCTTCGCTTCCCAGGAGAAAAACTCAAGTTTCCCTCCCTCTGGCTCCGAACGTCTGGACGAAGAAGCCCCTCCAGGCTTCCCATCTCTCAGCCTGAAATATTAAAGGAAACTCCCTCTTTCTTTCCTTCTTTTTTCCTTCCTTCCTTCTTTCTTTTTCTTTCTTTGTTTTTGTGGGTCAGGAGGGATCCCCCTCTTTTTGGCAAAGCAGCCAAGAATGAAGATCCCGAAACAAAGTTTGGCCGTTTCTGCTCAGGTCTCCGATACTTTTCCTCCCCACAACTTCTCTTCCAGCCCCACAGATTCACCTGTCTTGCTCTTCAGGTAGGAGAAGAGCAGTGGTGGGCTGCAAATTTTTTAACAGGTCTGTGGCTGGGTAGGCGTGGCCGGTTGGTCATGTGACTGGGTGAATGATGTCACTCATCACACCCAGCCCCGCCTCCCAGCCACTGGCCTCAAAGGAACAGGTAGGATTCAGCCAGTTGGGGATAATCCCATCACAACTTTCTCCTTTTGTCCATCCAGGAATTGAGGGAGCCCTGGTGCCTGAAGTCCTAAGCCCGGTACAAGTCCATGACGTTTGGCACCCCTATCCGCACTTTTGGCTCAAGCAGAAGATCCATTTCAGGATCTATTGATATTCCTATAGCAGGGATCACCAACCTTTTGGATCCCAAGGCCCACCAAATTCATACTTTTAGATCCCGAGGACCACTAATATAAATGTTTTTAAAAAGCTAATATATTTAATATAAAATATTTTTATATTAAATATAAATTTATTATTTATATATAGATATAGATATATAGATATACACATACACACAAACACACATACACACACATGAGGCAATTAAATGGTTAACCCGGCAAATCATGAGACATGGAAACAGGGTTTTCCTCGAGATGAAATGCCCCGAACCGAAGTCCAAAGCACTCTTTTATTTAGCAAAAGCAAGATTACACAATATCAGCCAAGCAATAATAATACAAAGTCAGTTCATTAAAATCAGTTCATTCCGTTACTTCTTTGTTCCAGATAAGACCACATTCCTGGCTCTACATGAAGCAAACTCCCTGCTCCAGCAGCCAAGGTCAGGTTGCACGTACATTGAGCATCATTAATCAGAACAATTAATCCCACATCTCCCCCTTTTCTATTTCATAACCATCACGAGCATAATAAGTAGTAACATGTATTTCTTGCGTTTGTTGAAATAAACCTCTTACCATGGCTATCAAAGAAGGCAAGCACTGAATACAGCAACAGACACTTACTAGAGCAACCAGTATCAAAATGATCGATATAGCCATCCTTCGGATCCAAGACCCATCCGGCAGCCAGGACCACATGGCTCCCCATATGTCTACGGTACCAGAACCAGTTCCTACCAAAGGATTCTGAGCAATCAAATTTTCCATAGCATCAATAGTAAAAGTGAGATTGGGCCCGTGGTCTGTCACATAAGTACAACAAACCGCACCCACCAAGGCACAGACGCCTCCTTTAGAGGCTAAAAGGTAATCCAAAGCATAGCGATTCTGTAAAGAAACCAATCTAATCTGCTGAAGCTCTTCATTAATATCTTTTAAAGCCTTAATAGTTAGATTAAACATTTGTGTAGTCCAATTATTCAATAGGTGTAAATCCCGATAATTCATAGCCACCCCCAAACTGGGAAATAAACTCCTGGCTAATTGAGTCGACCAACTGCCCCCCATTGTTAAACCGGAATCTAGGTCGTCGGTTCCTCGTTTATTGCGGACACGTAACCCTGTCGGGAGTGTGTCCCGAACCCAAATAGCAGGTGCAAGCCAACCAAGCGTACAAGTGCCATACCAACCACTCGGAATGACAGCATATGCATTGTGCCCACATAACCACCAAACTTCTCCCACAAATAAGGGGAGACTACGGTTCTCTACAGCAGAAGCATTTGCTTGCTCAATAATCATACCAATTATCTGACACATAGAAGAAGGCATAAATTTGCTAGTAAAACAATGAGTAGCATTAGCATTTGCCGGGTTTTCGTTGAGTGGGTCAATAGGGTCTCCTTTAGCACAAGTTAAATTGTGTTGAACACAATTTCTGTCCAGGGTGCAATTAAATACCGTCCGTCGGCATTGAAGGTCTGAATTCATGTTAGTCCATCCAAACGTGTAAAGATTCTTTGCATTAATGATTACTGTCCGTCTACATCGAGGATAGTCCCCCAGAAAGATCCCACCTGTCTGGTTCACTATTTTAAAACAAACATCCGCTTCTTCCTGGAGACGGTGACTAAGAGCAGTCACCGACTTGTGGAAAGGGTCGTCTGACAGTAAATCTGAAAAAGTTCCTTTAAAGGTTGCATGGGAGGCTATTGAAGTCAGATTCAAAGGGACACCTTCCAAGACTAATCCGCCATGACCTCCTGTTGGTAAATGCAAACAAATCCAGCAATTCGTTCTGTCAAGCATAGAAGCCATCTGAGCTGCATCATTTACCAAGGTGTTCTGTTCCCAAACTCCCAGGTCCGCTCTCTTGTTCGGACCTCCGAGGTTGCTGGCCACACATATATGGACGAATGCAGCGACCAGGCACCCAACGAACACCATTTTCATTTTCCACTGCAGCATATCCGCGGCCCCACGTAATAAGTTTAAATGGGCCGCACCACGTAGGGTCTGGGAGAAACCGAGCCCAGACCAGAGGGCGATTTTCTGTAGAAGAAACAGAAGAAGGGAAAAACCGGTCTGCCGCTGTAGCTGGAGGCGAGCCGGTGGGAGTTAGAAAATTTAAAGAATATAAAGCAATATTGAGAGTGTCTTGTATTCCCGGGAGTCCCGGGGAATTCCCCCTTTGCTGTTGTTTAAATTTTTCGAGCATGCGTTTTACAGTGCCATTTGCTCGCTCGCAAATAGCCTGTCCTTGCGAGTTATAGGGAATGCCAAATTTATGACAAATTGACCAACGATCACAAAATTGAGCAAAGTTTGAACTAGTATAGGCAGGACCATTATCTGTTTTTAGCTCCTTAGGTGGCCCTGAGGAGGCAAAAGTGCGGAGACAATGATTAATGACATGCTTAACAGTCTCCCCCCTTTGTGGGGTAGCCATAATAAACCCAGAAAATGTGTCAATACTAACATGTAGATATTTCCACGGGGCAAAGGAGGGATACTGCGTGACATCCATTTGCCAAAGGGCATTACGGTGCAAACCCCTAGGGTTTACTCCCATGGGTATAGCTGTAGCAATTTTACTGCAGGTAGGGCATTGCTGGACAATTGCAGCAGCTTCTGTAGCTGAGAGGCCAAATTGTTTGATAAGGGCTTTTGCCCCTTGATGGAAGTAAGAATGGCTGTCCCACGGAGTTGTTTTAGATAAATGTAAGTGCTCCACGCGTGTGGAGGCATCAGCTCGCTGGTTTCCTTCAGCAAGGATTCCAGGAAGATGGGAATGACTACGCATATGCCCAACAAAATAAGGACATTTACGCTGCTCTAAAATTTGTTGGTAAGATAAGAAAAGAGCAAGTAGCCCTTCCTCCGTTCCTGGGGATACATATGCCCCTTTGAGGCATATAGTTAAGTTGTAAACATATTGACTATCCACAATTAGATTAAATGGCGTGTCAGGAAAAGTTTGAAAAGCCAACATAGCAGCGGCCAATTCTGCTCGTTGAGCTGATTTTTGAGGGGGGGTAATTTTCGTATGCCACTTCTCGTTTAGTTTCCATACGCACGCACCATATGTTTTTCCTCCATCCACAAATAAGGTCAAAGCATCTGGGAGAGGAAAAGAGCAGCGAACTTCTTCCAAAATTATATGTGTATTGGTGACAATGGACAATCTATGATCTGATGGTAAATGATAAGCAAAAGTGCCTTGCCAATTTGCTAAAGACAATTGAAGTAGCTCAGAGGTAGCCAAGAGTTGTTCCCATAAGTGAAGCCGAAAAGGAACATAAATAATAATAGGTTCAATTTAGTAATAAAATCCTGATATGGCTCAGCATTTCCCTGCTTAATGGTAACAAAACTGCGAATGGAACTACCTCCAGCCTCATCTACTTTAGTAAACGCAGCCAACACACAAAGGTTAATCATAGGGAAAACATTATCTGCCAGATCATCTCGTTGTGACTCAACTGTATTGAATTGACCTGCGCCATATAACTGATCGGGTGTAACTTGTCCTGTCCCTCTGGCTAATGCCTGCTGCCGATACTGAAAATCCCAAACAATATACTGACCAGAGGACAAAATCATTCTGGCTAAAGCTTTCCAATCCTCCGGTATCATCATTCGACCAAATGCCAAAGCTTCCAGCAAAGCAGTTGTATATTTACTTTTTAACCCATAATCTTTTACTGCTGTGGTAATTTCCCGGAGAGTTCTTAATTCTAAAGGACGCCAAACACGTTCCTGATTCCCTACTCCATCCATTTCTACAACAACAGGAAAAGCTGAGACCAGAAGGTTGATCAATTCCTCCGGAGACAGCTCCCCATTCTCCATTGCCTTTTCAAATCCAGCATCCACCGCATTTTTCACTCCGCGAGGGGCTAGCGAAAGCTCGCTAAGAGCAGGGGCAGAAGGAGGGAGCAGCAGCCCATGATTACGAACCGCTGTGGTATCAGCTGGCTGAACAAGAACCGGTTGATAGGGAGGTGGGTGAATGACAGGATCAGGAGGGGGTTGTAACAAAGGATTATTTTGAATTTGCAGTGCCTCAATCAAAGAACGCCATGTACAGAGTATGGGTGCAGGGGCGCGAGGCGCATTATGCAAATCCTCGCCTATCTTCCTCCATGTAGACACTTTTGTGCTGCCTGACAAAGGGTAATATGACATATGTTCCCATACATATTTCAAAAGTTCCTTAATCTCTTTTCCCTTAACTTGCCGGGCTTTCCCAGCTGAGTTAAACTGAAAGTAATTTCGCTTAACTATCTCTTTCAATTCCCTGACGTGCTCTTCTTGAGCCTGAGATAAATCATTCCCCATACTTACGATGAATCAGACGCCGTCCAGCCGTGTACCTGACGAAAGCGCTTAAGCCAATGCCTGGCGAAGGATGGGGACAAAGCGGACGTATCCCTTAAGAATCACGTCGGGGGTCACCACTTGAGGCAATTAAATGGTTAACCCGGCAAATCATGAGACATGGAAACAGGGTTTTCCTCGAGATGAAATGCCCCGAACCGAAGTCCAAAGCACTCTTTTATTCAGAAAAAGCAAGATTACACAATATCAGCCAAGCAATAATAACACAAAGTCAGTTCATTAAAATCAGTTCATTCCGTTACTTCTTTGTTCCAGATAAGACCACATTCCTGGCTCTACATGAAGCAAACTCCCTGCTCCAGCAGCCAAGGTCAGGTTGCACGTACATTGAGCATCATTAATCAGAACAATTAATCCCACACACACATATATGTTTTTTAATGTTATTGGGTTGCTTCTAAAATCTTCTCTGCTGGGTTCGAAATTCCCGCTGGGAAGCGTCGCCAATGCGGCGTGGAAATAGAGACAGAAACAGCTGCTTCAAAGCAAGGTTTTTTTTATTTGTTGCAGGAAGGAGTATATGCGTTCCTGGGCTAGCTACCTGACTGTGAGTAATTGGAGGTTTTTATACCCTTTTTCCCTTAGGAATTTGTGTTTCAATGCTTTTGTGTTTGAATTTAATGGTTTGTGCCTTGGGTTTAACAGATTTATTCCTTATTTGGGCTTGCTTGAGGGTCTGGCAGGGAGTGCTTTCTATGGCTTGATTGGATTTCTGATCCAATCTTCTTACCTGTCTTTTAGATTTTAATCTTGTCTTTTGGTATGGTGTTCGTGATCGATCTTGGGTGTTTCCCTGTCTGCTTCCTTTCTTAATCTTGTCAGTTGCTTTATGTTATCCTATCTTGACATCTTTCTATTTCTGTCTTTTCCCTTCTGGGTTTATTCTAAAGTGTTTGTGCTTACTCTGAGATAACTTCCTGATCTTAATAACTCTTGACCTTGGTCTGTGTTTTCCCTGGCTATTTCCAATTTATTTATTTATTTTATTTATTAAATTTCTATACCGCCCCCTCTCCCAAAAAAGGGACTCGGGGCGGTGTACAGCCAACTAAAACAGAAACAGTATATACAATTATATAGTTGCATAACAGTATATACAATTAAATTAACAGTATATACAATTAAAAGCAATTTAAAATGATTAAATTGGAGACCGAATATACAATTAACAGATATAAAACTGATAAAAAATTTAAAATACCAAATTTAAAATGCATTTTATTCGGCTTTTCTTATGATTTTATGTGTCCTCTTCATGTTTCCTTCCTACAATGTTTTCGCAGGTATTTGTATGGTATTCAGCTTTGTTCGAGCATTTTCCCACGTCTTTATAGTTGTATTTTTAAAGTTGCAGCGACGTTTCAGCAGAATCTCATCTGCCATCATCAGGCTCGTGTGTTGGGTTCGTCCCGAGTTGCCTTAGCATGCTCAGTTACTTAAGAATCTCTCTACCCAGAGAAGACAAGACGAAGACGAACCCAATACAGGAGCCTGATGATGGCAGATGAGATTCTGCTGAAACGTCGTTACAACTTTAAAAGCACAACTACAAAGACGTGGGAAAATACTCGAACAAAGCTGAATACCATACATACATATATACATACACAAAATTTATATTTAATATAAAAATTATACACACACTTAATTATAACAAAAACGTAAATGTGAAACCGGCCTTCCGGCAGCCCCCTTGCCAGGAAGGGTGCCAAAGGCAGAAGATTGGGGGGGGGGAGGGGGGAGAGCAAAGACCCCCTGTGATTGGGGGAGGGGCACTCCCACCGTGTGTCTGTGTTTGTGTGTGTTTGTGTGTCTGTGGGGCTGCGCCTCCCCTTCTCATCCACTGCAGCCCCACTCCCCGCCGGATCGGATGGGGAGGGCAAAAGGAAGCCCACACTCTCCTCCAGGCCTTGCATGGAAAATATCCCCCTCCCTCTTTCTCTGCTTCTCTCTGTGCTCCGACCGATCTCCTCCATCGGGTGGAGACTCTGGCCGGAGACTGATGACGCTGAAGAAGGGAGGATTCTCATTGGTCCGCCTGCTCTTTCTGGACACTCCCAAATCCGAAGTTAGAGGAAAACGTTCCCCCCCCTCCCCACAATCCAGACCCCCGGTAAGGAGGGGACTGGGCGGGGGGGGGGGGAGGAGAGGGGCTGGGAGTGGCCGTCAAGGCTCCTGGATGAAAAAGGGGGCTGAAAGACCCCCGTAATGGGGAAAGGGGTCGCAGGCAAGAGGAGCGGGAGCTTGAGAAGCCTCGATCTCCGCGTGGTCTCCGCTCCCTCCCTCATCTCACTTCGTCCAGGGGGACGAAGAGGAGTCGCTGTCCCTTCCTTGTGACCGTGGAGGGGAGGGGGGGGTGTCGTGGGAAGGCAACGGAACTGAGATGAGACGCAGACCGGTGACTGGGTGTGAGTGGGACCTTTCGGGCATCAATTTAGACCCGAAGCCCCCAAAGTCCGTTGCCTGGAAAGAGGAAGGAGGCAGAAAACGAAAGAGGGAAACTGAGGCACGTTCAGACCTGAATCCACAAACGCCACCAAAAGTAGAAGAAAAATAGAATTTTTACAGCTTCAGAAACTTCTGTCCCCGCCCCCCCCCCAGGCTGTGAAGGTCAGGCAGGATTTGAGCCTCGGACCCTTCTGGGAGGGGGCTGAATTTGGGGAGGAGACCAGGACTCCCCCACCCCATAATCCCCCATGCCCGATCAGCAGCTGGGGAGGAGGGGGAGGGGGGGAAATGATGAATGGGGGGTGGGAGTTCTGAGTTGCTCCCCTCAATTGGTCCCCCAGATCTACCCCTCTCTTGAAGGGGCTGGAGACCCTCCCTTTGAAGTGGCCTTTTGTGGGGGGTGTTTTTTGGGAGAAGAGAGAGCCCCAAATCCTAGAAGGGCTGGAGATTAGGGGGAGGGGAAAAGTTGGGGGTAACCAGAGGAGGTGGGGGTTGAGGGGAGGGAAGGGCTGGGAGACCCCAGAAGGATCCATTTGGATGTCCCCATTGTTTCCCCTCCCCATATCACCCCCCCCAAGGAAGAGAGAGAGACGGAGGCAGATTTATCTTTATGTATGTTACATTTTTTATGGTGCCCATCTTGTCTGAAACGGTCTGAAGGGATTCCTGCCTGAGGAGGGGGTTCGACTAGATGACCTCAAGGGTCGCTTCCGTTGTTCTGTTCTATAATGTCTCCCCAAAAGGAGACTCTGGGTGGCTTACAGGTTATGATTGGAAACGGAATATATTGAAATCTCCTAATATAATATATTTAAGTGTATATTATATATATATAGTCTCTCCACCCCCCTCCCTCCCTCCGTCCTGCCTGCCGGTTTCGGGGAAGGGGGCCCGGTCGGTCCATCTGGGAGGGAAAAGGGGACAGGGGCGAAACCTCCGAGGAGTGTCCGACCTGGAAGGGCTTTCAGGGAGGCGGTCGGACTCCCCGTTTCTCCGGGGCGGCCCAACGGCTCCTCCTGCCTCGGGCGGCGGGCGCAGAGAAGCGGCGGCTCCGTCCTGGGAGTCGCAGCCCTGCGAGTCGCTCTGAGGCGAAAGGCCCGGAATCTCCTCCTCCTCCCTCGGCTTCCTCGCCCCCTTCCCTTCCTGCCCGCCGGAGCCTCCCGGCCTCCCTCCCTCCCTCCTTCCCCCGCGGAGCCTTTCCGGGGCTCCTCAGGAGTGGCCGGGGGTCCCTGTCCTTCCGCTGGGAGGCTGAGGGAGGGAGAGCCCGAGAAGGGCGGCTGCGCGGAGGGAGGCGGAGAAGGAGCCGGGGAGGGAAGCGGAGGAAGAATCGTTCTTTCCCCCCTCGGGGCCTCCGTGTCCGCCTTCCTGTTGCCACCCCCGCCAGACACGAGCTGGGCGTCCAAGCGAGGCTCCCGGTGCTCGTCTTCCCACCGCCCGGCCGTTTCTGAGGGGACTCCGGAGCCTTGCGAGTCCTCCTCCGATCTCTGCGTAGCCCTCAGAGCGGCTGTTCTTGAGGGAGGCGAGTTCGGATCCCCCCGAGAGGCTTTTTCCCTTCGTCTCCACCGTCGGTTCCTGGGCAGGAAGGAGAGGAAGGCGGAGAAAGAGCCGCCCCTACACGCCTTGACAGGGAGCCATGGAGGGGGGGCCTTTCCCGCTACTCCCAAGCCCATCTCCCCCGCCCCTCGCTTCCCCCTCCCATATGCTCCTCTTTCCCGCCCTTTTTACCATCCTGGCTCTTTGCCCCAAGTCCACTAGGGGGCGGCCTCCGCCAAGGGAAGGGCACTCCAGGCGCTTCTCCATTCGGCCACTGGAGGGCGAACGTCACGGCTGCCTTCCTCTCTAGGATGCTGCACTCGCTCTCCTCAACACCTGCGGCTCCTTAGGAGGCGGAGAGGTTGCGGGAGACTCTGGCGGGGGAACATCTAGACGTTTCTCGGGTGAGGTGGGGAGCTCTTCCTGAGTCCCATTGCCCCAGCCGCCCTCTCTATGCAAAGGGGGGGGGAGAATCGGGTCAGCCTAGCGGAGGCCCAGCAGGAGGGGAGAGAAGCCGGGCATGGAGGAGAAGGAGGAGGCAGGATTCGCAACGGGCTCCCTGAGGGGCCTCATCCTGTCTCCAGACGGGGAGAGAAGGGGGAGCAGCCACTCCAGCTGCCTCCTTCCCGGCCCTGCTCGGGGGGCCCTGGGCCCTGTGCTGGGAGGAGCCGCTTGGGGCTGCGGGTAGTTTGGGGGAAGGGGATCCAGGGGTTGAATCCCCCTTTCTGATCCTGGGCATCAGTTTTTCTCTCCCTCCCAGATCCGGAACCTCGGAGCCCTTGGCAAGCCAGGATTTCCTCTACAGGGGAAGGAAGGGAGCGGAAGGACCGGCAGGGATCCATCCTGCGGACTCAGAAATGGTCCGGGGAAGGAAGACATCCCTGGAGCCCTTTGGAGCTGTTCTGGCAGAGAGAGGAAGGATGGAGACACCCCCTTTGGCCAAGAAGGGGAGCGGAAAAGGTCCCCTGGCTCTTCAGCCTGGGAGCTGTGGGGAGAGCTGGACCAGAACCGGGCAGAAGGTCCTGCAGGAGGGAATCATCCTCCCTTCAGAAGTTCTGCCCTGGACCTCCTTCCAATACCAGGAGGATGAGGGTCCCCGAGGACTTTGCAGCCGACTCCATGACTTGTGCAGGCGATGGCTGAGCCCAGAAAAGCACAGCAAAGCCCAGATGCTGGACCTGGTGGTTCTGGAGCGGTTCCTGGCTCTCCTGCCCCCAGAGATGGAGGGCTGGGTGCAGGAGTGTGGAGCTGAGAGCAGCTCCCAGGCGGTGGCCCTGGCGGAAGGCTTCCTCCTGAGCCAGGCAGAGGAGCAGAAGGAGCAGCTCCAGTGGCAGGTGGGAGACTTTAGGGAGCTCGGAAGGGAATAAATAAAAAGAGACTTTGAATGCTTCACCCCTCCTTTCCAAACTTCTGCCATGTTTATAATATGAGGCAATTCTCCTGTTCTAGTAGGACATTTTTCCACTGTTTTCTCACTCAGCCATAGGGATGGATATTGGGGACCTTGAGGTTGTGTTCCGAATATAAGAATATACTTTGTGTCGTGTGATGTACATTAATTCTACTTCTTTTTTCCTTCCTTCCTTTCTCCTATTTGAAGTGCTGCCCTGTGGAGATCAGCGATCCTGAGGGAAAGAAGAACCCATCAAATCCCCCTCAGGAGCAATTTTTCAGGAGAATCCCTTGGGAAGATCCAAGTCAGGACACCTCAGGAGGTAATGGAAGATCCTCCGATTCCCCATTTGTCTTCCCTTCTCTGTCTTCTCTACTATAGAATACCTCCTCCTATTTTGTTAATTATGCATTTTGAAGTTATTTATTCCTTACAGAGAAACAAAGAATGAAGCTTTCTAGTTTTTATGATGGAGATCAAACAGCGGTTGAACCTCCAAATCAAGTAAGAAAGGGAAAAGATATTAGATTTCTATTCTCCCTTCAGGAAGTGAAGTGGGTGTTCAGAGGGCTCTCTCCTTCTGTTTCCCCCCCTTGTTTAGCCTGGATTATTTTCTTGTTCTTCCACAACATGGAAACCGTAATAGCAGGTTCAAGTTGCTGTCAGCCAGCTTAGCTTCCTCTGCTTATCTTGTTCTGCTAGGTACTCCTCCATCGTGGAGTTTACAAGAAGCAGTTTTTAAAAAGTCCTTCAAGAAATAGGAATAAATGTATCACAGTGGCAGTAACTGCTAGAGACTCATTTTTGGGGGTAACTCTTTGAGTTGGAATTGTGCAAGGCTAATGAAAAATACTCACATTGCCACATCACCATTTTTAAAAAGCCTCAATTATAACCTGTTGTTCAAAAATAAGCAAAGTATATTAAAAAATAAAGCAGACTATTAAAATCCAAAGGGAGTGGCCAGGTTGAGCATGTAATCACGGTACTTTGGGCTACAAAATAATTTCCAATCCTCTGATTTGTGCCTCAATTAGGAGATCAAACATCCCCTCTTTGCAACAGTTGAGCAATGACTTTCCCAGTGAATTTTTTCTTCTTTGGTTTCTTCCTTTCAGCCAATGGCTCAGACTACTAGATCAATCAGTGATAGACAGAGCGATAGATCCGTTGATCCAGAAGTGGGATTACTTTGCTGAAAGGCACTGAAGGTTTTGCAGAATCAATGAACTTGATAAAACTTCCCCAAATATTTCTTAAGTGAAAGCAGTTTTCAGGTTTTCCCATTTTATCACCTAAAATTAGGACTTGTGTGATGCACAGCCATTTAACTTAATGCATATCTCTCATTTGGGAACAATGCAATACTAGAACAGAGTTGGTAGGGATCTTGGAGGTCTTCTAGTCCAACCCCCTGCTCATACAGGAAGCTCTATAACATTTCAGATAAATGGCTGTCCAATTTCTTCATAAACAACTCCAGTGTTGGACCACCCACAATTTCTGGAGGCAAGTCATTCCACTGATTAATTGTTCTCACTTTCAGGAAATTTCTCTTTACTTGTAGATTGTTTCTCTCCTTGAATAGTTTCCATCCATTTCGTCTTGGAACACTGCTATCATGTCACCCCCTAGTCCTTCTTTTCATGAAACTAGACATCCCCAATTCCAGCAACCGTTCTTTATATGTTTTAGCCTCCAGACCACTAATAATTTTTGTTGTTCTTCTATGCGCTCTTTCTAGAGTCTCAAGATCTTTTTTACATCTGGCAACCAAAACTGTATGCAATATTCCAAATGTGGTCTTACCAAGGCATTATAAAGTACTAACACTTCATGTCATCTTGATTTTATCCCTCTTAATGCAGCGTAAGATTCTGTTGAGGGTTTTTTGGGGGCAGCTGTAGCATAGTGCTGACTCACATTTAAGTGGTTGTCCACTAGGACTGTAAGATCCCTGTTGCACTTACTACTGTTGAGCCAGGTATCACCTATTCTATGCCAGTGCATTTGGTTTTTCTTTCCTAAATGTAGAACCTTACATTTCTCAGTGTTGATTTCATTTTGTTAGATGGGGCCCAATCTGTCGATCCTTCTATATCTTGAGCTTATCTTCCTGAGTGTTCGTATTCCTGTCAATCTAGTCTTGTCTGCAAATCTGATGAGTTCCCCTTCTATCCTCTTGTCTAAATCAGTGATGAAGATGAACAGATCTTGCTGTTCTGTTCTTTTGTCCATTTCAGGAGAGTCTTGTGTCCTTCGAGGAAGTGTCTGTGTATTTCTCTGAGGAGGAATGGTCTCAGCTGGATCCTGACCAGAAAGCGCTGCATTCGGAAGTCATGCTTGAAAACCATAGGAACGTAGTCTCTCTGGGTAAGAGTTTTCTGGTCCCCAATCAGAGAGTTCAAGAAGACAGATTATAGTTAGTTTTTTTTATTAAAAAACCACTAATCAAATATTGTCCCCTGGGAGGGAGAAGGAAAGGATCTGGCCTTGTCGTGCTCCAAGGAAGGAAAGAGTCAATGTCTCTTTGCTTAGATGCTTTCTGTGCCATTTCTTCTCTGTACTTTTCCATTTTTACTTGAACTTATCTGTGAAGGCTGAAGAGAATGAGGTATGCTTTTATGTGTCCTCTGGAGGTTGTGTGAGAGAAGTGTTTTGTCATTTCCCAAATTTTCCCAAATTGTGTGAAAGCAGAACTTTGAGGCCATGGAAGAGCATTCTCCCAATCCAATTCAAGATCAAAGGCCTCATGCAGTGTGACTCAGAGCATCCTAGGGTACAAGTAATCCCTGAGTTAAGACAGTTCACTTAGCAACCATTTCATACTATAATACTCTCATTACAAATACTTTACTTTCCACTATAATCCTTTCTCATTTATCATATTCTCTATTTTCTCATATCCTTTATATAATCAATTATATTTTCTATTTCATGTCTAGTGTAAAATGTATACAATAAAGAAAAAAAGAGAAAATTAAGTTTACTTTTTGTTTCCATTTACCTAATTACCTTTTACCCAATTCCATTATCTTTTGGTCATAATAGCATTATTTTTTCTAGTTTACCATATTTTCTGTTTTTCTAATATCATTTGAATAATCAATTACATTTTTAATATATATATATATATATATATACTTTGTATTACAACACCCTGTTAAGCCCCAATTAAAGGAGAAAGCATACTGCTTTCTTTTCTGTCTTTCGGCTCATCACCAGAGACCATACCAACAGAAAGCTATTTGTTTCGTTGCCTTTTGTTTACATGTGTGTAAGGGCTTAACAGGGTGTTGTAATACAAAGTATATACTTATTCCCCTGCCTGAGCTGATAAGGAGAGAACCAGTGGTGTAGTGGCAATTACAACTGCCTCACATGTAATACTTCCCTGGTTCGAATCCCAGTAAGGGTATGGCTAGCTGAAGAGAGCTAACTAGCTCGAAATAGATCTATACTAGTCTCCCTTATTTATTATTTAAAATTATCAGCTTAAAAACCTTACACATATATATATATATATATATATATATATATATATATATATATATATGTATGTATGTATGTATGTATGTATGTATGTATGTATGTATGTATGTATATATACATACATACATACATATATATATATATATATATATATATATATATATATATGTGTAAGGTTTTTAAGCTGATAATTTTAAATAATAAATAAGGGAGACTAGTATAGATCTATTTCCAGCTAGTTAGCTGTCTTCAGCTAGCCATACCCTTACTGGGATTCGAACCAGGGAAGTATTACATGTGAGGCAGTTGTTATTGCCACTACAACACTGGCTCTCTCCTTATCAGCTCAGGCAGGGGAATAAGTATATACTTTGTATTACAACACCCTGTTAAGCCCCAATTAAGGGAGAAAGCATACTGCTTTCTTTTCTGTCTTTCGGCTCATCACCAGAGACCATACCGACAGAAAGCTATTTGTTTCGTTGCCTTTTGTTTACATGTGTGTAAGGTTTTTAAGCTGATAATTTTAAATAATAAATAAGGGAGACTAGTATAGATCTATTTCGAGCTAGTTAGCTGTCTTCAGCTAGCCATACCCTTACTGGGATTCGAACCAGGGAAGTATTACATGTGAGGCAGTTGTTATTGCCACTACAACACTGGCTCTCTCCTTATCAGCTCAGGCAGGGGAATAAGTATATACTTTGTATTACAACACCCTGTTAAGCCCCAATTAAGGGAGAAAGCATACTGCTTTCTTTTCTGTCTTTCGGCTCATCACCAGAGACCATACCGACAGAAAGCTATTTGTTTCGTTGCCTTTTGTTTACATGTGTGTAAGGTTTTTAAGCTGATAATTTTAAATAATAAATAAGGGAGACTAGTATAGATCTATTTCGAGCTAGTTAGCTGTCTTCAGCTAGCCATACCCTTACTGGGATTCGAACCAGGGAAGTATTACATGTGAGGCAGTTGTTATTGCCACTACAACACTGGCTCTCTCCTTATCAGCTCAGGCAGGGGAATAAGTATATACTTTGTATTACAACACCCTGTTAAGCCCCAATTAAGGGAGAAAGCATACTGCTTTCTTTTCTGTCTTTCGGCTCATCACCAGAGACCATACCGACAGAAAGCTATTTGTTTCGTTGCCTTTTGTTTACATGTGTGTAAGGTTTTTAAGCTGATAATTTTAAATAATAAATAAGGGAGACTAGTATAGATCTATTTCGAGCTAGTTAGCTGTCTTCAGCTAGCCATACCCTTACTGGGATTCGAACCAGGGAAGTATTACATGTGAGGCAGTTGTTATTGCCACTACAACACTGGCTCTCTCCTTATCAGCTCAGGCAGGGGAATAAGTATATACTTTGTATTACAACACCCTGTTAAGCCCCAATTAAGGGAGAAAGCATACTGCTTTCTTTTCTGTCTTTCGGCTCATCACCAGAGACCATACCGACAGAAAGCTATTTGTTTCGTTGCCTTTTGTTTACATGTGTGTAAGGTTTTTAAGCTGATAATTTTAAATAATAAATAAGGGAGACTAGTATAGATCTATTTCGAGCTAGTTAGCTGTCTTCAGCTAGCCATACCCTTACTGGGATTCGAACCAGGGAAGTATTACATGTGAGGCAGTTGTTATTGCCACTACAACACTGGCTCTCTCCTTATCAGCTCAGGCAGGGGAATAAGTATATACTTTGTATTACAACACCCTGTTAAGCCCCAATTAAGGGAGAAAGCATACTGCTTTCTTTTCTGTCTTTCGGCTCATCACCAGAGACCATACCGACAGAAAGCTATTTGTTTCGTTGCCTTTTGTTTACATGTGTGTAAGGTTTTTAAGCTGATAATTTTAAATAATAAATAAGGGAGACTAGTATAGATCTATTTCGAGCTAGTTAGCTGTCTTCAGCTAGCCATACCCTTACTGGGATTCGAACCAGGGAAGTATTACATGTGAGGCAGTTGTTATTGCCACTACAACACTGGCTCTCTCCTTATCAGCTCAGGCAGGGGAATAAGTATATACTTTGTATTACAACATCCTGTTAAGCCCCAATTAAGGGAGAAAGCATACTGCTTTCTTTTCTGTCTTTCGGCTCATCACCAGAGACCATACCGACAGAAAGCTATTTGTTTCGTTGCCTTTTGTTTACATGTGTGTAAGGTTTTTAAGCTGATAATTTTAAATAATAAATAAGGGAGACTAGTATAGATCTATTTCGAGCTAGTTAGCTGTCTTCAGCTAGCCATACCCTTACTGGGATTCGAACCAGGGAAGTATTACATGTGAGGCAGTTGTTATTGCCACTACAACACTGGCTCTCTCCTTATCAGCTCAGGCAGGGGAATAAGTATATACTTTGTATTACAACACCCTGTTAAGCCCCAATTAAGGGAGAAAGCATACTGCTTTCTTTTCTGTCTTTCGGCTCATCACCAGAGACCATACCGACAGAAAGCTATTTGTTTCGTTGCCTTTTGTTTACATGTGTGTAAGGTTTTTAAGCTGATAATTTTAAATAATAAATAAGGGAGACTAGTATAGATCTATTTCGAGCTAGTTAGCTGTCTTCAGCTAGCCATACCCTTACTGGGATTCGAACCAGGGAAGTATTACATGTGAGGCAGTTGTTATTGCCACTACAACACTGGCTCTCTCCTTATCAGCTCAGGCAGGGGAATAAGTATATACTTTGTATTACAACACCCTGTTAAGCCCCAATTAAGGGAGAAAGCATACTGCTTTCTTTTCTGTCTTTCGGCTCATCACCAGAGACCATACCGACAGAAAGCTATTTGTTTCGTTGCCTTTTGTTTACATGTGTGTAAGGTTTTTAAGCTGATAATTTTAAATAATAAATAAGGGAGACTAGTATAGATCTATTTCGAGCTAGTTAGCTGTCTTCAGCTAGCCATACCCTTACTGGGATTCGAACCAGGGAAGTATTACATGTGAGGCAGTTGTTATTGCCACTACAACACTGGCTCTCTCCTTATCAGCTCAGGCAGGGGAATAAGTATATACTTTGTATTACAACACCCTGTTAAGCCCCAATTAAGGGAGAAAGCATACTGCTTTCTTTTCTGTCTTTCGGCTCATCACCAGAGACCATACCGACAGAAAGCTATTTGTTTCGTTGCCTTTTGTTTACATGTGTGTAAGGTTTTTAAGCTGATAATTTTAAATAATAAATAAGGGAGACTCGTATAGATCTATTTCGAGCTAGTTAGCTGTCTTCAGCTAGCCATACCCTTACTGGGATTCGAACCAGGGAAGTATTACATGTGAGGCAGTTGTTATTGCCACTACAACACTGGCTCTCTCCTTATCAGCTCAGGCAGGGGAATAAGTATATACTTTGTATTACAACACCCTGTTAAGCCCCAATTAAGGGAGAAAGCATACTGCTTTCTTTTCTGTCTTTCGGCTCATCACCAGAGACCATACCGACAGAAAGCTATTTGTTTCGTTGCCTTTTGTTTACATGTGTGTAAGGTTTTTAAGCTGATAATTTTAAATAATAAATAAGGGAGACTAGTATAGATCTATTTCGAGCTAGTTAGCTGTCTTCAGCTAGCCATACCCTTACTGGGATTCGAACCAGGGAAGTATTACATGTGAGGCAGTTGTTATTGCCACTACAACACTGGCTCTCTCCTTATCAGCTCAGGCAGGGGAATAAGTATATACTTTGTATTACAACACCCTGTTAAGCCCCAATTAAGGGAGAAAGCATACTGCTTTCTTTTCTGTCTTTCGGCTCATCACCAGAGACCATACCGACAGAAAGCTATTTGTTTCGTTGCCTTTTGTTTACATGTGTGTAAGGTTTTTAAGCTGATAATTTTAAATAATAAATAAGGGAGACTCGTATAGATCTATTTCGAGCTAGTTAGCTGTCTTCAGCTAGCCATACCCTTACTGGGATTCGAACCAGGGAAGTATTACATGTGAGGCAGTTGTTATTGCCACTACAACACTGGCTCTCTCCTTATCAGCTCAGGCAGGGGAATAAGTATATACTTTGTATTACAACACCCTGTTAAGCCCCAATTAAGGGAGAAAGCATACTGCTTTCTTTTCTGTCTTTCGGCTCATCACCAGAGACCATACCGACAGAAAGCTATTTGTTTCGTTGCCTTTTGTTTACATGTGTGTAAGGTTTTTAAGCTGATAATTTTAAATAATAAATAAGGGAGACTAGTATAGATCTATTTCGAGCTAGTTAGCTGTCTTCAGCTAGCCATACCCTTACTGGGATTCGAACCAGGGAAGTATTACATGTGAGGCAGTTGTTATTGCCACTACAACACTGGCTCTCTCCTTATCAGCTCAGGCAGGGGAATAAGTATATACTTTGTATTACAACACCCTGTTAAGCCCCAATTAAGGGAGAAAGCATACTGCTTTCTTTTCTGTCTTTCGGCTCATCACCAGAGACCATACCGACAGAAAGCTATTTGTTTCGTTGCCTTTTGTTTACATGTGTGTAAGGTTTTTAAGCTGATAATTTTAAATAATAAATAAGGGAGACTAGTATAGATCTATTTCGAGCTAGTTAGCTGTCTTCAGCTAGCCATACCCTTACTGGGATTCGAACCAGGGAAGTATTACATGTGAGGCAGTTGTTATTGCCACTACAACACTGGCTCTCTCCTTATCAGCTCAGGCAGGGGAATAAGTATATACTTTGTATTACAACACCCTGTTAAGCCCCAATTAAGGGAGAAAGCATACTGCTTTCTTTTCTGTCTTTCGGCTCATCACCAGAGACCATACCGACAGAAAGCTATTTGTTTCGTTGCCTTTTGTTTACATGTGTGTAAGGTTTTTAAGCTGATAATTTTAAATAATAAATAAGGGAGACTCGTATAGATCTATTTCGAGCTAGTTAGCTGTCTTCAGCTAGCCATACCCTTACTGGGATTCGAACCAGGGAAGTATTACATGTGAGGCAGTTGTTATTGCCACTACAACACTGGCTCTCTCCTTATCAGCTCAGGCAGGGGAATAAGTATATACTTTGTATTACAACACCCTGTTAAGCCCCAATTAAGGGAGAAAGCATACTGCTTTCTTTTCTGTCTTTCGGCTCATCACCAGAGACCATACCGACAGAAAGCTATTTGTTTCGTTGCCTTTTGTTTACATGTGTGTAAGGTTTTTAAGCTGATAATTTTAAATAATAAATAAGGGAGACTAGTATAGATCTATTTCGAGCTAGTTAGCTGTCTTCAGCTAGCCATACCCTTACTGGGATTCGAACCAGGGAAGTATTACATGTGAGGCAGTTGTTATTGCCACTACAACACTGGCTCTCTCCTTATCAGCTCAGGCAGGGGAATAAGTATATACTTTGTATTACAACACCCTGTTAAGCCCCAATTAAGGGAGAAAGCATACTGCTTTCTTTTCTGTCTTTCGGCTCATCACCAGAGACCATACCGACAGAAAGCTATTTGTTTCGTTGCCTTTTGTTTACATGTGTGTAAGGTTTTTAAGCTGATAATTTTAAATAATAAATAAGGGAGACTCGTATAGATCTATTTATAGGGAGACTAGTATAGATCTATTTCGAGCTAGTTAGCTGTCTTCAGCTAGCCATACCCTTACTGGGATTCGAACCAGGGAAGTATTACATGTGAGGCAGTTGTTATTGCCACTACAACACTGGCTCTCTCCTTATCAGCTCAGGCAGGGGAATAAGTATATACTTTGTATTACAACACCCTGTTAAGCCCCAATTAAGGGAGAAAGCATACTGCTTTCTTTCTTTCATACTGGTCTCTGGTGATGAGCCGAAAGACAGAAAAGAAAGCAGTATGCTTTCTCCCTTAATTGGGGCTTAACAGGGTGTTGTAATACAAAGTATATACTTATTCCCCTGCCTGAGCTGATAAGGAGAGAGCCAGTGTTGTAGTGGCAATAACAACTGCCTCACATGTAATACTTCCCTGGTTCGAATCCCAGTAAGGGTATGGCTAGCTGAAGACAGCTAACTAGCTCGAAATAGATCTATACTAGTCTCCCTTATTTATTATTTAAAATTATCAGCTTAAAAACCTTACACACATGTAAACAAAAGGCAACGAAACAAATAGCTTTCTGTCGGTATGGTCTCTGGTGATGAGCCGAAAGACAGAAAAGAAAGCAGTATGCTTTCTCCCTTAATTGGGGCTTAACAGGGTGTTGTAATACAAAGTATATACTTATTCCCCTGCCTGAGCTGATAAGGAGAGAGCCAGTGTTGTAGTGGCAATAACAACTGCCTCACATGTAATACTTCCCTGGTTCGAATCCCAGTAAGGGTATGGCTAGCTGAAGACAGCTAACTAGCTCGAAATAGATCTATACTAGTCTCCCTTATTTATTATTTAAAATTATCAGCTTAAAAACCTTACACACATGTAAACAAAAGGCACGAAACAAATAGCTTTCTGTCGGTATGGTCTCTGGTGATGAGCCGAAAGACAGAAAAGAAAGCAGTATGCTTTCTCCCTTAATTGGGGCTTAACAGGGTGTTGTAATACAAAGTATATACTTATTCCCCTGCCTGAGCTGATAAGGAGAGAGCCAGTGTTGTAGTGGCAATAACAACTGCCTCACATGTAATACTTCCCTGGTTCGAATCCCAGTAAGGGTATGGCTAGCTGAAGACAGCTAACTAGCTCGAAATAGATCTATACTAGTCTCCCTTATTTATTATTTAAAATTATCAGCTTAAAAACCTTACACACATGTAAACAAAAGGCAACGAAACAAATAGCTTTCTGTCGGTATGGTCTCTGGTGATGAGCCGAAAGACAGAAAAGAAAGCAGTATGCTTTCTCCCTTAATTGGGGCTTAACAGGGTGTTGTAATACAAAGTATATACTTATTCCCCTGCCTGAGCTGATAAGGAGAGAGCCAGTGTTGTAGTGGCAATAACAACTGCCTCACATGTAATACTTCCCTGGTTCGAATCCCAGTAAGGGTATGGCTAGCTGAAGACAGCTAACTAGCTCGAAATAGATCTATACGAGTCTCCCTTATTTATTATTTAAAATTATCAGCTTAAAAACCTTACACACATGTAAACAAAAGGCAACGAAACAAATAGCTTTCTGTCGGTATGGTCTCTGGTGATGAGCCGAAAGACAGAAAAGAAAGCAGTATGCTTTCTCCCTTAATTGGGGCTTAACAGGGTGTTGTAATACAAAGTATATACTTATTCCCCTGCCTGAGCTGATAAGGAGAGAGCCAGTGTTGTAGTGGCAATAACAACTGCCTCACATGTAATACTTCCCTGGTTCGAATCCCAGTAAGGGTATGGCTAGCTGAAGACAGCTAACTAGCTCGAAATAGATCTATACTAGTCTCCCTTATTTATTATTTAAAATTATCAGCTTAAAAACCTTACACACATGTAAACAAAAGGCAACGAAACAAATAGCTTTCTGTCGGTATGGTCTCTGGTGATGAGCCGAAAGACAGAAAAGAAAGCAGTATGCTTTCTCCCTTAATTGGAGCTTAACAGGGTGTTGTAATACAAAGTATATATATATATATATATGTATGTATGTATGTATATAAAGAAGGGTTTGATAATAAAACCATCTTAATTTCTTTTACTCCATCATCATTTCATCATTTTTCTCGTATAATTTTATAATAATCTTAAGGTAATTCCCAATAAGTTTTAAACTTCAAATCTCCCCAATCTATATTTCTAAAAAAAAATACCAAAATAAGCTGCTCAAAAAAGTAAAGGAAACACTTAACACAATGTAACGCCAAGTCAATCACACTTCTGTGAAATCAAACTGTCCACTTAGGTAGCAATACTGATTGACAATCAATTGCACATGCTGTTGTGTGAATGGAATAGACAACAGGTGGAAAGCATAGGCAGTTAGCAAGACATCCCCAATAAAGGAGTGGTTCTGCAGGGGGTGACCATAGACCACTTCTCGGTTCCTATGCTTTCTGGCTCATGGTTTGGTCACTTTTGAATGCTGGCGGTGCTTTCACTCTAGTGGTAGTATGAGACAGAGTCTACAACCCACACAAGTGGCTCAGGTAGTGCAGCTCATCCAGGATGGCACATCAATGCGAGCTGTGGCAAAAAGGTTTGCTGTGTCTGTCAGCTTAGTGTCCAGAGCATGGAGACGCTACCAGGAGACAGGCCAGTACATCAAGAAACGTGGAGGAGGCCGTAGGAGGGCAACAACCCAGCATCAGGACTGCTACCTCCGCCTTTGTGCAAGGAGGGACAGGAGGAGCACTGCCAGAGCCCTGCAAAATGACCTCCAGCGGGCCACAAATGTACATGTGACTGCTCAAATGGGCAGAAACAGACTCCATGAGGGTGGTATGAGGGCCCAACATCCACAGGTGGGGGTTGTGCTTACAGCCCAACATCGTGCAGGACATTTGGCATTTGCTAGAGAACACCAAGATTGGCAAATTCGCCACTGGCGCCTTGTGCTCTTCACAGATGAAAGCAGATTTATACTGAGTACATGTGACAGACATGACAAGGTCTGCTGCCTACAACATCCTCCAACATGACCGGTTTGGCAGTGGGTCAGTAATGGTGTGGGATGGCATTTCTTTAGGGGGCCGCACAGCCCTCCATGTGCTCGCCAGAGGTAGCCTGACTGCTATTAAGTACCGAGATGAGATCCTCAGACCCCTTGTGAGACCATATGCTGGTGCGGTTGGCCCTGTGTTCCTCCTAATGCAAGACAATGCTAGGCCTCATGTGGCTGGAGTGTGTCAGCAGTTCCTGCAAGATGAAGGCATTGATGCTATGGACTGGCCACCCGTTCCCCAGACCTGAATCCAATTGAGCACATCTGGGACATCATGCCTCGCTCCATCCACCAACGCCACGTTGCACCATAGACTGTCCAGGAGTTGGGGGATGCTTTAGTCCAGGTGTGGGAGGAGATCCCTCAGCAGACCATCTGCCACCTCATCAGGAGCATGCCAGGGCGTTGTAGGGAGGTCATACAGGCACGTGGAGGCCATACACACTACTGAGCCTCATTTTGACTTGTTTTAAGGATATTACATCAAAGTTGGATCAGCCTGTAGTGTTTTTTTCCACTTTAATTTTGAGTGTAACTCCAAATCCAGACCTCCATTGGTTGCTAAATTTGATTTCCATTGATAATTTTTGTGTGGTTTTGTTGTCAGCACATTCAACTATGTAATGAACAAAGTATTTAATAAGAATATTTCATTCATTCAGATCTAGGATGTCTTTTTGTGTTCCCTTTATTTTTTTGAGCAGTGTACATTTCTATGTGGCATCCCCCCTTTATATTAGCATTAACCCCTATCTTTAAATCTTTCGGCCTTTTAGTTTCTTATAATTCTAATCAGTTTCGCCTTTTCTGAGTTTTCCCATTCTTTCCTCTTGACTCCTCTTTTTCCCTCTAGCATTGTTTTTATTTTCATCTGCCAATCCCTTTTTCCCCACCCTCCCATCCTTTCCTGTTCTCTCTTTTGAAGTTTCTTTTTATACTGCTTCTTCTTCTGTTTAGTCTTGGGTGTGTTTTCCCTTTTATTTATTACATCATCAATGTTTTGATTTTGATTCCTTTCATGTCTTTTTACATTGTCCCTTGTTCTTTGTGCTCTTCTAAGCTGCTTTCCTCTTCTTTTAACTCCTCCTCCTTGAATTTTCTTTATTCTTCTGTGAACTGCATTGCCATTAATTTTTCTGCCAGTATGTCCAATAATTCCATTCTTTCTTTTAACATTCCTCTCACAGTTTGCAGTTCCAACTTGAATTTTTTGCTTATTTCTTCCATTTTTAAAAAATCAGTTGCATTCTTAATTTTATTAAATGTCAGAGCCTTTTATTTTAGTCCTTACCAAAGATATCCATTTATCTCAATTCCTCTTGTTAGTCCTTCTGTCTCCTTGTCACAATCAACACCAAACAGTCCCAAAATATTATCTTTTCTTGTCCCTTTCCTACAATCCTTTTTTTAGTACTTCCAGGGTTATTGTTATAATATTTTATTTTATTTCATTTCTCATTCATACATAAGATCAGTAATTTTCTATAAAATCATATGGGGGAAAAAGTGCCTTCTCTTTCCACTTTTCAAAGTTCTTTTTTCTCTTTTCAATTGTATTCCACTAATTTTCAACCATTAGCTCGTTCAAATATAATCAATTCCAAGCAAGTCCAGAATTCTGTCCAATGTCTAATTAATGCCAATTCCTGTATCTTATTCCAAATTTGGTCTCTAATTCCATTATAGTCCTTTTTTAATCTGTGTTTTAATTTACCTTATAATTTCCTCTTTTTTTGGTTCGCCACTGCCACACTCTTAAACGAGGGCTCTTTCCTTTTGTTTCTGGAGGCTATCAAAGAAAAATCCAAAATCCTTTGCCTGGTTACATGCTGTTCACCGCTCCAGCACACAGTTAAGTTCCGGAAGCTTTCCGTCTTCAGGGCAACCATTAAAACTGCCGCTACCTCCTGTCTTCAAGGGGAGTATACCTAATCAGGGAGGGGAGATGCGGCTCCCCTTGACCCGGCTGGCGGTCTCCCCCTCTTCCCCCACCCTTCCGAGGTGCGTCAGATAGATCCGGTCTCATTGGGACCCTCCAACAGTATAAGCACGGATCGAAGCTGCACACGATTGCAGTCTTCAGTCCGTCTTCGATGGAATTACCACCGGAAGCCCGTCTTGCAAAGGTTTTGGATGCCCTAGTTAACAATTCAATATTACCGGAGGAGAAAGTTCATAAGATTAAGTTTACAACTCTTAATGCCTTTTTGGCAATGCTGTTACGGTGAGCTCTGGCACTTAGGTCGTTTGATATGAGTACTCCAAGGTCCTTGACAGAGTGAGGGTCATCTACAAGGTCATATCCACCTAGCTTGTATTTGGTATACTGGTCTCATGTGATCTCTTTAGGCCTCCTTTCTCTGAGAACTGATGCCTGTACCAGATCCGGCCTAGAAGCCCTTTCAAGCCGATGAGACTTTGGGGCATTGAAATAGCCCTTCTTGAAGCATCCCAACCTTTCCAGTCTCAGCACAAAGAGCATTTACAAGGCAATGGGAGGCTTCAGCAAGGGATTTATCTCCAAAGTCTCATCGCTGAGATCGAGAAACAGGCTGAGTGGGGGTCCTGCCTGCCAGACAGACTCTGTGGAGCAGCTGCTCCAAGGTACACCAGGGAAGAAAGAGCTTGTTTCAAAATTGTTTCATTCCTGACAGGTCTCTATTGAAATTAAGCCATCCCAATAAATCTTACGTTTTCTCCTAATTCCTCCTTGGATGTTTCCCTTGATTATTCCTTAACTCAAAACTGACTCTGAGTGAGATTTGCATATATATAGATAATTGTAAAGAAAGACATGTTTTCTAGACATTTTCAAAGCTTTCATGACTCATAAATATACAAACCATCATGTCTATATCACATCTCTGTAAGAATACAGTTTCATCTTTTTCTCTAACCTTGTTATTATTTTCATTTCCCTTTTCCTTTGAAGGTAATAATGGGCAGAATCAAGATTCTTGTGAACTGTTCCAAGTGATCAGTGCTAAAGATGGAACGGAGAAGTTTGGAATTCGAATTGGATTCGAAAGCTGTGAGAGAAACCAGTCAAAGAATTGGAATCAGGAAAGCTCATCTTCCAGTGATGCTTCGATGCAAGACTTTCTTGCGCAACAAGAGAAAATAAGGAAAAAATATACTGGAAAAAGTGTGAATCTAATCAAAGCTAATGAACACAATTTAACCCAAAACAAAGGAGAAGATGCTATAAGAAGACACAATGGACAAAATTACAATGGGACATTCATTCTTTCTTTTGGGAATAACTTCCTTACATCTCAAAAAGTGATTGACACAAAAGGGAAGCCTTATAAATGTTTGGAATGTGGAAAATGTTTTAGAACAAGCAGGCAACTTACTATCCATAAAAGGATCCACACAGGGGAGGCACCATATAAGCACATAGAGTGTGGAAAGATCTTTGCTCAAAGAGGTCATATTATTTCCCATAAGATGATCCACACAGGGGACAAGCTGTATAAATGCATGGAGTGTGGAAAGACGTTTACTCATGGCAGTGGACTTAAAAGACACAAAAAGCTCCATGCAGGAGAGAAGTCATTTAAATGCATGGAGTGTGGAAAATCCTTTGCTCAGAGCGCTACACTTACTATCCACAAAAAGATCCATACAGGAGAGAAACCATTTAAATGCATAGAGTGCGGAAAGACCTTTGCTCTGAGCAGAAGACTTACTGTCCACAAAAATATTCACACAGGAGAAAAACTATATGAATGCAAAGAGTGTGGAAAGACCTTTGCTCAAAAAGGTAATCTTATTTCTCATAAGATGATCCACACAGGGGAGAAACCATATAAATGCATGGAGTGTGGAAAGACCTTTGCTCGGAGCAGTACACTTACTATCCATGAAAAGATCCACACAGGGGAGAAACCATATGAATGCAAAGAGTGTGGAAAGACCTTTGTTCAAAGTAATAAACTTATTTCCCATAAGAAAATCCACAAAGGGGAGAAACCACTTAAATGCATGGAGTGTGGAAAGATATTTATTCATGGCAGTGGACTTACAAGACACAAAAAGATCCATTCAGGAGAGAAGCCATTTAAATGCACAGAATGTGGAAAGTCCTTTACTCGGATCAGTTACGTTAGAATCCACAAAATGCTCCACACAGGGGAGAAACCGTTTAAATGCATGGACTGTGAAAAGACATTTACTCATGGCAGTGGATTTAGAAGACACAAAAAGATCCATTCAGGAGAGAAGCCATTTAAATGCACAAAATGTGGAAAGACCTTTGCTCATAGATGTAATCTCACTTCCCATAAAATGATCCACACAGGGGAAAAACCTTATAAATGCATGGAGTGTGGAAAGACCTTTGCTCGGAGCAGTACACTTACTGTCCATGAAAGGATCCACACAGGGGAGAAACCATATGAATGCAAAGAGTGTGGAAAGACCTTTGCTCAAAGAAGTAATCTTATTTCCCATAAGAATATCCACAAAGGGGAGAAACCGTTTAAATGCATGGAGTGTGGAAAAACATTTACACATGGCAGTGCACTTACAAGACACAAAAAGATCCATTCAGGAGAGAAGCCATTTAAGTGCACGGAATGTGGAAAGTCCTTTGCTCGGACCAATGATCTTAGAATCCACAAAATGCTCCACACAGGAGAGAAACCATTTAAATGCATGGAGTGTGGAAAGACTTTTGCTCGGAGCTGTAAACTTACTATCCATGAAAGGATCCACACAGGGGAGAAACCATATAAATGCATGGAGTGTGGAAAGACCTTTGCTCAAAGTAGTAATCTTATTTCCCATAAGATCATCCACACAGGGGAGAAACCTTATAAATGCATGGAATGTGGAAAGATCTTTGCTCAAATTAGTGGACTTACTATCCACAAAAAGATCCACACAGGAGAGAAACCATTTAAATGCATAGAGTGTGGAAAGACCTTTGCTTTCAGCAGTAGACTTATGATCCACAAAAAGATCCACACAGGAGAGAAACCATTTGAATGCATAGAGTGTGGAAAGACCTTTGCTCTGAGCAGTAGACTTACTCACCACAAAAAGCTCCACACAGGAGGGGAACCATTTAAATGCATGTAGTGTCAAAAGACCTTTGCTTTGAACAGTACACTTACTATCCACAAAAGGATCTACTTGGGGAAAGGGTATTTAAATGCATGGAGTGTGGAAAGAACTTTGCTCAAAGAGGTAACCTTATTTGTCATAAGATGATCCACATGGGAGAAACCATATAAATGCATGGAGTGTGGAAAGACCTTTGCTCATTGATGTAATCTTATTTCCCATAAGATGATCTACACAAGGGAGAAGCCGTATAAATGCATGGAGTGTGGAAAGACTTTTGCTCAGGGCAATGGACTTAGAAGACAAAGAAAGATCCTGGAGCTACCAGAGAACTGGAAAAGAGTTGAGGTTCCCATCCCTCAAAAAAGGGGGAAAAAAACAGACCCAGGAAACTAGACCAATCAGCCAAACATCAATACCCAGGAAGATACTGGAAAAGATAATTAAAAAATCTGCCAACATCTAGAAACATGTACACTAATAACTAGCAGTCAGCATGGGTTTGTTAAAAACAGATCATGCCAAACCAATCTTATTTCATTTTTAAACGTAGTGACTAAATTAGTAGACCAGTGAAATACTGTGGACATAATATATTTAGATTTCAGCAAGGCATTTGACAAAGTAGACCACAATCTGCTTTTTGGTAAGCTAGAAAAAACTGGGATAGATAGCACCACCACCAGATGGATTCGCAACTGACTGACAAACCGTACTCGAGTAGTCCTCAATGGGTCTAAGTCTGCATGTAGGGAAGTAAGCAGTGGGGTGCCACAAGGTTCCATCTTAGGCCCAGTACTTTTCTTTAGCTTCATTAATGACATAGATGAGGGCATAGAAAGAGAAAGTACCAAAATTGCAGATGATACTAAGTTGGTAGGAATAGCTAACACCCAAGAAGATAGACTCAAGATCCAGATGGATCTTGACAGACTAAAACACTGGGCCGTATCTATCAAAATGAAATTCAATGTAGAGAAAAGTAAAGTCCTATACTTAGGCAAGAAAAACCTAAAGGACATATATAGAGTAGGTGAAACCAGGCTCAACAGCAGTAACTGAGAGGGATCTTGGAGTCTTAGTGGACAACCAGCTACATAGGAGCCAGCAGTATGCAGCAGCAACAGCCAAAAAAGCTAATGCAATCCTAAGTTGCATTAACAGAGGGATACAATCGAGATCAAGTAAGGTAGTAATACCACTCTATAAAAGCTTAGTAAGAGCATACCAAGAATACTGCATCCAGTTTTGGTCACCACACTATAAAAAAGATGTTGAGAGACTCTAGAAAAAGTGCAGAGAAGAGCAACCAGGATGATGAGGGGACTGGAGACTAAAACATATGAAGAACAGTTACAGGAACTGGGCACGGCTAGTCTAGTGAAGAGAAGGATCAGGCGAGACATGATAGCAGTCTGCCAATGCCATAGAGAAGGGGAGAGGGTCAAACTATTTTCCAAAGCACCCAAAGGCCAGGCAAGGAATAATGGATACAAACTGAACAAGGGGAGATTCAACCTGGAAATAAGGAGAAACTTTCTGACAGAACAATCAACCAATGGAACAGAAGTTGCCCTCAGAAGTTGTGGGAGCATCATCACTTGAGACTTTCAAGAAAAGATTGGAATGCCATCTGTCAGAAATGGTGTAGGGCAGTGGTTTCCAAAGGGGGCTGTATTGCCCCCTGGAGGGTGGTGGGATGCTTTAGGGGGGCGCTAAGAAGTAAGGGGGCCAGCAGGGCAGCGCTGGAGGTGGGGACAATTCAGGGTTGGGATTCTACCAGGACTCTCTCTTTCCCTCTCTCTGACTCACTCTATTGACTGTTGCACCGGAGCGGTGCAAGGGGCTCAATGGAGTGAGCAGCCCTTCCAAGCCGGCCAGCTTGTGTAGGCAGCCGGCCACCTCGTTGCACAGGATTTGTGCCACGTGATGCCGAAAGAACTTCCAGTGGCGGGCCAGGCACTTGGCTTTCAGCCGGTCCTTGTCCAGGAAGTAACAGGTGGTGCAGCTCACGGTTCTCCACCTGCAGCCGCCCATTGACTGCTTTCAGGTTGCAGATCTCACACAGGTGCTCCTGCAGCTACCAGTTCACATCCTGGATCAGCCAGCTGCGTTGCAGCAGCACCGCCAGCTTCTCAGCCGCCTCCTGGCTAAAAAAGCGCACCAATTCCGCCTTGCCGTGGCATCAGGCAGAGGAGCCAGTGGGCTGGAGGGGTGGCCGACCAGGGGCGGCGGTGGCAGAGGTGCCAGGAACATTGCCCACTCAGCTCCGGGTGATACAAAGCGGCAGTGGGAAAAGCAACTGATTAGCCTGCCTGTGCAGTGGCATCTTTGCAACACTGGATGTCAGGAGGAGTGAGCCGTACTTTTGCAGTGGGACCTTCCTCTGCCGGCGCTGGGATTAAAGGGGGTGGATGTGCGGTGGGGCCGGGCACTCTGTGGTTCCACTGGCCTGGAGCAGGTGCAGAAAAAGGAGAAGTGTGCCTGCGCGGCGGAGGGTGGGAATGAAGGGGAGAGGCGGGGGAAGAATGCCCTGTCGGTGCAAAGGGGGTGGGTGGGTGGGTGAGCGGGAACATGTGGGCGTGTGCATGGACACGGACCAACAGCAGGGGTGTGTGTGTGAAGCAGCACTGCTATTTTTCCCTCCAAGCCAGGAAAATTGGGGAGAGGGTGAATGGGCGGGGGAAAAAACAACAGGCTTGCACCCTTTCCCCAGTTGCTATCCAGATTAAGGAGTCTCCTGCACCCGCCCACCCACTCCGGGATCTGGGACACACACACCCAGCAGCCTTTTATAGCTTGGCATGGGGCGCATGTGCATGGAGGCAGAATTGGTGTTAGGGGGTGTGGGTGGGTCAGGAAATGGCTTGCAGATGTGCCCCGCCACTTGGACTTGCTTGGGCAGGTCCCTCTGGTGCAGCGAGCTCAATGGGATGGACCTGGGGGAGGCGGCACATTTGGAAAATAAAGCAAAGCCAGAGGTCAGTAATTTTTGCTGCAAAGAATCGCAAAAACGTCTGGGTTGTGCACAAGAAGGGACACACATGTCAATGCAATTCAGCAACATAAATGCAAATAAAACAACAAGAATCTGCAAAGCATCTCTGATTAAATTCTATTCACTACTAGAATCTAATCAGAGATGCTTTGCCGATTCTAGTCCAATGACCTTCTCCAGCAGGGTTAGAAGGGAGTGTGTATGTTTGTGCATGACTGTCCAAATTCCAAAAACAGGTCAGGTAGCTCTGGGGAGGCCAGTCATAAATTAGAACACTTGCTAAGCAACTGGCCATTAAGTGGGGACTACTTGTATTTGGTTTGCCAGTCACCAGGCCAGGCCCACCCAGTCGCTTGACCACCAAACCACATCTACCCGGCCATGTGACCACCAAGCCATGCCCACTCAGTCATGTGACAAGCAAGCCATGCCTACCCAGTAACATGACCAGCAGGCCACACTCTCAAATTAGGCCACACCCACAGAAATTTGAATCCCGCCTCTGGGTGGGGGGCATTGAGAATGAATTTGTAGCACCAAGGGGGCAGTGGATTAAAAACTTTGGGAACCACTGGTGTAAGGTCTCCCGTTTGGGTGGGAGGTTGGACTAGATGACCTATAGGTCCCTTCCAACTCGGATTACCTGTTATCTGTAACTATTGTTTATGATAATTTGCTTGCTTACTGCTCAGTTGCAGCATCTTATCTAACCAGGCCAAGGTCAACAGCCAGATGTCTGCATCACCACCTGAAGATGCCCCACATGACATTTTACACATCTTCGATTGGATGGACCATTTGAACTATTGTGGGTGGGAACATTTCCATCACTTTCTATATGCGATTTCCATGTGTAAATCCTCAGATCTAGAATCCTTTTGATGCTACCACTTGATTTCCAGTAAAAGTCATTTTCTCTATAACAATGGAGTCTAAGGTTGGCTTTCTTGGATTTTGAATGCAGCACCATCTGACAGTCAGAGGAAGAATTGGAGAGCGTAGAATAAATAAAGAGGAAATCTTTATCCTGGAGAGTCTCAATGAAGGAAAGGGAAAAAAGGGGTGCCCGGATCCCCTCCGCCAAACTCCCCCCCCCCCCCCCACCTTTCCAGCCAACTACAGAATTGCTCTGGGAAACCTCACTGCCGGCAGAAGGAATCTACTTTGGCCTTCAGGTGGTGCAGGAAGAGCTCATCTCTGTTCAAACCATCCACAACTGCCTTCCCAAACTGTGATGGCCATGAACTCCCCGAGGTTGCTGTCAAAGCGGATGATCTGCCGGTTGTAGAAGAACCTGAACAGGAACCGCACCTGCTTGTCATCTTGAGGAAGCGGCATTCTTCCTTCCACTGGACCAGAAAAAGGGCTGTGAGGAGGAATGCCATCAGGATGGACCCCAGGGCCCATTATTCCCAGCTGCCGGGAGAGGAGGAGGAGGAGGAAGGTCTCGGGCGTGGAGAGTGAGGGGCGGGAGAGCTGCTGCAAGAGACTGATGGGAGATGCCCCCTGGAGGAAAGAAGGGGGGACTTTGGGGGTCCCAGGGAGAGTGGAACTTCCTTGGGAGTCCGAAGAAAGGATGGAAAGGAGGGGAAAGAAGGGGGCCTCTCCTGAGGTGCTCCTCCTCCCACGGAGGAGAGAGGCAGACAAGAACTCAAGTGGTCAAGCAGACCTTCCTTCTCTTGACTGGGAACTTGGTGCGGCTTCTTTGTGCCCCCACTCAAAGCAGCAGGAAATACAGGGGGAAGGGTTGAAGAGACTATCAGATACACTCTGGGCTGGAGGAGGGGTTTTTTTGCACTGTTTTATATTTTTAATCTATATACTAATATATATACATACATATACACACACGCACACACATATATATTCTGTACCTTGCACAGTGGTGGATTTGTAGCTGTGCAGATAGATAAATTCCACAAAACATCCATAACAAAGTACATTTATTGGTTCATGAGGTATCCTCATAACTCACATTTATGATGAAGTTCTTCTTAAATGACTAATCCTTTTGTATATCAGCCTTGCAGATAAAAGATGTTTATCTCCTAACACATCTTGTAGCGATGGAAAGAAGCTGCTATGAGTTAGTGAGTTCAGGAAAAAGTGAGGGAAACTTCCCCAACCCATTGAGGGTCAATTTAGTGACCAATCAGGATTGCAGATGTGGCCATGTGACATGAACTACATTTCCCAGGATAACTTTAACTACATTTACCATGATGCATTCCCTTAAGGGGAGAGCTGATAATTCCTAAGTAATTATCCAATTCCCTAGACTAGCTGGGACAGTACACTCCCCGCCTGGAATTGTAAATTCCACTGTCAAAGAAAAAAAAATTAACTATAAACTTAAGATAAGCACTGGACAATAATACTAACTCAATAGCGTATAATTATATAACTAAGAAAACAGCTATATAACTAAGAAAAAACAGTAAACATTAATAAAGCATCAAACAAGGCAAAATATGCAAAGCTTGAGGTTCAATCTTTAAGATCAGCATCTTGGTAAAAGTTCGCTGGTCATCTCTGGCGGCCTTTTAGGGTGTACAGGTACTCTTGGTGGCAAAGGTGCAAGTCTGGTGGTCGCTTCTAGCAGCCTTTTAGGGTTGACAGGTACTCTTTAAAAAACACAAATTTTATTATTTTTTAAACAAACACACAAAGACAACATAAAAACATCAAGCCATCTTCCACTTACTTACATACAATGTTGGTTTACAAATTTTTTTTGTGCATTGACTTCATAGTCATAATTATTTGTATATATTCTAATATTATCTATCAAATATTCCTAAATACATTAATATCCTTATTAATCTATCATTTGACTATACTATTATTTATGTTATGCAAAATAATCTATATTTTAATTGATTTATTTTATGACAATTCATGTTATCATCCCAGATCTATCCCATAGTTATAATAATACATCTTTATATATTTCTAAAATTCTACATATTTAATTACCATATTTTATTGTCTAACCATTGATAAAATAAATCCCAAATCTTATAAAATTGCTTATCTTCTTGTTCTGTGATTTCAAATGTCAATCTACTCATTTCAGCACAGTCCATGATTTTCTTAATAACTTCCTCCTGCGTTGGTATTTTCTCATTTTTCCAATTTTTAGCAAATACAATCCTAGATGCTGTTAATACACTTACAATCAAATACTTCAGTTCCTTACTATATATTTCAGGTAAGATTCCCAATAAGAAAATCTCTGGTTTCAAGTCTAAGTGTTTTTTTGTCATTTTTTCCAACCATGTGTGGATTGTAGTCCAATATCTTTTAGCATCTGCACACGTCCATCACATATGGTAATATGAACCAGGTATCTGATGACATTTCCAACACTTTTCTGACTTGTTCTTGAACATTCTTCTATTCTTGTTGGGGGTAGATGCCACCTGTAAAACATCTTATACAAATTTTCTTTATATGCTGTTGACATTGTCATTTTATAATTTTGAGACCACAATTTTTATTTATTTATTTATTTATTTATTTTATCATATTTTTATACCGCTCCCTCTCCCAAAAAAGGGACTCGGGGCGGTGTACAGCCTACTAAAAACATATAAATACATTATAAATACAATTAAAAATATATTAAACGCGATTTTTCCGGCTGTATCCCATCAAAACCAAATACAACAATATAAAATCAGGGATCTTAGATAAAAATTAAAAGTTAATTACTAAAACCCAATTTAAAACCAGAACCCATTCATTCGGCCAGGCCAGCCTGCCTAAAAAGTAGGGTTTTAACTGCCCGCTGGAAGGTCAGGATATCCGTCATAGCTCGTATCTCCGGGGGGAGATCATTCCATAGGGAAGGAGCTCCCAGAGAAAGCCCGAACTCTCGGGGCCATCAGCCGACAGCGGCCGGGGGGCGGTACCCCAAGGAGCGCAACCCTGTGGGAGCGTACTGGGCGGCGGGAGGTTGATGATGGCAGCAGGCGGTCCCGTAAGTACCCAGGTCCCGAGCCATGGAGCACTTTAAATACCATCAGTACCACCTTGAATCGAATCCGGAAGGCCACAGGAAGCCAGTGCAGCCTGCGGAGAAGCGGTGTAACATGGGAGCTCCGAGGAGCGCCCACAATCACCCGCGTGGCTGCATTCTGGACTAACTGCAACCTCCGGAGACTCTTCAAGGGGAGCCCCATGTAGAGAGCATTGCAATAATCCAGGCGGGAGATAACGAGGGCGGAAGTGACTGTGCGAAGTGCGCCCAGATCCAGAAAGGGCCGCAACTGGTAAATCAGACGAATCTGATAAAAAGCCCCCCTGGCGACGGCTGCAATATGTTCTTCTAAAGACAGCCGTACGTCCAGGAGGACACCCAAGTTGCGCGCCCTTTCCACGGAGGTCAAGACCTCTCCCCCCACGGCCAGCGAAGGAACCAGCTGGCTGTATCTGGGCGCAGGAAACCACAGCCACTCGGTTTTGGTCGGGTTGAGACGAAGCCTGTTACGACCCATCCAGCTCCGCATGGCCTCCAGGCTTCGGGACATCACTTCGACGGCTTCGTTGGGGTGGCCTGGGGTGGAGATGTACAGCTGAGTATCATCAGCGTACTGATGGAACTCCACCCCGAAGCCACGGATGATCTCACCCAGCGGCTTTACATAAATGTTGAACAGCAGGGGCGAGAGCACCGACCCCTGAGGGACCCCACATCGTAGAGGCCTCTGGGCCGATCTCTGCCCCCCCGTCAACACAAATTGCGAGCGGTCGGAGAGGAAGGAGGTGAACCACCGCAACACGGTGCCCCCCACCCCCAATCCCTCCAACCGCTGCAATAGGATACTGTGGTCGACAGTATCAAAAGCCGCTGAGAGATCTAACAGGACCAGGACAGAGGAACAATCCCTGTCCCGGGCCCTCCAGAGGTCATCCACCAACGCGACCAACGCCGTCTCCGTGCTGTGCCCGGGCCTGAAGCCCGATTGGAGGGGGTCGAGATAACTCGCTTCATCCAGGTACTGCGGGAGCTGACGTGCCACCACACTGTCAACAACCTTCGCAACAAAGCGAAGGTTGGAGACAGGACGATAGTTAGATAACAATGCTGGGTCCAGGGACGGTTTCTTGAGGAGGGGCCGTACCACCGCCTCTTTCAAGGCGGCGGGTAACAGCCCCTCTCTCAAGGAAGCGTTTATAATACCCTGGAACCAGCCTCGTGTCACCTCCCGAGTGGCCAAGACCAGTCAGGAGGGGCACGGGTCCAGCAAACAGGTGGTGGCATTCAGTCCCCCCAGTATCCTGTCCACGTCCTCCACAGTAACAGGATCGAACTCAACCCAGTTAACCGCACCGGTATCCACCCCCGCCCGGAGATGCCCAGTCGGAGTCCAGTTCGTCCCGGATCTGAGCGATTTTGTCCTGCAGAAACCTAGAAAACTCCTCAGCCCGTCCCTGCAAGGGGTCCTCCTGCGCTCCCACCTCCAGTAGGGAGTGGGTCACCCTAAACAGGGCGGCTGGGCGGTTTTCTGCGGACGCAATAAGGGTGGAGAAGTAAGATCTCCTCGCCATCCTTATCGCCACTAAATACGTCTTAATATAAGATCGTAATAGTGTTCAGTCAGACCCAGAGCGGCTGGCTGCTAAAACTGACTGTTGGGGCCTTGATAGGCTGGAACTCACTATGTACTCACTATGTTGGGGCCTTGATATCCCTCTCCTGGTGGGCCACTCATGGGAAAAGATCAGACATGGAGACCAGCTTCAGTCATGGGTAGAGTGGCCTCGAGAGGCAGGCTCAAACCCCTTTTATTGAGATTACATGTCAGTTTACCTGGCGAATGCAGAAAGCAACTTCTATTGGTTACATTGGTATAATATTACCATATTTGGTATAACATAGCATGTATCATATATGTAGCATATAGGTAGTATGTGGTTTGGGCCTGCGCAATGGTTACAACAGCTGGCCCTCCAACTGCTCTCTAGGTGTCTTTTCCGGCGCTTCATCTCCCTTAGCTCCTCAGAAAACCAGGGAGCCACGTGGGATCGGCACCGGGTCAGAGGCCACAAGGGCACGACTCGGTCAAGGGCCCCAGCAGCCACCCTATCCCAGGTGGCGACCAAGCCCTCAACCGAGTCGTGTGTGTGAGCTTCGGGAAATGGCCCAAGCTCCGTCAGGAACCTATCAGGGTCCATCAGGCGCCTGGGGCAGCACCATTTTAATGGTCCCGCCTCCCTGCGGTCAGGGGGTGCGGAACGGAAGTCGAGCTTCAGGAGCGAGTGATCCGACCATGACAGGGGTTCTACAACTATATCCCCTATACCCAGATCACTCTGCCACTGATCAGAGACAAAAACCAGATCCAAGGTGTGACCTCCCACGTGAGTAGGGTCCCGAATTAACTGGGTCAGGCCCATGGCCGTCATGGAAGCCATGAACTCTTGAGCAGTCCCCGAGGCACCGCCGGCAGATGGCAAGTTGAAATCCCCCATGACCATAAGCCTGGGGGTCCCAACCGCCACTCCAGCTATGACCTCAAGGAGCTCAAGCAGGGCCGCTGCCGCATAGCAGGGAGCCAGGTATGCGACCAGCAAGCCCACCTGAACCTTGGGACCGAACTTCACGAAAAGGAGCTCACACCCGGTCGTCTGAGACACAGTGGCTTCCCTCAGACACAGATCCTCCTTAATAACCACCGCAACCCCCCCTCCCCTCCCCTGGGCCCTCGGACGATGAAAGACCCGAAACCCGGCTGGGCACATCTCCACAGAGGGACTCCCCCCTCCTGGCCCAGCCAGGTCTCGGTAACTCCCACCAGGTCCGCACCCCCCTCACAAATCAAATCGTGAATGAGAGGGGCTTTGTTAACAACGGACCTGGCGTTACATAACATCAGCCGGAGGCCCAGGGCCCGATTGCTCAGACCCCCTGGGGAACGGGAGATGACAAGGGGGTCGGAGCGCACCACAGCAGACAAGCAGCGAGGGCGCGCTCCCGATACAGAATATGGCCCCCTATAACCGCCAAATCTGCCTCTCCCGCTCACCGTATCAATAGATTTAATTCCACCCTCCCCGGTGACCCCATTTCTCCAAATCAATCCCATATTCAAAAATTTTCCCCCAAGCAATCATTGTTTCTTTAACTTGTTCTTCTAGCTTAATTCCTAATAAATATCCATCCATTTTTTTAATCACTTTTTCATCAGTACCTGTCAAAATCTTTTCTAAATCAGTCAACTGTTTTGGAATCTTTATCATATCTAGAACATATTTGCACAAATGAAAACCAATTCATCTTTATACTTTGTTCCTCTCGTTTTTGCATAGATTTAAGTTCACCCTTTTCATTCAATATTTCACCATATCTAATCGTTTGTTCCTTTTTATATGTTATAGGATAAGAAAATGCTTCAATAGTCGATAGCCAGACTGGAATTTTCAAATAGCATTGCCTTTTAGTCTTCTTCCAATTTAACCACAAAGCTTCCCGTATATAATGTCTTCTAAAGTACCCCTGTGTTTTAGTTCCCTTGTACCATAAGAAGGCATGCCACCCCAACAACAAATCATGTCCTTCTAATGTCAACAATCAAGTATTTCTTAATGTTATCCATTCCTTAACCCACATCAGATTTGTAGCTTGGTGTATAACTCCCAATTAGGCAGGCCAAATCATTCTCTTATTCTAGCATCTTGCAGAAGTTTTAGTTTTATTCTTGCTTTCTTTCCCTGCCATATATATTTCAACACAATTTTATTTAAATCTTCAAAATAATCTTTCCCTAGCCTTATTGGAATTGTTTGAAACAGATATAGAATTCTAGGTAATATATTCATCTTCATTGTTGATATCTGTCGCTATCTGTTGCTTGAGTTTAATATAATTATTCTCTTTAAGTGTGCTACATTTTGCTGTCAAATGTATCCCCAAATACTTGATCTTATTTGTGACCTGAATTTTCAAAACATCCGCCAATTCATCCTTTTGTCTTAGTAACATATTCTTTGTCAAAATCTTTGTTTTATCTTTATTTATTTTCAGGCCAGCTACCTTTCCATATACCTCTACCTTTTCTATCAGTTTTAATGCTGTTTCTAATGGATCTCCTAAAATGAAAACCAGATCATCTGCGAATGCTTGCAATTTAAATTCTTCCTTTTTAATTTTCATCCCTTTTATATCCTTGTCTTCTCTAATATTTCTATTTAGCACTTCCAAAGTTAACACAAACAACAGAGGTGACAGTGGACAGGTACTCTTGGTGCCAATTGTGAAAGTCTGGTGGCCGCTTCTGGTGGCCTTTTAGGTTTGAAATGGTACTCTTGCTTCCACGGTGTGAAAGAGCATCTGGAGCGTCAGTAAGCTGTTGGAAAGGGCGTTGCGGAGGCATATGCCTGTGTAGAGTGTCTTAGTGGACGTCTGGTGGTTGTTGGCGGTCATATAGGGTGTCCTAGTGAAAGTGTACTGATCGCCGGCAGCCTTTGAGGCTGGAACATCATTCTTGTTTTTGTTGGTGTTAAAGGGCGTCGGAAGGCATTTGGAATGGATAGTGCTAAGGCATTTACTTGGGTTGGAGCCTGCATCTGAGCGACACTGACATTTTCTACAATCCCACATCCTAGTGGAGATTTGATGGCCGCTGGGCCGTCTACAGGGCTGCCGACTGACTCAGAGAAGAGAAAGGCGCGTGAGGCATTATTCCCCAGCAAAAGTAGGATATCAGCTTCCGGATCTAGAGCGGGGAAGTGATGAGCCAGGTGCTGTAGGTGAGGCATGCTACTTAGGACCTGAGGTGTTGCGATCTGACTGCGGTCATTCGGTATCCCTTTGAATTCAAATATGGGCAGTAGTGGGAACCGAGAACTTCCATCCAATGACTCTATGCAAAGTCCAGTAGCTCTCCTCCCTGCCGTGCTTCTTGGTCCATGGCATGTTGATACAGTGAAGGGAAGTTTGTCCCGTTGCACCTCAAAGAGGTCGAAGAATGCAGGTCTGGCCAGGGTGCAGGTGCTTTGAGTGTCTATCCGCACATACATTTTCACGGCATCTTCAGGGCGTCTTTCAGGGTACACTTTGGCTAAGCAGATGGGAAGACACAAATGAGGGTGTGGTGATTCGGCGCACAGTGCTATGCAGTTGACACTCATCTGTTGTTTTGGTTGCGGTTTGGCAATCTGCCGAGAAGCCCTGAATGATTCTGTGTTACGTTGCGGCTCCTTGTCCGAAGGATGTTTATGAGGTATCTGCAGTGGCGGCTTGGAGTCTGGATGCAGTGCGGTTGGGTGCTGGTCATTATTGCATAAGTCGCATTGCACCTTGGCTGTGCAGTATTTGGATGGGTGTTTGGATTCGCAACATTTGTAGCAATATTGGTACTACCTTAGCAATTCTTTTTGTTGGGTCAGTGATTTCGCTGCAAACCCAGTGCAGCTGTTCAACGAGTGACGAGTGTTGTGCATAGGACAAAACTGGTTTCTCCTTGTAGTGGGTGATCTAAATTGGGTTGTATCAGATGAGTTCTCTCCCCAACTGTGTGTGGATGAGGAGTCGATCTCGGTATTATGGACAACCATGAAGGATCTTTCCCTGGTAGTGTGCATAGGGCCAGCCATGAAGGGTCTTTCTCTGGTAGTGTGCAATATAGGGCCCGAGGGCAATATATGGTAGCTGTTGTATCTTCTGTCATTAGGATGACTAACAGCTCTGAGTCCATGGGCCCAGTGTGTGTTGCATACTGTCGCCTGGTGGGCCACGAATTCTTCAAAAGTGTGAAGGGCATAAAGCGATGGCGACTCTTGGCCATGAACGTGTCAGTCAACTGGAACCACTTTTCAGTTAGCACCTGCGGAAGTTTTTGAACAATTTTGTTTTGTGTGTCAATGTGATCAAGACAGGCGAGTCCCAGTAAGTTGGGATCCCATTGTGCCATTCTCAGCTGGACAAGTATGTTAGCAAGGTCTATGATTCGGTGAGGCTGGTCGATAGGAATTTTAGGCAATCTGTTGAGGCTATCCAAGAGTGTTGCTTCTACATCCTTAGAAACGCCATACAGTTCGTCAAGCCTTTTCCATGATAACCATATGGCAGCAGCCGGGTCATCTAAGTGGGATGCCAAAAGTGCCCTCGGTATGTCGACAGACTGTGGCCCTAGCCATGCTATCAAGTATCTGATTATTTCAGCAGGGTTCAGGCATGCCACCCGAACGGGGCACAGGAAAAGTTTCTTCCATACTAGATACTCGCCGCCTGGCTCGTCAGAGAATTTGCGAACTCCATTGGTGTGCATTGGTGTGTACAGCCAAGTTTCTCCAGTAATCTTCAGCATTTCCTGAGTTGGGGAGAGGTACTGACATAGAGGGTTCTTCCCCTGGACTCTCGTAGGGCGGGTTCGGATTGTAAGTCAATGACTGGTTGTAGTCTTCCTCCCAGTACTTATGGAGGATGTCGTTTTCCCATACTGGGGATGATATGTTGAGTGTCATGCTGCTGTATAGGCTGGGCGCAGTTACCTTGTGGTGCCTGTGAGCCGGATTGGTATTGAGGTTGTGGCAGGAATGCTGCTGCCTGTGGATTGAGTGTGGCAGTTGTTGTGAGCACTGTTGGGCTAATTTGCTCACCTGGTGGGCCATGAGACATTGGAGTAGGGATGCTAGTGTTGGGAAGAGAATCTCGGACCTTAGTATGTACAACATCAGTTGGGGAAGGTTTGCTGTTGGTGGGAAGTGAATCTCGTACTTTAGGTCGTACAACGTCGACCTAAACGTCGTTGTGTAACTGTCGTGTAGAGTTTGTGGTTGAGATTCATCCCTGAGCTTCCCTGGTTGTGGGAGACTGTTAGGCAACTGAGGTGGGTTCATCTGCTCATTTCGAAGCAAGTGCTGTTCATCCACGTAGGCCTTGACCCATGTATCTGGGCTCTCTTCTCCCAAGTCTTCGAGGTCGAAGTTGAGGGAGGCAGCATTGGCCGCCTCTTGCCATGCTGTGGCCCGTGCTGTTTTCGCTGTCATCTCTCTTTGTCGTTCGAGTAACTCCACTTGGGCCTGAGTTTTGGCTATTTCTGCTTGTTGATTGGCTTGAGCTTTGGCCATTTCTGCTTGTTGTTTGGCCAGTTCAGCCTTCTGCCGTATCACTTCTGTCGTAATACGTAAATCTGCCTCTGCTGCTGCAGCTTCAACTTGGGCTTCTACAGCTCGTTCAGCGTAACTTGCTGCATTGGAGGCCTGAGATGCGTCGCTACGATGGGAGGATGTTCTGGAAGGATGGTGAGAGCCAGCAGCAGAGAATTGACGTGAGACACTAGAACTTGCTGCGATCTAGCTGGTTTGAGATGGAAGGAGGAGGCTTTCTTAGAATAGTGGGAAGAGGCTGCTTGTGATTGAAGACCTATGTCGAATGTGGACTTCTCCCTTGCCCCTTTTTTCCTTTTGAAGCGCATTGAAGATCGCAGTCTGGAGGGAGTTTCTGCCTTCCTGAACACTGTCTTCATGTTCTTTGTTCTCCTCCTCGAAGCAATGAATGTGTTCCTGGAACACTGGGTCTTTCAAGTTCGACTGTATGTATTTAAGCTTATTTTCACTGTCTCTCCATCGTGCGAGGTGCTCCTCTAACTCATTCTGCATCAGGAACAGGGTCTCGAGGGGCAACTTGCTTTTGGGGGTGTCACCGATTTTGAACAGCTCCATCCATGCATCTGCATGACGGAGATACTGTCTTTCCCAATCCATTCTGAAGCATGTCACCGCGGTTGAGGTAAGCTTCCTATGCCGTCTGAGGTCTTAGGCCTTCTGAGGTATCGCGGCTTCTCCAGAGGGTTGGACATCTAAAGGCGGTTGTTGGGAACCAGGCTCCACGTTTGCAACAAGGGTGGGTGGAGGATTCCGGTCTTCTGGTGCATCAGAGACATCTGTCATGGCTGAGGAAGTTGCCATGATTTCAAATTGGCAAAGGGAGACTTTGAAAAAATTTAGTGGTTTTCCATGCAATTCCCTTTTTTTGTACTATAGTGCGCTGCAAGCAGGTAACAGAAAGTAGAATTGCTGCTGAATTTAATACTTGAGTAAGTAGGTGGCACTGTAGAGTCTGGGCAATGCTAGCACAGCACACAGTATGGCTGCTTCTAGACTGCATTGTGAGCTTGCAACAGAAGGGGGCACTAGAGGTTGCATCGCAAAGTCTGAAGACTAGAGGGCTGAACGCAGAAATATACGTAGTATAGTCTGAGGACTTGAGGACTTGAAGCACACCCTGAGAAGCAAATGGCCTTGATGTTTTTAGATGCACAAAAAGCCTTTGACTGTGAGTTGGCTATTTATTCTACTTCAACTGATACAAATGGGCTTTGGCAAAAAATTTATTCAAGCCATTGAAACAATATTTCATGAACAAACTGCAAAGGTTATGGTGAATGGAGAATTAACAGAATCTATAGATATAAAAAAAGGCACAAGGCAAAGTTGTCCATTGTTGTCTCTGCTGTTTTGTGTTAACATTGGAAGTGTTGAATAGGAATATTAGAGAAGAAAAAGAAATAAAAGGAATGAAAATTAAAAAGGAGTATAAATAGCAAGCTTTTGCAGATGACCTGGTATTTATATTAGAAGTGTCAAAGCAAGGTCAGCATGTAAATAAGCTGTTTCAACATCAAATTGGAACACTTCTAAACCAAGAATAGTTGCAGTGGCTGAAGCAATTTTTACGCTCTCAGTCCGAACTGTCGGTAAGTATTTGTGTAGTCCTCAGGATAACGTTGAGCGAAACCCTGAGCTACAAGTCTGGCCTTGTATAATGATTCACCATTTGGCTTCTTGATTCCGTAGACCCATCTAGTGCCAATAACTTTCTTATTTGCTGGAGGACTTGCAGGTGTAAACACCTTGAGTTGTTTTAAATTGTCCATTTCAGCCTGCATTGCCTCATACCATTTATCTTGTTCTGAATCAGGAAGATGCTTAATTTGTATGAACTTGTCAGGAGGCAGTGTAACAGCACAAATCAAAGGTAAGGGTGCTTTTGTCAATTGCCACAAATATCGCTTCAGAGGGATCCCCTTATTGACTCTCTTGGAACGTCTCGGAACAATGGTCCATTCTTCTTCCGTTTCGTCCTTGTCTTCTTCCTCATTGCTAGCATCAGCATCGAAGGCTTGCGAAGACGGAACCTCTGGTTGAGAAGAACTAGTTGACTAGTTGATCCGCCTGAGAATCTTGATCATCAGATTGCATGGCATGAGTAGCATTATTTCTAGGAAAATAAACTCCAGGATCATTGGAGTGAATCTTGGACCAGACAGAATCTTCCTCAAAAGTAAAAGATTGAGAAACCACTATTACATGCTGGAGTCAACGAACTTGCTGCATTTTGAATTGTCATCAATACCCATGAATCTCATTCTCTTGCTGCTGGACCTCCTTTCTTTCTTTGAGCTAAGGGAATATTCACCATAGCGTATGAACCAAAAATATGGATATTTTTCAAATCGGGTTTCTATCCATATAACATGAAGAAAGGTGTCTGATTTAGTACACTACTCCAGATACGGTTAATAATGTAGTTTGCATATTTAATTGCTTCACCCCAGTGTGGGAGACTCAGATTAGCGTCTTCTAGGAGAAAACACATCATGGTTTGCAGGACCCCATTTCTGTGTTCCACCACTCCATTTTCCGCAAGAACGTAAGGAGCTGAGGTCTGATACAGAATTGCTTTCTTACGCATCCAATCTTGAAAACGCTGGGACATGAATTCAGCACCGCAATCACTTTGAATTCTAGCGATGCGAACATCATGTTGGGTGTTGACATAGGTTGCAAAGTCTTTAAAGATCTGAAAGGTCTCTGATTTTTCTTTCATAGGAAATACAAATCCATATCTAGAATAATTATCAACAATTGTTAAGAAATATTTTCTACCACCAAATGTTGGTGCAAATGGACCTACTATGTATGTACCAAATCAAAAATGCGTGTTGGCAGACATGTAGCACATTTTGGAATGGCTGCTGCCTTGGATTTAGCTTTCTTGCATACAGCACAATCCAAAAACACCTTACACCCCTTCAGATCCAAACCTTTTACGAATTCTGGCATCTTGCTAAGAACACGAAAACTAGCGTGCCCCAATCTTCTATGCCACTTATGGATACACCTGGAATGCAAAAGTTTACCTGTTAATGAATTCTCAACATTCTTATTAGGAACCTCAGACTTGCTTTGAGCAACCTGTTTCTGACTTTTGTTGGTTTTAGGAACCTCTGGGGTAACAACAGGATCTCTGTCTGGGACATTTCTCTCTGGGCCTGTGCTCCCTCTTGTTGGAAAATGTATACTTGCCTGTGCCTGCGAGGTAGACTTTGGCTTTAGGTAATAAACACCATCAATTAATATGGTTTCAGAAACAATATTACCTTCTTTAACCACATAACTTGCTTTTTCAAAATGGTGAACCTGGTACTTGGATACTCTCAACAAATGACTCCAACTAAGCAAATTACTGGTTGCTGTTGGTATATAATAAACATCAGGAATAAATGCATCTAGCTCTTCAATATAAACAGTTCCTTTTCCTTTGACTTGAACAGAATTATTGGAAAAAGTGTACAGTTCATATCAGGTTCAGGCTCGTGCATCTATGTGTAAAGATCTTTTCTGTACGTAACATGCACTGCTGCTCCACTGTCCAAAGTCCAGAGATGTCTTCTGTCATAATCCGGATGAGATTGTGAATCGTTGGTTAATGCCAATGTGATGTGTGCAGCTTGTAGATCATGCCTGGGACCACAATGACCTTATCTTTTGCCTCTGCCCCTGCTTCTGGAATCTGTTCCTCTGGGCTGATACGTGGTAGATGTTAGAGATTGTTGGGGACAATTGCGGACGATATGCCTCAGACGACCACAGATGTAGCATCTTGGCATCTTTGGAATGAAGGGTCTTCCTCGGAAGTTACGCCTTACTGGAGCTCTTGATGCAGGTGGTCCTCTCAAATGTGGCGTGGCTTGCATGAATGCTTCTTCTTCGGTTAAAATTCTGCATACATGATCAACTGTGCGCTGAGCAATAGACACTTGATTAATCTTTGAAATGGCATCTTTCCATTCATAATTCAATGAATTAATAATAACACTGATGATTTGAAAATCATCCACAGCATAACCTTGTTCAGCAAGTTTTTTTCTCTTTGGGTGAAGAATGCTCAGCTGACTGTATAGGCTTAGCACCAAGCTTTTCATATTCTTGGGCCTCTGGGTTCTCAGGCTGAGAATGGGAGCATGCATCATAATCAAAACATGGTACAGACCTGATTTCTTGTCCTCCCGTGGCAGCTTCCTCCAGACAAGTAGGACAAGTACCAGGCAACAAGTTTGTGGTGACAAGGAATAAATAACACTAAGGAACAGTAGACTATTGACTTTAGAAGGGTATGACTTGCTGTTGGGATGGCATGTTTTTCTCTGGTATAAGGGAACTAAAACACAGGGGTACTTTAGAAGACATTATATTCGAGAGGCATTGTTTTTGAACTGGGAGAAGATAAAAAACCAATATTATTTAAAAATTCTATTATGGATATCAACCATTGAAGCTTTTTCTTATCCAATAATATATAAAAAGGAACAAACAGATATGGTGAGATATTGAATGAAAAGGGTGAACTTAAATCTATGCAAGTGTTGGATAAACATTTTTACATGATATAGGATTTGTTTTATCAATGGGTGGACAAGAAAACATGGTAATGTAATAGATTAGATAATTTTGTGATAGAAATTTAATAGAATGATATAAGACATAGACATATATAACCATTGGTTGAAAGTATAACATAAATTTTAAGATAAAATATGGTATATCTCGTATAAAATGATGGAATAAATAGTTTAGTCATGGAGGATTAATAACTGATAAATATATAAGCATATGTTAGATTGACAATGTGAAAATTGATATAAACTGAAAGTAAGGACTTCAAAAGGATAGCACAAAAGTTTTGCAACCAACTGAAATATTGTATGTACGTATACAAAATTGAAGGTAGTTTTATGTTTTTATATTTTTATGTGTATGTTTGTTTTAAAATAAAAAAATGGGGAAAAAAAGAATTCTGGCTGCATTCAGTTTGTACAGTAATAAAGTTCCAATTTTTATTTCAAGTTCCTTATCCAGTAATCCTAAAAAGTCAATCTCTGGTTTTCAATAGACACAGAGAGATAAATCACATTTATACAATAAAAAAAAACCTAGGAAGGAGATGAAAAAACAGCCAATAGATAAGCAGGGATCAGCACCAGACAAGCAAACAGGCAGAAAACAATCCTCCAATCAAGGAACCATCCAGGAGGGAACCACACAATCTCTGGTAGGGCATCTGAACAGGCAGCCAATCCCCTCTCTCTTTTGCACTGAGGATGTTACCTAGCTGGGTAATGAAACGTCTCCAAGCAAACGAAGCACCGAGGGACCCAACGATCCCAGAGTTTAACCCAACCTCCAGATATTCTCTTCCATGGACTACAATGCCTGCCCCAGGATTACAAATCCCATCTTCCTCAGCTGACCCCAAGGTTTGTCCATTTCCCTCACCTTCTCCTCCCTCTCCCAATCTTGATCAACTGGATTCTTTGTAGTTCATGACATCTACCTGGTACAACAGCTTCTCCTTCCTCCCCTGTGAACACCCTGAAAATGTCCTTTCCCTCTTGTGGGAACCTTCCACTGAGCAGCCAAAACCTTCCCTCCACCTTCCGTTGAGCGTCCAAAATTCAGGGATGGAGGGAATTTATCTTACCTAGTTACCTAATTGGGTAATTAAATGTCTCCAATGAAACAACCAAGCTCAGAAGCCCCCAAGGACCCCAGAGTTGAACTAAGCTCCAGATAATCTCTCCTCTTGCAATAGGATAGAATTCTTTATTGGCCAAGTGAGATTGGACACATACGGAATTTCTCTTTGGTGCATAAGCTTGTAGATAACAGTCAATAGTCAAAGATATGGCACACCGACTTGACCAGAGACTCAGACCTTTCTAAGACCTATTACTAACCTTTTATTACTTAACCTGCTGGTATAATTCTACAGAGGAATTATTGAGTCTGTCATCTGCGCCTCTATAACTGTCTGGTTTGGTTCTGCAATCCAACAGGACAGACAAAGACTTCAGAGGATAATTAGGACTGCAGAAAAAACATCTACTACCCACTTGCCTTCAATCGAGGACCTGTATACTGCACGAGTCAAAAAGAGGGCTGTGAAAATATTTACAGACCCCTCACATCCCAGACATAAACTGTTTCAACTCCTTCTCTCAAAATGATGCTATAGAGCACTGCACACCAGAACAACTAAACACAAGAACAGTTTTTCCCCGAAAGCCATCATTCTGCTAAACAAATAATTCCCTCAACATTGTTCAATTATTTACAAAGTGTGCACTACTATTAGTTAATCTTCTCATCACTCCTTATCACCCCTCCCCTCCCACTTGTGATTGTAGGAATGTAACTTTGTTGCTTGTATCCTTACGATTTATATTGACTGTTTCCTAGTATAATTTGATTGTCGATTGTACCCTATGACTATCACTAAATGTTGTACATTATGATTCTTGATTCTTAACGAATGTATGTTTTCTTTATGTACAGAGTATTTACACCAAGACAAATTCCTTGTGTCTAATCACACTTGGCCAATAAAAGTATTCTATTCTATTCTCTCTGTTCTATTTACTGATCTCTTTCTGTTACACTGAAAGTCTAAGGTTTTTTCCCCTCAGATTCTGAAGCTATGCTATTTTACAGTAACTAACTGGCTGTCAATGATACACTTGATATCATCCACCTGCATGTTTTTAGCTTACTTGTATTAGCCAATTACCACATTGTTACTATGCTGTAAACCCTGGGGTCTAACCAATCATTGAACTTGTATATCTAAGCACATTGCTTTGTTTAGAGTATAATAAAGGACAGTGAACCGAGGAAAAGGAGAACTTGTGAATCCAGAGAATTTCTGACTTCGGGACACGGGTCTCAAAAATCATGTGTATGTGTCTTTAATTGCAATGGCTGACTGCAACATAAGCTCTCAGTGTACATAAAGAAAAAATAAAATACATTCATCAAGAATCATCAGATACAACACTTAAGAGATAGTCATAGGTTACTAATAAGCAATCAAATCATACTAGGGAACAAATAAAACAATATAAATTGTAAAGATACAAGCGACATGGTTATTATAGTCGTAAGTTGGAAGAAATAGGTACTAAGAAGGATGAGAAGAACTTACCATAAAATGGTACTAATACACATGATTTTGATTCTATGCCCGTTTATACAATCAAGGATTATATTGTTTGGCTGCTGCCACACACGACTCATGTTTAAGTGATCATCCATTCAGACTCCCAAGATCCCGCTCACAGTTACCATTTATGAGCCAGGTTTCCTGTAATCTGTTTTCCCTGCTCAGGTGTAAAATCTTACTTTTCTCCACAGTGTTTCATTTTGTTGGATTCAAACTTGTCTCATTCTGATCAGACAGGCACAGTGTGCACACACATACAAATCTATAGAGACATGGTGGGTCAGTTGTTAGAATGCAGTACTACAGGCTAATTGCCCATAGCCAGGAGTTCAATCCTGACCGGTTCATGGTTCAGTTTTTCATCCTTCTGAGGTCCCTAAAGTGAGGACCCAGATTGCTGGGGACCATATGCTGACTTTGTAAACTGCTCAGAAAGTGTGGTAAAGCATTGTGGAGTGGTATATATGTTTAAGCGGAATTGCTATTGCTATATAGTTTCTCCCAAGCGTGGATACATTTATGAGTAGCAAGATGACCATTGTGAACAAAACTATCTTCACATACCATGCATTTATATGGCTTCTCTTCTGAGTGGATCTTTTTGTGTCTAATAAGATCACTGCCACGAGTAAACGTCTTTTCACACTCCATGCATTTATACGGCTTCTCCCCTGTGTGGCTTCTTTTATGGGAAATAAGATTACGTTTATGAGCAAAGTTCTTTCCACATTCCATGCATTTAAATGGTTTCTCTCCTGAGTGGATCTTTTTGTGGCTGCTAAGTCCACTGCTCTGAGTAAACATCCTTCCACACTCCATGCATTTATATGGTTTCTCTCCTGAGTGGATTTTTTTGTGTCTAAGAAGACCATTGCCACGAGTAAACGTCTTTCCACACTCCATGCATTTAAACGGCTTCTCCCCTGTGTGGCTTCTTTTATGGGAATTAAGATTACGTTTATGAGCAAAGTTCTTTCCACATTCCATGCATTTAAATGGCTTCTCTCCTGAGTGGATCTTTTTGTGGCTTCTTAGACCACTGCCACGAGTAAACATCTTTCCACACTCCATGCATTTATACGGCTTCTCCCCTGTGTGGCTTCTTTTATGAGACATAAGATCACCTTTTTGAGCAAAGGTCTTTCCACACACTATGCATTTACATGGCTTCTCTCCTGTGTGGATCATCTTATGAGAAATAAGATGACCTATTTGACCAAATGACTTTCCACACTCCATGCATTTATATGGCTTTTCCCCTGTGTGGCTTCTTTTATGAGAAATAAGATAACCTTTTTGAACAAAGGTCTTTCCACATTCCGTGCATTTATATGGCTTCTCCCCTGTGTGGATCCTTTCATGGGAAATAAGTGCACTACTCAGAGCAAAGGTCTTTCCACATTCCATGCATTTATATGGCTTCTCCCCTGTGTGGATCCTTTCATGGGAAATAAGTGCACTACTCAGAGCAAAGGTCTTTCCACATTCCATGCATTTATATGTTTTTCCTGAATGTATCTTCTTGTGGCCACTAAGGCCACTACTATAAGCAAAGGTCTTTCCACACTCCATGCATTTAAAAGGCTTCTTCCCTGTGTGGATTATCTTATGGGAAATAAGATTACCTTTTTGAGCAAACATCTTTCCACACTCCATGCATTTAAAAGGCTTCTCCCCAGTGTGGATCCTTTTGTGTATTTTTAGCGCACTGTTATAAGCAAACATCTTTCCACACTCCATGCATTTATATGGCTTCACCCCTGTGTGGATCCTTTCATGGGAAACAAGTGTACTGCTATGAACAAAGGCCTTTCCACATTCCATGCATTTATACGGCTTCTCCCCAATGTGGATCATGTTATGTGAAATAAGATGACCTCTTTGAGCAAAGGACTTTCCACACACTCTGCATTCATATGGTTTCTCCCCTGTGTGGATCCTTTCATGGGAAGTAAGTTGCTTGCTTGTTCTAAAACATTTTCCACATTCCAAACATTTATGAGGCTTGTCTTTTTTGTCAATCACTTTTTGAGCTATAAGGAAGTTATTCCCAAGAGAAAGAATTAATGTCCCATTGTAATTTTGTCCGTTGTTTCTTCTTATAGCACCTTCTCCTTTGTTTTGGGTTAAATAGTGTTCATTTACTTGTACTTTAGCTTTGGTTAGATTCACACTTTTTCCAGTATATTTTTTCCTTATTTTCTCTTGTTGGGCAAGAAAGTCTTGCATCAGAGCATCACTGGAAGATGTGCTTTCGTGATTCCCATTCTTTGACTCATTTCTCTCATTGCTTTTGAATTCCATTCGAATTCCAAAGTTCTCTACTCCATCTTTAGCATTGATCACTTGGAACAGTTCACAGGAATCTTGATTCTCCTGCCCATTATTACCTTCAAAGGAAAAGGGAAATGAAAATGATGACAAGGTTAGAGAAAAAGATGAAACTGCATGCTTACAGAGGTGTGATATAGACATAATGATTTCTATATTCATGAGTCATGAAAGCTTTGAAAATGTCTAGAAAACATCTCTTTCTTTACAATTAATTATATATATGCAATTCTCACTCAGAGTCACTTTGAGTTAAGGAATAGAATAGAATAACGGAAAGGACCTTGGAGGTCTTCTAGTCCAATCCCCTGCTTGGGCAGAAACCCTACACCACTTTAGACAAATGGTTACCCAACATCCTCTTAAAAACTTCCAGTGTTTAAGGATTCACAACTTCTGGAGGCAAGTTGTTCCACTGATTAATGGTTCTGTCAGGAAATTTCTCCTTAGTTCTAAGTTGCTTCTCTCCTTGATTAGTTTCCACCCACTGCTTCTTGTCGTGCCCTCAGCTGATTTGGATCCACTGGTGGTACACAAGAAAATTTTGGTAGTCCGCAGAAAAATGTCATCCCCAAAGCAATTAATTCAGGCTATGTGGGAACTCGAGGCTGCGCCTCTTGCATTGTGAACAACATGAGGAAGTGAGGGGAGGGGGGAAAGGGGGGAGAGGGGGAACTTGTCCAATGTGCCCCACGCACCTGGCCTGGCCACCGGACTGCTTCTTTCAACTTCTTTCTTCTTCTGCTTCTGGCTACATGCAAGGAAAACAGCAAAAGTCTTTCTTTCTCTCCCCCCAAACTCCACCAGAAATGAGTCCTTGGGACCTTGCAAGGCCTCCTGCTCCAAGAGGGTACGCCGGCAAAGACTCATTTCTGGCATAGTTTGGGGGAGAGAAAGAAAGACTTCTGATGCTTCTGCTGCTTTCCTTGCATGAAGCCAAAAGTCTCTTTCTCCCTCTGAGAACGGAGCTGGAGACGGTATCCTGCGATCCCAAATAAAGAATGATCGCTCAGTAGAAATATGGGGTGTGAAATTTTCCTGCAGTCTTTTTTGGGATTTTCCCAGGTATCTGGTCAGCGGGATTTAAAATTATGAGTTTGGTGGTCCCTGAAGTCCCAAAAGTTGGCGACCCCTGCTCCAGAGGACACATAAAAGCACACCTCATTCTTTTCAGCCTCCACCGATAAGTTCAAATAGAAATGGAAAAATACAGATAAGAAATGGAACAAAAAGTAACTATGCAAATAGACAATGACTCTTTCGTTCCTTGGAGCATGACAAGGCCAGATCCTTTCCTTCTCCCTCCCAGGAGACAATATCTGATCAGTGGTTTTTTTAATTAAAAAAACTAATTATAATCAGTCTTCTTGATTGGGGACTAGAAAACTCTTACCCAGAGAGACCACATTCTTATGGTTTTCAAGCATGACTTCCGAATGCAACACTTTCTGGTCAGGATCCAACTGAGACCATTCCTCCTCAGAGAAATACACAGCCACCTCCTCAAAGGATACAAGACTCTCCTGGACATGGAAAAGAGAACAGAACAAGAGGATTCGCAAGATCGGTTCATCTTCATCATTGATTTAGACAAGAGGATAGAAGGGGAACTCATCAAATTTGGAGACAAGACCAAATTGACAGGAATACCAACATTCCAGGAGATAAGCTCGAGATACAGAAGGGTTGACAGATTGGGTCCCATGTAAGAAAATGAAATCAACAGTGAGAAATGTTCTACATTTAGGAAAGGAAAACCAAATGCACTGGCATAGAATAGGTGATACCTGGCTCAACAGTAGAAAGTGCAACAGGGATCTTGAAGTCCTAGTGGACAACCACTTAAACCAAGTGCACTGGCAGTATGCTACAGTTGCTGAAAAAAACCCCAACAGAATCATAGGCTGCATTAAGAGGGATAGAATCAAGATGATATGAAGTATTAGTACCACTTTATAATCCCTTGGTAAAACCACACTTGGAATATTGCATCCAGTTTTGGTTGCCAGATGAAAAAAAGATCTTCAGACTCTAGAAAGAGTGCAGAGAAGAGCAACAAAAATTATTAGTGGACTGGAGGCTAAAACATATAGACAATGGTTGCTGGAATTGGGTATGTCTAGTTTCATGAAAAGAAGTACTAGGGGGTGACATGATAGCATTGTTAGAAATTTTCTGAGAGTGAGAACAATTAATCAGTGGAATGACTTCCCTCCAGAAATTATGTGTGCTCCAACACTAGAGGTGTTTATGAAGAAACTGGACAGTCATTCATCTGAAATGTTATAGAGCTTCCTGTCTCAGCAGGGGGTTGGACTATAAGATCTACTTACCAACTCTGTTATTCCGTTCCGTTGTTCCCAAATTCCCAAAGCTGAGATATGCACTAATTTATATGGCGGTGCGTCACACAAGGCCTAATTTTAGCTGAGAAATTGGGCAAATCTGAAAATTGCTTTCAGTTAAAAAATATTTGGGGAAATTTATCTAGTTCACTGATTCTGCTGATTCTTCAGTTCCTTTCAGTAAAGTAATCCCACTTCTGGATCAACTGATCTATTGCTGTCTATCACTGATTGACCTAGTAGTCTCAGCCATTGGCTGAAAGGAGAAAAAAAAAAAGAGGATAAAATTCCCTGGGAAAGTCATTTCTCAGCCTTTGCAAAGCGGGAATGTTTGACCTCCTAATTGAGGCACAAATCAGAGGATTGGAAATTATTTTGTAGGCCAAAGTACCGTAATTATTTATTTATTTATTTATTTATTATTTAAATCATTCAGGAGGAGGGTGCGGACCTAGCAGGGGTCACCGAAACCTGGTTGGGCCCAGAGGGCGGTGTCCCTCTGGTAGAGATTTGCCCACCAGGTTTCCAAGCATTCCATCGACCGAGATCTCAGGGAAGGGGTGGTGGGGTGGCGGCGATTATTAGAGAAGTCCTTTGTCCTAGGGAGGCCACTGTTCCTCAGACGGCTGGTTGTGAGTCTCTCTTTGTGAAGTGGGGTCGGGGGGTTCAGATGGGCCTGTTGATAACGTACCTGGCTCCCTGCCACGTGTCATCGGCCCTGCCCGGGCTCCTCGAGGTGATAGCCGGGCTGGCGGTTGAAACCCCCAGGCTTTTAGTCATGGGTGATTTCAACCTGCCTTCGCTCGGGGAAACCTCTGGGGTGGCCCGGGAGTTCCTGGCTTCCATGACGGCCATGGATCTGACCCAATTAGTTTCTGACCCCCCCCCACGGGGGGACACACACTGGACCTGATTTTCGCCTCTGGTCAGTGGTTGAATGATCGCGTTGGAGATCTAGTCATAAAACCCTTGTCATTCTCTTCTTAGACTGGACTTCGGTGCCGCCACCCCCCATCGCAGGGAGGCGGAGCCGAGGAGATGGTTCCGCCCCAGGCGCCTGATGGATCCGGAACGGTTCCAGATGGAGCTTGGGCCATTTCCTGAAACTCTGGCTCATAACTCGGCCACAGACTTGGTGGCCACCTGGGATAGGTTGGCCGCGGAGGCTCTGGACCGAGTTGTGCCTTTGCGACCTCTGACTCGGCATAGATCCCACCTGGCTCCGTGGTTTACGGGGGAGCTGAGGGGGATGAAATGCCGGAAAAGACGTCTGGAGGGTATCTGGAGGGCCAGTCGTGCTGAGTCTGATCGGACACAGGTGAGGTCCTATATTAGGACCTACCTAGTGGCGATAAGGGCGGCGAGGCGTTCACACTTCTCCGCCCTTATTGCGTCTGCAGAAAATCGGCCTGCTGCCCTGTTTAGAGTGACCCGCTCCCTGCTTGAGCCGAGAGCGCGGGAGGACCTCTTGCAGGGTAAGGCAGAAGAGTTTTCCCGATTTCTGCATGATAAAATCGCCCAGATTCGGGATGGGCTGGACTCCAGTTGGGTGGTCCCGGGGGAGGTGTCCGGGGCAGGTCTTGAGACGGTTATCTGGGAAGAGTTCGATCCTGTGACCGCCGAGGGTGTGGACAGACTTCTGGGGAGGCTGAATGCCACCACATGTTTATTGGACCCGTGCCCTTCCTGGTTGGTTTCTACCTCCAGAGAGGTGACACGAGGCTGGCTCCAGGGGATTGTCAACGCTTCGTTGACGGAGGGGGCGCTTCCGACCGCCCTGAAAATGGCGGTGGTGCGGCCCCTCCTCAAGAAGCCTTCCCTGGACCCGGCTCTTTTGAATAACTATCGTCCTGTCTCCAACCTTCCCTTTGTGGCGAAGGTTGTTGAGAGTGTGGTGGCACGTCAGCTCCCTCAGTATCTGGAGGAAGCATCCTATTTAGATCCGTTCCAATCGGGCTTCAGGCCCGGGCACAGTACTGAAACAGCATTGGTCGCGTTGGTAGATGATCTCTGGAGGGCCCGTGACAGAGGTTATTCCTCTGTCCTGGTCCTCTTAGATCTGTCGGCGGCTTTTGATACTATCGACCATAGTATCCTATTGCGGCGGTTGGAGGGGTTGGGAATTGGGGGCACCGTCTTGCGGTGGTTCTCGTCCTTCCTCTCGGACCGCTCGCAATTGGTGTTGACGGGGGGGGAGAGGTCCGCCCCTAGGCCCCTCATGTGTGGGGTGCCTCAGGGGTCGGTCCTCTCCCCTCTTCTGTTCAACATCTATGTGAAGCCGCTGGGAGAGATCATCCGTGGTTTTGGGGTGAAATGCCATCTGTATGCTGATGACACTCAGCTTTACATCTCCACCCCAAGCCACCCCAACGATGCTGTGGAGGTTATGGCCCGTTGCCTGGAGGCTGTGCGGAACTGGATGGGCGAGAACAGGCTTCAACTCAACCCTTCCAAGACCGAGTGGCTGTGGTTTCCGGCGGCCCGATATAGTCAGCTGACTCCATCGCTGGCTATTGGGGATGAGATCTTGATCCCCACAGAAGGGGCACGCAATCTTGGTGTCCTCCTGGATGTACGGCTGTCTTTGGAAGAGCATATTACGGCCGTCTCCAGGGGGGCTTTTTATCAGGTTCGCCTGATACGCCAGATGCGGCCCTTTCTTGATCGGGACGCCTTACGCACAGTCACTCATGCCCTGGTCACCTCCCGTCTGGACTACTGTAATGCCCTCTACATGGGGCTCCCTGCGGGGAGCACTCGGAGGCTTCAACTGGTACAGAATGCAGCCGCGCGGGTGGTTATGGGGGCGTCAAGATACTCCCACGTGACGCCCCTCCTGCGCGAGCTGCATTGGTTGCCAGTGGCCTTCCGGGTTCGCTTTAAAGTACTGGTTTTGGTCTTTAAAGCGCTCCATGGCATCGGACCAGGATACTTACAAGACCGCATTCTGCCAGTAGTCTCCCACCGACCGGTGCGCTCCCACAGAGAGGGTCTCCTCCGGGTCCCGACGCCTTCTATGTGTCGTCTGGTGACCCCGAGGAATAGGGCCTTCTCTGTGGGGGCACCCGCCCTTTGGAACGGGATGCCCCCTGGACTACGAACGACCAGTGACCTGAGGGCCTTCAGACGTGACCTGAAGACCTGGCTCTTCGAGCAGGCCGGCCTGAGCTGACTCAAATGGGATTTTAAATGGGGTTTTTAGATTAGTTGGGATGGGTGTACAAAGTTTTAATTTATTTTAATTGGGGGTTTTAGATTTTTATAGGGACAGCCTAGGGTTTAATTCTTTTTTAACTATTTATATTTGTATACATGTATTTTAGTTGGCTGTTCACCGCCCTGAGTCCTTCGGGAGAAGGGCGGTATATAAAACCTAAATAAAGTAAAAGTAAAGTAAAGTAAATTTATATACCGCCCTTCTCCCAAGGGACTCAGGGCGGTGTACAGCCCATCTAAAACCCACAAATATACAAAAATTAAAAAACTATTAAATTAATTGGCTGATTACTGAGACTAAAAAGATCCCCCCCCTTAAAACCCCAATTTAAAATTAAATATGGAGACCAAATTAAAACCATTATCTCAGCCCAGGCCGGCCTGCTCAAAGAGCCAGGTCTTCAACACGCGCCTGAAGGCCCTCAGGTCCATGCCGGTACGGAGCTCCGGTGGCAGAGTATTCCAGAGGGCGGGGGCACCCACAGAGAAGGCTCTACCCCTCGGGGCCGCCAGACGACACATAGCGGCCGACGGCACCCGGAGCAGACCCTCTCTGTGGGAACGTACCGGCCTGTTGGAGATCACTGGCAGAATGCGGTCCTGGAGGTAACCTGGTCCCATGCCATGGGTCGCCCTAAAGGTCAAAACTAGAACCTTAAAGCGAACCCGGAGAGCCACCGGCAACCAATGCAGCTCACGCAGGAGAGGCGTCACATGGGCGCTACGCGACGCCCCCATGATCACCCGCGCGGCTGCATATTGCACCAGCTGGAGTCTCCGGATGCTCCCCGCGGGGAGCCCCATGTAGAGGGCATTACAATAGTCCAGGCGAGAGGTGACAAGGGCCTGAGTGACCGTGCGCAAGGCGTCCCGATCCAGGAAGGGCCGCAACCGGTAGATCCGACGGATCTGGTGAAACGCCCCCCTGGAGACGGCCGCAATGTGATGTTCAAGTGACAGCCGTACATCCAGGACACCCAGGCTGCGAGCCCTCTCTGCGGGGGGCAAAACTTCCCCCCCCGATAGCCAGCGAAGGTGTCAGCTGGCTATATCGGGGCGCCGGGAACCACAGCCACTCGGTCTTGGATGGGTTGAGCTGAAGCCTGTTCCCGCCCATCCAATCCCGCACGGCCTCCAAGCACTTGGACATAGCCCCCACAGCATCGTTGGGGTGGTCTGGAGTAGAGATGTACAACTGGGTGTCATCCGCATATAGATGACACCCTACTCCAAGACCACGGATGATCTCGCCCAGCAGCTTCATATAAATGTTGAACAAGAGGGGAGAGAGGACCGACCCCTGGGGCACCCCGCAAAGCAGGGGCCTAGAGGTGGACCTCTCCCCCCCCGCCAACACAAATTGCGAACGGTCGGAGAGGAAGGAGGAGAACCATCGAAGGACGGTTCCACCAATCCCCAACCCCTCCAACCGTCGCAACAAGATACTATGGTCGATAGTATCGAAAGCCGCCGAGAGGTCTAATAGGACCAGGACAGAGGAGAACCCTCTGTCACGAGCCCTCCAGAGATCATCGACCAACGCGACCAATGCCGTCTCAGTGCTATGTCCAGGCCTGAAGCCCAATTGGGACGGATCGAGGTAAGTAGCTTCCTCCAGGTACTGGGGAAGCTGACGCGCCACCACACTCTCAACAACCTTCGCCACGAAGGGAAGGTTGGAGACCAGACGATAGTTGTTTAAAATAGCTGGGTCCAGGGAAGGCTTCTTGAGGAGGGGGCGCACCACTGCCGCCTTCAGGGCGGCAGGGAGCACTCCCTCCCTCAAAGAAGCGTTGACAATCCCCTGGAGCCAGCCTCGTGTCGTCTCCCTGGCGGCCGAAACCAGCAAGGAAGGGCACGGGTCCAATAAACAGGTGGTGGCATTCAGCCCCCCCAGCAGCCTGTCCACACCCTCGGCGGTCACAGGATCGAACTCCTCCCAGATAACACTCACAAGACCTGCCTCGGACACCTCCCCCGGGACCACCCAATTGGAGTCGAGCCCCTCCCGAATCTGAGCGATTTTATCATGCAGAAATCGGGAAAACTCCTCTGCCCTACCCTGCAAGAGGTCATCCCGCGCTCTCGGTTCAAGTAGAGAGCGGGTCACTCTAAACAGGGCGGCAGGCCGATTTTCTGCTGACGCAATAAGGGCGGAGAAATACGAAGACTTCGCCGCCCCTATCGCCACAAGGTAAGTCTTAATATGAGATCTCACCTGTGTTCGGTCAGACTCAGAACGGCTCGCCCTCCAAATGCCCTCTAGACGTCTTTTCCGGCACTTCATCTCCCGTAGCTCCTCCGTATACCACGGAGCCAAATGGGATCTGTGCCGGGTCAGAGGTCGCAGGGGCACAACTCGATCTAGAGCCCTGGCGGCCGACCCATCCCAGGTGGCCACCAGGTCTCCAGGCGAGCTGTGAGCCAGAGACTCAGGAAATGGCCCAAGCTCCCTCTGGAACCGCTCCGGGTCCATCAGGCGCCTGGGGCGGAACAATCTAAGTGGTTCCGCTTCCCTGCGGTGGGGGGTGGCGGAACGGAAGTCCAACCTGAGGAGGGAATGATCTGTCCATGACAAGGGTGTGATAACTAACTCCCCAAAATTACAATCATTCAACCACTGCCCAGAGACAAAAATCAGGTCCAGCATGTGTCCTCCAATGTGAGTGGGGGCGGAAACTAACTGGGTCAGGTCCATGGCCGTCATGGAAGCCAAGAACTCCCGAACTAACCCCGAGGTTTCACCGGACGATGGCAGGTTGAAATCCCCCATGACCAAAAGCCTGGGGGTCTCAACCGCCAGCCCGGCTATCACCTCGAGGAGTCCGGGCAGGGCCGATGAGACGTGGCAGGGAGCCAGGTACGCCATCAAAAGACCCATCTGAACCCCTTGCCCCCACTTCACAAATAGAGATTCACAGCCAGCCGTCTGAGGAACAGTGGCCTCCCTAGGATGAAGGGCTTCCTTTATAAGCACCGCCACCCCTCCACTCCTTCCCTGAACCCTAGGCTGGTGAAATGCAAGGAAACCTGGTGGGCACATCTCAACCAGAGGAACACCGCCCTCAGGGCCCAACCAGGTTTCGGTGACACCTACCAGGTCCGCGGCCTCCTCCTGAACCAAATCATGGATCAGGGGAGCCTTATTAACCACGGACCTGGCATTGCACAACAACAGCCGGGTATTCAGGGCCTGAGAATCCGGACCAGGGCTGCAGGATGGGTATGGAGGGTCGGAGCGCGCTACCGCTTGCAAACATTGGGAGCGCGATCCCCTTACCGGATACTGCCCTCTACCCCCAGCATATCTACCCCTCCCAGTCACCGTGCGAATAAAATTAGCCCCCGGCTGCCCACCCCCAATCTGCCACCCCGACATGGAAACCCCTGAGGCCCCCCAGGCGCGCGGGCCGGCGGGGCTGCCCCCAACTCCATGTGGGCTGTCTCCCCTGCCCACCCTGGATCCATTCAACCCGTTAAAAAAACCCATTTAAAAACCGCCAACCCCGGGTTTCCCGCGCTTCTTCTTTCCATTTCTCCGGCTTCCACGGCCCCACCATCGCTCCGGATCCCAGGATCCCTCACAGCGGAACGTCTTTGATAGTCTTGAAGGCCACTTAAGGGAGAGGGGGACGTCCCTCAGGGCCCAAAGTTCCGCCCTTGAATAAATCCGTGGCCCCGGCCACCCCACCCCGACGGTCCCGCAGCGTCCATGGTCTCTGTGGTGATCTCTGTAATGGAGAGGTCCAGGCAGACTGGGGTACACCCCTCTCCCTTCCGGCCGCCCCACGCCTGCCACTGGTGGGACCCCCGGGGGAAGGGGAGTCACAGGCAAAGTCAATCCCCCCCTCCCCGGGCCCACCACCCCTGCCACAGGTGGGGGCCCCAAGGAGGGGTGGAGACCGATCACAACGCCTTCCAACCACCGGTCTGCGCATCGTCCTCAAAGCCATAGGGGCTGCCCCGAGTCCAGACCGGGCCTGCCATGTCCACCGCGGGTCCACCTCCGAACCGATGAGGCCCCCGGCCGCCGAGCCCCCAAGGTCGCCGAGCCTGCCACACTGTCGTGCCTCGCCAGGGACAGCAGGGCCTCTTCATGACCCTTCGGAAATCCAGGGTTGCTGCGGCAGCTGTTCCAGGGCCTCAGCGGCCTTGAGACCGCTGAGGCCAGTCCAGGGCCCCCCAGGCGGCTCCCCCAGGTCCGCGCCGCCCCGGGAAATCCAGGGCCACCGCTCCCTCCAGGGGGCCGTCGGGGCCATGCCGCGGCGGTCTCCCCACTCCGGAGACCGCTGGGTCCATCGGCGCCCAAAGTATTAAAGGTGTCACCATGCTGACTACAAAGGCCGCCACACCGCCATCGAGGCCGCCGCCGCGACCACCATCAAGGCCGCCGCCGCGACCACCGCCGCCGAAGCCGCCGCGACCGCCGAGGCCATCGCCGCCGCCACGACCGCCGAGGGCGCTACGGCCTCCACCGCGGCCTCCGAGGCCGCCCTCACCGCCGCCGCCGCCAAGGCCACCGTCATGACCGCCGCCGTGGCCGCCGCGACCTCTGCCGCCGAAGCTATGACCACCGCAGCCCCCGGCACAATTAGCGCTGCCGGGGGCCTCATCCGCCACCGCCAGCCGCCGGGAAAGGCCTCCGAGGCCTCCAGGATCCATTCAGCGTCACCGGGGCCGCATCCGCGCCGCCCTCCGCGCCGTCCTCCACGCCGGTCCCGCGGCTCCAGCGCACCCCCGACCGGCCTCTGGTGACTCCTGCCGACCTCCCCCGGTCCTCCCCCGCCTCTGCCACCGGCGGGGGGACCCGGGGGACATGGGGGGCCGCGTCCGGAGCCGCCACGGCCGGAGAAAACTCCAGCGGAAAACTCCAGCGGAGGCGCGCGGCCGCCATCTTCGGAAACCCGGAAGTTGTAATCTCAACGTGGCCATTCCCTTTGGATTTTAATAGTCTACTTTATTTTTTAATATGATTTACTTATTTTTCAACTGCGGTTATAAATGAGGCTTTTTAAAAATGGTAATGTGGTAATGTGAATATTTATTTTTCATTAGGCTTGCACAATTCCGAGTCAAAGAATTACCAAAAAACCCCTCTGGGTCTCTAGCAGTTCCAGCCACTGTGACACGTTTATTTCTATTTCTTGAAGGATATTTAAAAAATTGCTTCTTGTAAACTCAAAGTTGGAGGAGTACCTAGCAGAACAAGATAACCAGAAAAAGCTATGCTGGCCAATAGCAACTTGAACCTGCTATTCTATTCTCCATGTTGTGGAAGAACATGAAAATAATACAGGCCAAAAAAGGAGGTGGGGGGGACAGAAGAGAGAGCCCTCTGCACACCCGCTTCACTGCCTGAAGGGAGAATAGAAATCTAATATCTTTTCCCTTTCTTACTTGATTTGGAGGTCCAACCGCTGTTTGATCTCCATCATAAAAACCAGAAAGCTTCATTCTTTGTTTCTCTGTAAGGAATAAATAATTTCCAAATGCATAATTAACAAAATAGGAGGAGGTATTCTATAGAAGAGAAGGGGAAGGTAACACAGATGGGTAATCAGAGGATTTTCCATTACCTCCTGAGATGTCCTGACTTGGATCTTCCCAAGGAATCCTCCCGAAAAATAGCTCCTGAGGGGGATTTGATGGGTTCTTCTTTCCCTCAGGATCTCTGATCTCCACAGTGCAGTGCTTTAAATAGGAGGAAGGAAGAAGCAGAATTAATGTACGTCACACAACATAGAGGATTCTTACATTCAGAACGCAACCTCAAAGCCCCCAATATTCATCCATGTAGCTGAATGAGAAAACAATGGAACAATGTTCTATCAGAACTGGAGAATTGCCTCATATTATGAATGAGGGAGAAGTTTGGGAAGGAGGGGTGAAGCATTCAAACATTCTCTCTACTTATTCCCCTCCAAGCTCCCTAAAGTCTCCCACCTGCCACTGGAGCTGCTCCTTCTGCTCCTCCTCCTGGCTCAGGAGAAAGCCTTCCGCCAGGGCCACCGCCTGGGAGCTGCTCTCTGCTCCACACTCCCGCACCCAGCCCTCCATCTCTGGGGGCAGGAGAGCCAGGAGCCGCTCCAGAATCACCAGGTCCAACATCTGGTCTTTGCTGTGCTTTCCTGGGCTCAGCCATCGCCTGCACAAGTGATGGAGTCGGCTGCAAAGTCCTCGGGGACCCTCATCCTCCCGGCATCGGATGGAGATCCAGGGCGGAACTTGTGAAGGGAGGAAGGTTCCCTCCTGCAGGACCGTATGCCCGATTCTAGTCCTGCTCTCCCCATAGCACCCAGGTTGAAGAGCCGTGGGGCCTTTTCCACTCCCCTCCTTGGCCAAAGGGGGTGTCTCCATCCTTCCTCTCTCTCTCTCTCTCCGGCACAGAGACTCTGGGGGTCTTCTAGGGGCCTTTTCCTTCACGGGACCATTTCTGGGGCCCCAAGACAGATCCCTGCCAGTCCTTCCTTCCTTCCCCCGCAGAAGAAATCCTGGCGAGGGCTCCGAAGTTCCGGATCTGGGAGGGAGAGAAAAACTGATGCCCAGGATCAGAAAGGGGGATTCAGCCTCTGGACTCCCTTCCCCCAACCTGCCCACAGCCCCCAGCGGCTCCTCCCAACGCAGGGCCCAGGGCTCCCCAACAGGGCTGGGAAAGAGGCAGCTGGAGAGACCACAGCCCTCCCCTTCTCTCTCCCTCACAAGACAGGATAAGGCCCTCGGGGAGCCCGTTGCGAATCCTGCCTCCTCTTCGCTCGGCTTCCCTACTCTCCTGCTGGGCCTCCGCCAGCCCTGCCTTCCCCTCCCCTCCCCTTCGTATGGAGAGGGCGCCTGAGAACCAGGAAAAGCGCCCGCCCCCCCTCAACCAGAGCACGCTGGATGTCCTCCCGCCAGATTTCTCCGCAACCTCTCCGTCTCCTGTGGCGCCACAGGGATTGAGTGCGGAGTCCTAGAGAGGCAAGGCTCATTGATGTCACTTCCTTCACCACCGCCTCATATATAAAGTGCAACTCCACCGCCGCCTGTTTCACTAGGTCCGCTTCTATATTTATTTAAAGAAGAGAGAAATCTTCATTGTGGAAATCTCTGAGATACTGGAAGATGCCCCGATGTCTCCCCTCATCCTTCTTTTCCTCAGACTAGACACACCCAGTTCCAGCAACCGTTTTTAAAATATCTTTTAGCCTCCATCCTTGTTGCTCTTCTCTGCACTCTTTCTAGAGTCTCAAGATCCAATTAATTATTACACAAAACACAAAGAAAAATAAATAGGGAATTAAGGGAAGGAGAAAGAGGGGAAAAGAAATTCTGAGGTACAAGAGAAAAAAGGGGAATAAAGATGTTGACTTCTTTTTAGTATAGTGCAAGATAAAAAATAAACCATTCCAGTCTGACAATTCAATCTAATGGACGAAAGCAAATTCATTTTGGGTCTTTCTCTTTTGAACACTGTAAACACTTCTCATCACTCCTTATCACCCACCCCCTCCCACTTGTGACTATAACTTTGTTGCTTGTATCCTCTGTTTCCTAGCATGATTTGATGTTGATTGTACCCTATGACTATCATTAAGTGTTGTACATTATGATTCTTGATTCTTAACAAATGTTCCTTCTTTATGTATACTGAGAGTATTTACACCAAGACAAATTCCTTGTGTGTCCAATCACACTTGGCCAATAAAGTATTCTATTCTATACTATTCTAAATGTGAAAATATCCCACTTAATGGCTGGAGAAGGAAAGCGCACAAAGGTTCCAAGTACTCCGTTGTGGCTGAGTGAGGGCGGCTCCCGCCTGAGGGGATCTGCGCTGATTGGTTGCTGAGGGTGGAAAGGGGGCGCTTCCCTTTTTCCCGCCTTTTCCTTCTCAGGGCTGCTTGATATTTACCTCAGGATGTTCCTGACTGTCTTCTCTGCTGCGAATGTTAAATACATTTATATTGATATAAAACTACAAGTTTGTATCCGTGTCTCCCGCTTCCTCTGGGCAGCAGCTGCACGATTCCCCCACATTCAATCTCTTCAGCTGCACCTGCCAGTCGTGGGTTCCTATTTTACCCCATGAAAGTGTCGGAAGAAAAATCAGGTTCAAGTCCAAGAAGGGAAGAAAATGAAGACTGCTTAAGAAAGGAGATTGATTGATGGGCAGAACTGAGAACAGCCTGCAGTTAGAATAGGACAGAGCTGGAAGGTACCTGGGAGGTCATCTAGTCCAGCCCTCTGCTCAGCCAGGAGAACCTCCAGCATTCCAGACAAGGGGCTGCCCGGTCTCTTCTCCAGTGACAGAGTACCCACAACTTCTGGTGGCAAGAGTCCCACCGGCTGATTGTCCTCCCTGTCAGGCAGTTTCTCTCCAGTTCTCCGTAGCTGCTTCTCTCCCCAGAGAGTCTCCCCCGTTGCTTCTCGTCTTCCAGGGCTTCGGAGGAGAGCTTGGCCCCCTCTCTCTCTGAGGCAGCCCCCGAAATCCACTCCTGGGGCAGCTGGGAAAGGAGCCGGGCAAACTGAGGATTTTCGGGCTATTTTTGCCGCGTCTGGTGATCCGGAGTCTCCTTTTGAGGTTGCTTCGTCCTCTTGAGGAGGTGGTCAGGGCTGAAGCCGCGGCTTCCTGGGGTTAGCCTCAGAGAAAGGCCCTTCTTCTCTCTGTCCCCCGATCCCTTCCGGCCCCTCTTTCCCCTCCCGCCGGCTCTCTTGGGGAGGCCACATCCTGGGTCTCCGCCGCTGCCTCTGGCAACTGCCGCGGCCATCCGGGCTTCCGAGGTGACAGCCAAAGTTTCTCATGCCCTCCAAGCCCAGCCAGGCGCCGCTTTGCTCCAGATCTGCCCTTTTATACGGGCAACATTTCTTCCAACATTTTACTTTATATATGTGTGTGTTCCGAGCAAGTGAGACACGTGAGTCAAGGGAGGAAACGGCGTTTTTTATCTCCTGAAGCGAAGCGGCGCCTCTCCCCAACTCTTCCGTTTGGGGGAGGGATGTCTATGGGTGACCCCCAACTTCTTGCTGGCTGCGGGGCTGCCCCCCATCATCCAGTGCGGCAGCTCTTCCCATGGCAGAATCAAGAGAGGGAGGGAGGAAAGGAGGGAGAGAGACAGAGGAGTGTGTGTGTGTACTATATGCTTCCAGCTCCAGAGGAGGAATCAGGGGGCGGGGATCTGAACTGTGGGTGGGGAAAATGCTTTTCTCGGAGTTTTGAGCTGGGCGGGGCCAGAACGAGCTGAAGCACTAATGGGGATTCTCCCTGCTGCAGAGTCATCAGTCTCCGGGCAGAGTCCTTTGTGATTTCACCTGAAGGAGGAGGAGCGTCTTCGGGGCAGAGAACGGAGCTGAAAGTGGGAGGGTGGAATGCCTTCAGTCTTGGAGGGCTGCAGCTAAAGTGGGGGTTCAGGGTAGGCCCTGCGGGGACCGTGCACTTTCTTTGCTCTCTTCATGGATTCTCAGCTAGACTTTCCTCTGTGGGCATGGAGGGGTGGACTAGATGCCCATTTGGGTTCCCAAACTGTCTCCGGGGGCCTCCTTCCAGCCCCACCCTGGCAAACAACAAGGGGGGCGCGGAAGCCACCCACAGCTCCCCGAATGAGACCCTGTCCTGCGGATCCCGACGCTGCTTGAGCGGAGACGATGAAGATAAGAAGAACGCGGGGCTGGTTGGTTGGGGTGGAGGGGGAATCCTGGTGGCTCCTTAGCTGCCTCCCGCCGCTGCCAACAGCTTGGCTATCTCGGCTAAAGCACAAATTGCGCTCTCTCTCATACACACACACACACACATACACAGAAACACACCAGATTTTGGAAAGCCTGCTTCCCTCCCTCCATCTCTCTCTCCCTCCTTCCCTCTCTGTCCCTTCTTCCCTCCCTCCCTCTCCCTCCTTCTTTTTCCCTCTCTCCCTCCCTCCCTGTCCCTTCCTCCCTCTCTCTCCCTCCCCCTCCCTCCCTCTCTTTCTCTCTCTGTCTCGCTGTGGCAGCAGTTGCCTTCAGTACCTGGCTGGTGGGGCACTCAGGTAAGCTCGTGCGGGATGTGGGGAGCAGCTCTGCAGCTCACCGCCTTGCTTCATGGCCTCCACACCAGTGCGCTGCTCAGCCTCCTGCCAGGTTACGGTGGCAAGCAAGCAGAAGAAATGCCGAAGAACAGAGAAGATCGAAGCGAGGCTGGTGTGTGTGGGGAGGACGAAGCAAGGCAGGGGGTGCAGAGCTGCCCCACCCACCACCCACTGGCTTACCCTGAGGGCCCTTCAGGCAGGCCACCCATGCAAAACCCTCAACCCACCCGCCCACTCCCCTACCCAGGGCAGCCACATCCCTTCACTAATCTGCTTTCCAGCTCCGTTCTCCATCGCAGCGTGCAAGGCAACTAAAGCAGTCTGTGGGACTATGATAAAAAAGATAGTTCAGACTTTCCAACTGCTCACGAAAAAAGATCTCTCGAGGTTGAAAAGTCTGAACTAACTTTTTACTAACTTCTCCCATGGACTCCTTTGGTTGCCCTGCACGCAGTGACGGAGAACTGAGTCTGTATGCGCACACATGCGGGATGGCATGGGCTGAACTGAAGTGAGGTGGGCCAAATCCTTACAGTTCCCTGGATGACCACACAGGCCTTGGCACATGAGGAAGAAGCAGGGGTGGGATTCAATTTTTTTAACATCTGGTTCTATGGGTGTGGCTTAGTTGGTAGGCGTGGCTTGGTGGTCATGTGACTGGCTGGGCATGGCCAACTCAATATCACTCACATTGAGGCACGCAACTCCTCACCTGGCCTCTCGTGACTGTGGGGATGCTGCAACAGTTGTAAGTGTGAAAAATAGTCATAAGTCACTTTTTTCAATGGTCACTCCACACAAGCAAAGTATCAGCAAAGGAGGGGAAAAAAACTCCAGAGAAGTTCCTGAAAACCAAGAATGCCAAGAATATAATAAGGGTTAACGGAGAGGCAGTTTCTGTAAGCAACACCAGAATGTTTCCTTCCTGCCTTCCTTACAGGATTAGGCCAGTAATTTCTTCTAACAACCGGTTCTCTGAACTGCTTAGAATGTTAACAGCTGGTTCTAGAGAATAGGTGTGAACTGGTAGAATCCCACCCTTGGGGAGAAGCCCTTCCGCTGCCCCAAGTGTGGGAAGCATTTGAACCAAAGCACCAACCTGATGTGCCACCAGAGGAAGCACACAGGTGAGAAGCCTTTCAGGTGCCATGTCTCCAGTAAAAGCTTCTGCGACAAGTCGGGTTTCAACCTTCACCAGCTCAATCCACTCCAAGGACAAGCCCCACAAGTGCCCAACCTATGGCAAGACTTTCATCCAACGCTCGCAGCTGACCTCCCACAAGGGAATCCACATGAGCGAGAGGCCCTTCCACTGCCCCGAGTGCGGGAAGAGCTTTCACCACAGCTCCAACCTCATCTCCCATCGGAGGATCCACACGGGGAGAAGCACCACAGCTTCCCTGAGTGCCGGAAGAGCTTCCACCACAGCTCCAACCTCATCTTCCACCGGAGGATCCACTTGGGGGAGAAGCCCCACAGCTTCCCTGAGTGTGGGAAGAGCTTTTATGACAAGCAGCACCTCCTGTGGCACCAGAGGAGACATATGGAGGAGAAGCCCTTCTCTTGCACCGAGTGTGACAAGACCTTTAGCCAGAAGAGGAACCTGGTGAGACACCAAAAGCTCCATGGAGGACCAACATCGCCTCCATCCTTGCAGTGGACAGAGGTTCCATAATGAGCAGCAGCCTAAGAGGCATCTGGCCACTCATGGGGAGGAACGACGACCTTTCATGTCCTGGAGCGTTGAGGTTGCATCCTACAGCGTCCCAGTCCTGCTTCCCTGCCGAGAATTCCCACGTGGAGATCAGTCTGTCATAATTTCTCACATCGAGTAACCAGATATTATTGCTCCATTAGTCTTTGATACAACAACTTCTTTTTAAAAATCTCTTGCCAGATAGCGTAGGGGTTGGGCAAGAAGACTTCCTATGTCCCTTCCAGCTCTATTTTGATTGATTTATTGATCAGTTTGTGCCTTAATTCTGTGTTTACGGTCCTAGCACATTTGGCGGATAGCAATGCTGGGCATGGTTCTGCTGGCTGCCCAGATGGAGATGTAAGAAGATTCATGATGTAGAGATTAAGAAGTTTCCTATGTTTAAATTCTTTTGCACTCCGTATCTGTATCACTCAGGGTGGTATACAACACTTACAATTGGTATCAATGCAATTATAAATGCTAGAAAGATGAAAAATGCAGACTTTTTTTAAAATTGTGAAACAGCCAAAGGAAGACACAAAATCTTCTGAAAGGCAGGTTGACAAGATGTTATGCAATTAGGCACGACTCACTTAATGTCTTGCTTAGCAATGGAAATTCTGCACCCAATCATGGTCTTTCAAAGGCAATCAAATTTTGTCTCCTTCGATCCTTTTTTTTTTCTCTTCCTTTACCAAGGCTGGATTCCTTTGTCATCATATCAGGCCAGGAAGGGGCATATTCCCCCTCCTTTTCTCTTCATCAAAAGAAGTGCTGTATCTCAAATTACAATTCCTAACTGGGAAAGAGCCAATTTGTAAAACAAAGGGAGGAGCCAGGTTTTACCCATCTACCCTGTTTCTCTCCAGTTACTACCTACAAACTCTTTTTCAAATGCAGATGAAGGAACTCAAAGTAATCTCTTCTTGTGGTCTAAGAAAATAAGCTACAATTCTCAGCAGTTGGAGAGGGTTTGCCTTTTTCTCTCTCTCTCCTTCCCTTTCTGTTCCTACGTACAGCAGGAAGTGAGCAATAAAGATACCTTACATTCCTCATTACCATAGAAACGGCCTACCACTAGGGCCTTTGTCTAAAAGTTCTTTACAAATGCAGATGTCCCAAGGCACAAAGCCAACCCAAGAAAGCTTTTCCTTTGGCTTGAAAAACCTACAGTGACTTCCTTTCTCTTTCTAAGCAAAGGAATCTGACCTTCCTTTTCTCTTTATCTGTGCAACATAATTTTTAAAAGGTCCCTTGGATGTTGGGCAAGGAATTCCCCCCCTCTTTTTCTCTTCAACAAGGAAGTGAGACCTAAGCAAAGCAGCCAACAGCTACATCTGGGGCTCAAGGAAAAATCTCCCAGAGTTTTCCAGTACATGTTTGCAATGATAATCCCTTTTTGCAACTATTGTGGACAATTTAATCAATTTAATTCAAAGTTCCAAAATTAATTGCAACCTAACATGGGCGTAGCAATAGCGTCTTTCAGGCATATTTCTGTGTTTAGCCCTCCAACTCTTCTGACTTCGCTACATAACCCCTACTGCCACCTTGTGGAGCTAGTGACACTAACAGGCATATTTCTGCGTTTAGCCCTCAAGTCTTCTGACTTCGCTACACAACCCCTACTGCCACCTTGTGGAGCTAGTGACACTAAAAGGCATATTTCTGTATTTAGCCCTCAAGTCTTCTGACTTTGTTACGCAACTCTCTACTACCACCTTGTGGAGCAAGCTCACAGTGCACCCTAGAAACAGCCATACTGTGTGCTGTGTTAGCATCGCCCAGACTTTGCAGTGCCACCTACGTGCTCAAGTATTAAATCCAGCAGCAATTCTACTTTCTGCTACCTGCTTGCAGTGCACTCTAGTACAAAAAAAAAAGGGAACTGCACAGAAAATCACTAAATTTTTCCAAAGTCACCTTTTACCAATTTGAAACACGACAACTGCTTCAGCCATGATGGCTGTCCCTGAAGTACCAGAGGACTTGAACCCTCCACCCATCCTTGATGTAAACGTAGAGCCTGGTTCCTGAAACCCAGTTTTAGATGTCTAACCCTCTGGAGAAGCCGTGATACCTCAGAAGGCCTACGACCTCAGACAGCATAGGAAGTTTACCTCATCCACTTCAGAGAGGATTGGGACAGGCAGTATCTCTGTCATGCAAACGCATGGATGGAGCTGGTAGGGATCTGCAACTCCCCGAAAAGCACATTGCCCCTCAAGAACCTCCTATTAATACAGAAAGATAGAGGAGCATCTTGCACAGTGAAGAGACAGTGAAAGTAAGTTCAAATACATACAGTCAAACCTGGAAGACCCAGAGCTCCAAGAACACATTCAATGCTTCGAGGAGGCAAACAAAGAACGTAAAGACTGCATCCGGGAAGAGAAAAACTCCCTCCAGGCCACGCTCCTCGATGTGCTACAGGAGGAGCAAATACTGAGAGAGAAGGCCACATCTGACAGAAGTCTTCAATCACAAGCAGCTTCTTCCCACCACTCAAAGAAAGCCCCCTCCCTCCATCCCAAATCGGCCAGATCGCAGGCAGGTTCCAGTGTCTCACGCCAATTCTCTGCTGCCGGCTCTCACCATCCTTCCAGGGCATCCTCCCATTGTAGCGGTGCATCTAAGGCCTCCAAAGCAGCAAGTTATGCCGAATGAGCTGTAGAAGCCCAAGCTGAACCTGCAGCAGCAGAGGCAGATTTACGTATTACAACAGAGGTGATACAGCAGAAGGCTGAAATAGCCAAAACTCAGGCCCATGTGGAGTTACTCGAATGACAAAGAAAGACAGCAGTGAAAACAGCACAGGCCACAGCATGGCAAAAGGCGGCCAACGCTGCCTCCCTCAACTTCGACCTTGAAGACTTGGGAGAAGAGAGTCTAGATACCTGGGTCAAAGCCTACATGGATGAGCAGCACTTGCTACAAAAGAAGCAGATGGAACCACCTCAGTTGCCTAGCAGTTTCCCACAACCAGGGAAGCACAGGGATGAATTTCAACCACAGACTCTACACGTCAGTTACGCAACTGACATTGTATGACCTAAAGTACAAGATTCACTTCCCACCAACAGCAAACCTTCCCCAACTGATGTTGTATGTTCTAAGGTCCGAGATTCTCTTCCCAACACTAGCATCCCTACTCCAATGCCTCATAGCCTGCCAGGTGAGCAAATTAGCCCACCAGTGCTCACAACTTCTCAACAAGCTGACCTGCAACTAATCACAGCTGCCACACACAATCCACAAGCAGTACCATTCCAGCCACAACCTCCACACCACCCGAGCTCACGGGCACAACAAGATAACCACGGCCAGCCTACACAGCAGCATGAGGCTCCACCATCGTCTCTGGAATGACAGAATGACATCCTCCGTAACACACTGGGAGGAAGGCTACAACCCTTCGTTGACATACAACTCGAACCTACCCTACGAAAATCCAAGAGAAGACCCCTCTATGTCAATGCCTCAACCCAACTCTACAGGCAATGCTGACTACTGGAGAGAGTTGGCAGTAAGAAGAGGAAAGTTAGATTTGGCTGCTAACGGTGTATACACATTCTCTGATGAGCCAGGTGGCAAATATCTCCTATGGAAGAAAGTTTTCCTGCACCCCATTCAGGCCACATGCCTGAAATCTGATGAAGTACTCGTACACTTGATTACATGGCTAGGGCTGGAGTCTGCCGCAGCAACGCAGGCACTTTATGCCTCCCACTTAGACGACCCAGATGCTGCCGTACGGTTGTCATGGAAAAGACTTGATGAACTGTACGGCGCTGCCATAGCAGTAGAATCAACGCTATTGAATAGCCTCAACAGATTTCCTAAAATTCCTATTGATAAACCTCACTTGATCGCGGAACTCTCTAATATATTTATACAACTGAAAGTGGCACAATGGGATCCCAGGTGAGCAGGATTCACTTGTCTTGACCATGTCGACATGCAAACCAAAATCGTTCGAAAACTCCCGCAGGTGCTGATTGAACAGTGGCTCCATTTGTCTCGCCTTCATGGCCAAGGGTCGCCACAACTTTATATCCATCACCATTCTCAAAGAATTTGTGGCCCACCAGGCAATAGTGTGCAACATCTGCCGGGCCCGTGGACTCAGAGCTGTTATTCCTCCCAATGAAAAATGATACAACAGCAACCATATGTTGTACACAGGCCCTATGCACACTGCAAGGGAAAGACCCTTCATGGTTGTCCATAAAACCGAGATCGACTCCTCACCCACACACAGTTGGGGAGAGAACTCATCATATACAACCCAATTTAGATCTCCGAATACAAGGAGAATAGTTTTGTCCTATGCACCACACTCATCACTCGCTGAACAGGTGCACTGGGTTTGCAGCGAAATCACTGACCCAACTAAAAGAGTTGATAAGGGAGTACCAATACTGCTACAAATGTTTAAAAATTTGTTTAAAAATTTGAATCCCACCCCTGCCTACTGGGCTTTCGCCAGACCCACCCTCCCCTCCCCACTTCACATAGAATGGGCGGCTGGGGAGCATGGACCCAAGAAGAGCCCCCCCCCTTCACCTGGGGCATGTCTGGATATTCCCCCCCCCCCGCCAGACTCTCCCGCAGCCTCTCTGCCTCCTGCAGTTGAGGAGAGCGAGTCTTGGGGGCTGCTGCTCAAGGGGGGGGTTCATGCCAGCCCCAGAAGGGACCCTCTACTTTTTTTGGTGTCTTTAGGATTCTCATCTAGACTTTCTTCTGTGGGCATGGAGAGGTGGACTAGATGTCCATTCAGGCCCCCAAACTCTCCCCATCAGGAAATGAATCTCTCCTTGGTCAGTTTCCTTGCCTTTTTTCTCCTCCTGCCTTCTGGAGCTTTGGGAGAATAGCTTGATAGGGAGAGTACCTCCCCCTCTTTTCCCCTCCCCCATTCAGATCAACAATCGCCCTTCTTGAACCAGAATTGACCTTCCATTTGCAGTGGCCCAGAAGAACACGCAGTGCTGGGGATGAAACCGGCCCTCCAGCAGCCCCCTTGCCAGGAAGGGAGCCAAAAGCAGAAGCTTTGGGGAGGGGCAGGGTGGGCCGTGACCCCACATGGTTGGGGAGGGGCACTCCCACCGTGTTTGTGTCAGAGGTGGTATTCAGCAGGTTCTGACCAGTTCTGGAGAACAAGTAGCGGAAATTTTAAGTAGTTCGGAGAACTCGCAAATACTACCTCTGACTGGAGATTTTACAGTATCCTTCCCCTGCCATGCCTGCCACGCCACGCCCACAGAACCAGTAGTAAAATAATTTGAATCCTACCACTGGTTTGTGTGTGTGCGAAGGCGCTTGAGGACTCCCCAGTCAACTGGTTAAGAGAGCCCCAATACCTCGCTGGCAGTGGGGCTGCGTCTCCCCTACTCTCAACCACCGTAGCCTCACTCCACGCCAGATTGGGGAGGGTGGAGGGCAAAAGGAATCCCACACTCTCCTCCAGGGCTGGCATGAACCCGCCCTTGAGCTGCAGCCCCCAAGACTGAAACGATCTCACTTTTTCCACTTCTCTCTCTGCGCTGAACTATCTCTTGCGGGTGAAGTCCAGGGAGGCACTGCCCGAGACCGATGACGCTACAGAAAAGAGGATTCCCATTGGTCCTTCTGCTCTTGGCAACTCTCAATTCCAAAATCCAAAGAAACGCCCCCCCTCCAGACTCACCCCCCCCATTCCGCCTCTTCCTCCTCTCCTTGGGGGTGCTTGTGGGGGGTATCCATGGGCTCTGCTGGGCTCCCCCTGATGCTGCTGGTGGGGGCGCTGGGCCGGATCCCTGGAAGCAAAGGGGGGAAGGAGACCCCCGGTAAGGAGGGGGCTGGGCGGGGGGGGAAGAGAGGTGCTCAGAAGGGCCATCAGTGCTCCTGGGGGAAGAAAGGGGCTGAGACCTCTGTAATAGGGAAAGGGGTTGAAGCAAGGGAGGCAGGAGCTTGAGAAGCCTCGATCTCCGCGTGGTCTCCACTCCCTCCCTCGCCTCACTTCGCCCAGGGAGACAAAGGGATGGCCGTCTTCCCTTCCTGAAGACTGTGGAGGGGAGGGGGGGGTCGCAGGAAGGCATATGAGACACAGTTGGACCCCCCCCCAACCTCCAACCGGTTACTGGGTGGGAATGGGACCTTCCGGGCCCCGCATTAGACCCGGATCTGGAGCCCCCAAAGTCCGTTGCCTGGAAAGAGGAAGGAGGCAGAAAGCGAAAGAGGGAAACTGAGGCATGTTCAGAGCTAAATCCACAAACGGCACCAAAAGTAGAAGAAAAATAGAATTTTTGCAGCTTCAGAAACTTTGGTTTTTCCCCCTGAAGTGTGAAGGTCAGGCAGGATTTGAGCCTCGATCCCTTCTGGGGGGGCTCTGAATTTGGGGAGAAGACCAAGATTCCCCCTCCCCATAATCCCCCATCAGGACCTGGGAGAGCCACAGGGGGGAAATGATGAATGGGGGGGGGAGTTCTGTGTTGCTCCCCTAATCTGTCCCTCCAGATCTACCCCTCTTGTGAAGGGGGTGGAGACCCTCCCTTTGAGATGGTCTTTGGGGGGCTGTTTTTCAGGGGGGGAGCAGAGAAGTCTGAATCTAGCACAGATCAAGGAAGGGCTGAAGATTAGGGGGAGAGGAAAAGTTGGGGGTAACCAGAGAATTTGGAGGTTGAGGGGAGGGAGGGGCTGGGAGACCCTAGAAGGATCCGTCTGGATGTCCCCATTGTTCCCCCTCCTCATAGCGCAGCGCCCCCCCCCCCCCCCCCCCCCCCCCCCCCCCGCAAGGAAGAAAGAGAGAGAGAGGCGGAGGCATATTTGTCTTATGTGTTACATTTTTATGGTGCCCAGCCTGAAACAGTCTGAAGGGATTCCTGCTTGAGCAGGGGGTTGGACTAGATGTCCTCCAGGATCTTTTCCCTTGTTCTGTTCTATGATATCTTCCCCACAAGGAGACTCTGGGCGGTTTACAGGTTATGATTGAAAACGAAACACATTGAAATATCCTAATATATTTAAGTGTATGTTTTATGTATAGTCTCTCTTCTCCCTCCCTCCGTCTTGTCCGCCGGTTTCGGGGAAGGGGGGCCTAGTCGGTCCCCCTGGGAGGGAAAAGGGGGCCGGGGGTGGCGAAACCAACGAGGGGGGTCCGACCTGGAAGGGCTTTCAGGGAGGAGGTCGGACTCCCCGTTTCTCCGGGGCAGCCCAAGGGCTCCTCCTGCCTCGGGCGGCGGGCGCAGAGAAGCGGCGGCTCCGTCCTGGGAGTCGCAGCCCTGAGAGTCGCTCTGAGGCGAAAGGCAAGGAATCTCCTCCTCCTCCCTCGGCTTCCTCGTCCCCTTCCCCTCCTCCGCGCCGGAGCCTCCCGGCCTCACTCCCTCCTTCCCCCGCGGAGCCTTTTCGGGAGGCTGCTCTGAAGAGAAGGGGTGGTGGTCCTTGCCCTTCCGCTGGGAGGTCGAGGGAGGGAGAGTCCGAGAAGAGAGGCTGCGCGGAGTAAGCGGGGAGGGAGGAAGGGGCCGTCTTTTCCCCCTCAGGTCCTGCCTCACCCGCAGGCCGCCACCCCCGCCAGACACGAGCTGCGCGTCCAAGCGAGGCTCCCGGTCCTCGTCTTCCCACCGCCCGGCCGTTTCTGAGGAGATTCCTGAGTCTTTCGAGGCCTCCTCCGATCTCTGCCCAGCCCTCAGGGCGGCGGTTCTTGAGGGAGGCGAGTTCGGATCCCCCTCAGAGGCTTTTTCCCTCCATCTCCACGTACGGTTCCTGGGCAGGAAGGAGAGGAAGGCGGAGAAAGAGCCGCCTCCGAAGTCCTTGACAGGGAGCCACGGAGAGGGGCCTTTCCCGCTACTTCCAAGCCCATCATCCCCGCCCCCTCCCATGCGCTCCTCTTTCCCGCCCTTTCTACTCTCCTGGTCCTTTGCCCCAAGTCCACCAGGGGGCGCCCTCCGCCAAGGGAAGGGCACTCTAGGCGCTTCCCCATTGGGCCACTGGAGGGCGACAATCATGGCTGCCTTCCCAGAGGGAGCGGCGGTAAAGGAAGTGACATCGTCCAGCCTTGCCCCTCTAGGATGCTGCACTCGCTGTCCTCAACTGGAGCGCCGCAGGAGGCGGAGAGGCTGTGGGACAGTCGCCGGGAGACATCTAGACGTGCACCAGGTGTGGTGGAGCTCTTCCAGGGTCCCATGCCCCACAGCCGCCCTCTCCAGGCCAAATGAGGGGAGGGCGGAGCTGGTGGAGGCCCAGCAGGAGAGGAGAGAAGCCTGGTGAGGAGGAGGCGGCAGGATTCGCACCGTGTTCCCCGTGGGCCCGATCCTGTCTCTGTAAGGAGGGGAGAAGTGGGGGGGGGGGCGACCTCTCCAGCTGCCTTCTTCCCGGCCCTGCTTGGGGGGGCCCTGGGCCCTGCGCTGGGAAGAGTCGCTTGGGGCTGTGGGCAATTGGGGCAAGGGGGTTCAGGGACTGAATCCCGCTTTCTGATCCTGGGCGTCGGTTTTTCTCTCCCTTCTAGATCCGGAACCTTGGAGCCCTCGGCAGCCTTTGCAAGCCAGGATTTCCTCTGCGGGAGAAGGAAGGAAGAGAGTGGAAGGACCAGCAGAGATCCGTGCGGCGGCTCCAGAAATGGTCCTGTGAAGGAAGAGGCCCCTGGAGACCACCCAGAGTCCCTGGAGCCCTTTGGAGCTGCTCTGCCGGAGAGAGGAAGGATGGAGACACCCCCTTTGGCCCAGGAGGGGAGTAGAAAAGGCCCCGAGGCTCTTCAGCCTGGGAACTGTGGGGAGAGCTGGACCAGAACCGGGCAGAAGGTCCTGCAGGAGGGAACCATCCTCCCTTCAGAAGTTCCACCCTGGACCTCCATCCAATGCCTGGAGGCTGAGGGTCCCCGAGGACTTTGCAGCCGACTCCATGACTTGTGCAGGCGATGGCTGAGCCCAGGAAAGCACAGCAAAGCCCAGATGCTGGACCTGGTGGTTCTGGAGCGGCTCCTGACTCTCCTGCCCCCAGAGATGGAGGGCTGGGTGCGGGAGTGTGGAGCAGAGACCAGCTCCCAGGCGGTGGCCCTGGCGGAAGGCTTCCTCCTGAGCCAGGCGGAGGAGTTGCTCCAGGTGCAAGTGGGAGACTTTAGGGAGATCAGAAAGGAATAAATAGAGAGAATGCTTGAACGTTTCCCCCTCCGTCCCAAACCTCTCCCATGTTCACAATATGTGGCAATTCTCCAATTCTTGTAGTACATTGTTTCATTGTTTTCTCACTCAGCCACATGGATGGATATTAGGGGCTTTCAGGTTGTGTTCCGAATCTGGAAATCCACTTTATGTTGTGTGAAGTACATTAATTCTTCTTCCTTCCTTCCTTCCTTCCTCCTATTTGAAGTGCTGCACTGTGGAGATCAGAGATCTTGAGGGAAAGAAGAACCTATCAAATCCCCCTCAGGAGCTATTTTTCAGGAGGATCCCTTGGGAAGATCAAAGTCAGGACATCTCAGGAGGTAAAGGAAGATCCTCCGATTCCCCATCTTTCTTCCCTTCTGTTTTTTCTCTTCCATAGAATACCTCCTCCTATTTTGTTAATTATGCATTTGGAAATTATTTATTCCTTACAGAGAAACAAAGAATGAAGCTTTCTGGTTTTTATGATGGAGATCAAACAGCGGTTGGACCTCCAAATCAAGTAAGAAAGGGAAAAGATATTAGATTTGTATTCTCCCTTCAGGAAGTGAAGAGGGTGTGCAGAGGGCTCTCTACTTCTGTTTTCCCTCTTGTTTGGCTTGGATTATTTTTGTGTTCTTCCACAACATGGAGAGCAGAATAGCAGGTTCAAGGCCAGCATAGGTTCCTCTGCTTATCTTGTTCTGCTAGGTACTCCTCCAACTTGGAGTTTACAAGAAGCAATTTTTTAAATATCCTTCAAGAAATAGAAATAAACGTGTCACAGTGGCTGGAACTGCTAGAGACCCAGAGGGGATTTTTCGTAATTCTTTGACTCGGAATTGTGCAAGCCTAATGAAAAATAAATATTCACATTACCACATTACCATTTTTAAAAAGCCTTATTTATAACCGCAGTTGAAAAATAAGTAAATCATATTAAAAAATAAAGTAGACTATTAAAATCCAAAGGGAATGGCCACGTTGAGATTACAACTTCTGGGTTTCCGAAGATGGCGGCCGCGCGCCTCCACTGGAGTTTTCCGCTGGAGTTTTCTCCGGCCGTGGCGGCTCCGGACGCGGCCCCCCATGTCCCCCGGGTCCCCCCGCCGGTGGCAGAGGTGGGGGAGGACCGGGGGAGGTCGGCAGGAGTCACCAGAGGCCGGTCGGGGGTGCGCTGGAGCCGCGGGACCGGCGTGGAGGACGGCGCGGAGGGCGGCGCGGATGCGGCCCCGGTGATGCCGAATGGATCCTGGAGGCCTCGGAGGCCTTTCCCGGCGGCTGGCGGTGGCGGATGAGGCCCCCGGCGGCGCTAATTGTGCCGGGGGCTGCGGTGGTCATAGCTTCGGCGGCGGCGGCGGAGGTCGCGGCGGCCACGGCGGCGGTCATGACGGTGGCCTCGGCGGCGGCGGCGTTGAGGGCGGCCTCGGAGGCCGCGGTGGAGGCCGTAGCGCCCTCGGCGGTCGTGGCGGCGGCGATGGCCTCGGCGGTCGCGGCGGCTTCGGCGGCGGTGGTCGCGGCGGCGGCCTTGATGGTGGTCGCGGTGGCGGCCTCGATGGCGGCGGCCTTCGTAGTCAGCTTTAATACTTTGGGCGCCGATGGACCCAGCGGTCTCCGGAGTGGGGAGACCGCCGCGGCATGGCCCCGATGGCCCCCTGGAGGGAGCGGTGGCCCTGGATTTCCCGGGGCGGCGCGGACCTGGGGGAGCCGCCTGGGGGGCCCTGGACTGGCCTCAGCGGTCTCAAGGCCGCTGAGGCCCTGGAACAGCTGCCGCAGCAACCCTGGATTTCCGAAGGGTCATGAAGAGGCCCTGCTGTCCCTGGCGAGGCACGACAGTGTGGCAGGCTTGGGGGCTCGGCGGCCGGGGGCCTCATCGGTTCGGAGGTGGACCCGCGGTGGACATGGCAGGCCCGGTCTGGACTCGGGGCAGCCCCTATGGCTTTGAGGACGATGCACAGACCGGTGGTTGGAAGGCGTTGTGATCGGTCTCCACCCCTCCTTGGGGCCCCCGCCTGTGGCAGGGGTGGTGGGCCCGGGGAGGGGGGGGATTGACTTTGCCTGTGACTCCCCTTCCCCCGGGGGTCCCACCAGTGGCAGGCGTGGGGCGGCCGGAAGGGAGAGGGGTGTACCCCAGTCTGCCTGGACCTCTCCATTACAGAGATCACCACAGAGACCATGGACGCTGCGGGACCGTCGGGGTGGGGTGGCCGGGGCCACGGATTTATTCAAGGGCGGAACTTTGGGCCCTGAGGGACGTCCCCCTCTCCCTTAAGTGGCCTTCAAGACTATCAAAGACGTTCCGCTGTGAGGGATCCTGGGATCCGGAGCGATGGTGGGGCCGTGGAAGCCGGAGAAATGGAAAGAAGAAACGCGGGAAACCCGGGGTTGGCGGTTTTTAAATGGGTTTTTTTAACGGGTTGAATGGATCCAGGGTGGGCAGGGGAGACAGCCCACATGGAGTTGGGGGCAGCCGGGCCGGCCCGCGCGCCTGGGGGGCCTCAGGGGTTTCCATGTCGGGGTGGCAGATTGGGGGTGGGCAGCCGGGGGCTAATTTTATTCGCACGGTGACTGGGAGGGGTAGATATGCTGGGGGTAGAGGGCCGTATCCGGTAAGGGGATCGCGCTCCCAATGTTCTTGTTCTGCTAGGTTCTTCTCCATCTTGGAGTTTACAAGAAGCAATTTTTTAAAGGTCCTTCAAGAAATAGGAATAAAAGTATCACAGTGGCAGGAACTGCTAGAGACCCTTTTTTTGGTAATTCTTTGACTTTGAATTGTGCAAGCTAATGAAAAATAAATACATTGCTACATTATCATAGTTTAAAAACCTGATTTATAACCTGTAATACAGAAATAAGTAAATCATATTAAAAAATAAAGCAGACTATTAAAATCCAAAGGGAGTGGCCATGTTGAGAATATAATTATGGTTCTTTGGGCTACAAAATAATTTCAAATACTCTGATTTGAGCCTTGATTAGGAGATCAAACATTCCCGCTTTGAAACAGCTCAGAAATGACTTTCCCATGGAATTTTCTCTTCTTTGCTCTCTTCTTTTCAGGCAATGGCTCACACTATTAGATCAGTCAATTGATAGATCCGTTGATCCAGAAGTGGGATTACTTTACTGAAATGCACTGAAGGTTTTGCCGAATCAATCAGAAGCAATTTTCAGATTTGCCCATTTTCTCACCTAAAATTAGGAGTTGTGTGACGTACAGCCATTTAACAGTGCATATCTCTGTTTTGGGAATTTGGGAACAATGGAACCCAATAACAGTTGGTAGGGACCTTGGAGGTCTTCTAGTCCAACCCCCTGCTCAGACAGGAAGCCCTATAACATTTCAAATAAATGGCTGTCCAGTTTCTTCATAAATATCTCCAGTGTTGGAGCATCCACAATTTCTGAGGCAAGTCATTCCACTGATTAATTGTTCTCACTGTCAGGAAATTTCTCTTTACTTGTAGGTTGGTTCTCTCCTTGAATAGTTTCCATCCATTGCTTCTTGGAGTACTGCTGTCATGTTATCCCCTAGTCCTTTTCATGAAATTAGACATATGTTATATGTTTTAGCCTCCGATCCATCAGTTGTTATTGTTGCTCTTCTCTGCACTCTTTTCTAGAGGCTCAAGATCTTTTTTACATCTGGCAACCAAAATTGGATGCAATATTCCAAGTGTGGTCTTACCAAGGGATTATAAAGTATTACTAATACGTCATATCATCTTGATTCTATCCCTCTTAATGCAGCCTATGCTTCTGTTGGGGGTTTTTTGGGGGGAAACTGCAGCATACCGCTGATGCATGTTTAAGTGGTTGTCCACTAGGACTCCAAGCTCCCTGTTCTGTATTCTGTACAGTGGTAGATTTTGTTTTCTGTAGAGATGCAGATAGATAAACTCAACAAAACATTCATACAAAGTCTTTATTATAGCCTCATCAGGTATCCTCATAACTCACATTTGTGACGAAGTTCTTCTTAATGTCCAGTCCTTTGCATATCTGTCTTGTAGGTAAAAAGATGGTTATCTCCTTATCCCTTTTCTCCCATCTCGTAGCGGTAGAAGTAGAACAGTTACCACGAGTCCTTGAGTTCAGTCAAGAGGGAGGAAACCACCCCAACCCATCGAGGGTCAACTTAGTGACCAATCAGGATTACAGATGTGGTCACATGACATGGACTACATTTCCCAGGATACCTTAACTACATTTACCTAAACGCAGAACCTCACATTTCTCACTGTTGATTTCATTTTGTTAGATGGGGCACAATCTGTCAATCCTTCTATGACTCGAGCTTATCTTCTGGAGTGTTGGTATTCCTGTCAATTTGGTCTTGCCTGCAAATTTGATGAGTTCCCCTTCTATCTTGCCTAACTCATTGATGAAGATGAACAGATCTTGCAAATCCTCCTGTTCTGTTCTTTTTTCCATGTCCAGGAAGGTCTTGTGTCCTTCGAGGAGGTGGCTGTGTATTTCTCTGAGGAGGAATGGTCTCAGCTGGATCCTGACCAAAAAGCACTGCATTCGGAAGTCATGCTTGAAAACCATAGGAACGTGGTCTCTCTGGGTAAGAGTTTTCTAGTCCCCAATCAAGAAGAGAAATTATAGTTAGTTTTTTATTAAAAAACCACTAATCAGATATCATCTCCTGGAAGGGAGAAGGAAAGGATTTGACCTTCTCGTGCTCCAAGGAAAGAAAGAGTCAATGTGCCATTTCTTATCTCTATTTTCCCATTTCTATTTCAACTTCTCTGTGGTGGCTGAAAAGAACGAGGTTTGCTTTTATGTGTCTTCTGGAGGTCCTGTGAGAGGAGTGTGTTGTCATTTGTCCTCTGAAACTTCCCTAAATTGTGTGAGAACAGAACCTCTCATGCTCAGTCTGAGGAAGATCTCTCTCCCAATCCAATTCAAGGTCAAAGGCCTCATGCCGTGTGACTCAGAGCATTGTAGGGTACAGGTAATCCCCGAGTTCACTTAGCGACCGTTCCAAGTTATGACCAGCCCTTCCCCAAGTACTTGAGACCCAGTCCTGTAATTATGAGTGTTGCAGCACCACGGCCATCATTCACACTTACGAATAACAGCAGAAACGCTGCAACATTCACCCTACCTATTCCCCCACCACATCTTGCAGAGACTTACCGTATTTTTCAGACTATAAGATGCACTTTTCCCCTCCAAAAAAGTGGGTGGAAATGTCTTTGCGTCTTATAGAGTGAATACGGGCCTGTTTTTGGCCTCCCAAACCCTCAGTGGATCCCGTTATTGCCCTCTTTGTCATCCAGAAGCACTCTGCAGGAGAAAAACAGGCCCGCTTTAGGTCTCCAGAGGCTTCCGCTTGTCCTATTTTTGCCCTCCCCGGCATCAGGGAGGCTGAGAACAGGACACGCAAAGGGTTTGGGAGGCCAAATATGGACCTGTTTTTGGCATGGAGAGTGCTTCTGGATGCTGGGGAGGGCAAAAATTAGATGTCCAGATACCAAAAAGTTTTATTTTCTTGTTTTGCTTCTCTAAAGTTAGGTGCGTCTTATAGTCTGAAAAATATGGTACTTTGCGACCAAGTGGTGAGCCATTGGTTCCTTTATATACTTCAGTGCATTTGCAGAAAGAGTAGTGAGAGATCCGCGAGATCAGTAGTGGGGAATCTAGCACTATTGATCTCACGTAATCTCGCATTACAGTGCTTTAGGCCTCTGTTCACTGCTAACCAAGGCCTGCAGCAGATCCAGGGCAAAGGAGAGGGAAGGCCTCTTCGTTTTCAATGATTTTTGCCCTGGATCTTGTGTAGTTCTCAGTTCTTAAAAGAACACAGGCCTAAAATTCTGCAGTGCCCCAATAAACCTTAAAGTTTTCTCCTAATTCCTCTGTGGATGTTTCCTCTGATTATTATGAAATTCAATGGTGAAAAAGTAAGGTTCTACATTTAGCCAAAAAAAATGCACAGGTACAGTATATGTGGTACCTTGCTCAATAGTAATAACTGTAAGAGGGATCTTGGAGTCCTAGTGGATAATCATGTAAATATAAGCCAGCCGTGTGCAGCAGCTGTCAAAAAAGTCAACACATTTCTATGCAGCATAAACAGAGGAATAGAATCAAGATTACGTGAAGTGTTAATACCAGTTTATAATGCCTTGGTAAGGCCACACTTGGAATACTGCATCCAGTTTTGGTCACCATGATGTAAAAAAGATCTTGAGACTTTAGAAAGAGTGCAGAGAAAAGCAACAAAGATGATTAGTTGAACTGGAGGCTAAAACATATAAAGAACGGTTGCTGGAATTGGGTATGTCTAGTTTAATTAATATAAGGACTAGGGGAGACATGATAGCAGTCTTCCAATATCTCAGGGGCTGCCACAAAGAAGAGGGAGTCAAGCTATTCTCCAAAGCACCTGAGGGCAGGAGAAGCAATGGGTGGAAAGTAATCAAGGGGAGAAGCAACTTAGAACTAAGGAGAAATTTCCTGACAGAACAATTAATCAGTGGAATAACTTGACACCAGAAGTTGTGAATGTTCCAACATTGGAAATTTTTAAGAAGATGTTGGATAACCATTAGTGTGAAGTGGTATAGGGTTTCCTGCCTAAGCAGAGGGTTGGAGTAGAAGACCTCCTTTCCAACTGTGTTATTCTATTCTATTCCTTAACTGAAAACTGATTCTGAGTGAGATTTACATAGGTAGGTAGGTAGGTAGATAATTGTAAAGAAAAGGATGTTTTCTATATATTTTCAAAGTTTTCATGACTCATGAATACAGAAATCATCATGTCTATAATACACCACTGTAGGCATGCAAACATACAACCTAATGGAATTTCAGAGAAATTCAGAAGGAAATTCACTTGACTTTCTACACTTTGATCTTTTTCTCTAACGTTATCATTTTCATTTCCATTTTGCTTTGAAGGTAATAATGGGCAAGAGAATCAAGATTCCTGTGAACTGTTCCAAGTGATCAGTGCTAAAGATGGAACAGAAAAGTTTGGAATTCGAATGGAATTCGAAAGCCATGAGAGAAACCAGTCAAAGAATTGGAATCAGGAAAGCTCACCTTCCAGTGATACTCCGATGCAAGACTTTCTTGCCCAACAAGATAAAAAAAGGAAAAAATATACTGGAAAAAGTGTGAAGCTAATCAAAGCGAAAGTACAAGTAAATGAACACAATTTAACCCAAAACAAAGAAGAAGATGCTATAAGAAGACAAAACGGACAAAATTACAATGGGACATTAATTCTTTCTCTTGGAAATAACTTCCTTACATCTCAAAAAGTGATTGACACACAAGAGAAGTCTTATAAATGTTTGGAATGTGGGAAATGTTTTAGAACAAGCAGAGAACTTACTATCCATACAAGGATCCAAACAGGGGAGAAACCATATAAATGTATGGAGTGTGGAAAGACCTTTACTCGAAGAGATCATCTTATTTCTCATAAGATGATCCACACAGGGGAGAAACCATTTAAATGCATGGAGTGTGGGAAGACATTTGCCCGGAACAGTGACCTTAAAAGCCACAAAATGCTCCACACAGGGGAGAAACCATATAAATGCATGGAATGTGGAAAGACTTTTGCTAATAACAGTGTCCTAAGAATACACGAAAGGATCCACACAGGGGAGAAGCCGTATAAATGCATGGAATGTGGAAAGACCTTTGCTAATAACAGTGTCCTAACAATACACAAAAGGATCCACACAGGGGAGAAGCCATTTAAATGCATGGAGTGTGAAAAGACGTTTACTGATGGCAGTGGACTTAGAAGCCACAAAAAGATCCACTCAGGAGAGAAACCATATAAATGCATGGAGTGTGGAAAGACCTTTACTAATAACAGCGTCCTAAGAATACACAAAAGGATCCACACGGGGGAGAAGCCGTATAAATGCATGGAGTGTGGAAATACCTTTGCTCAAAGAAGTAATCTTATTTCCCATAAGTTCATCCACACAGGGGAGAAGCCTTATAAATGCATGGAGTGTGGAAAGACTTTTGCTTGGAGCAGTGACCTTCGAAGACACACAATGCTTCACACAGGAGAAAAACCATATAAATGCATGGAGTGTGGAAAGACCTTTGCTTGGAGCAGTGTCCTTCGAAGACACTCAATGCTCCACACAGGAGAGAAGTTGTATAAGTGCATGGAGTGCGGAAAGACGTTTACTGATCGCAGTGGCCTTAGAAACCACAAAAAGCACCATTCATGAGAGAAACTATATAAATGCATGGAGTGTGGAAAGACCTTTGCTCAAAAACGTAGTCTTATTTCCCATAAGATGATTCACGTGGGAGAAGCCATATAAATGCATGGAATGTGGAAAGAGTTTTGCTCAGAATGGTCATCTTGTCATAAAACGATCCACGCTCGGGAGAAACTATATAGCAACAGCAATTCCACTTAGACTTATATACCACTTCACAATGCTTTACCACATTCTCTGAGCAGTCTACAAAGTCAGCATATTGTCCCCAGCAATCTGGGTCCTCATTTTAGTGACCTCAGAAGGATGAAAGGATGAATCAACCATGAGCCAGTCAGGATCGAACTGACTGTGGGAAATCATCTTGTCTAACAAGTGACCCACCATGTCTCTATAGATCTGTATGTGTATTTATATTCTGCCTTTCTGATCCAAATAAGACAAAGTTGAATCCAACAAAATTAAAACTTAATGTGGAGAAATGTAAGATTTTACACCTGGGCAGGAAAAACAGATTATAGGAAATCTGGCTCAAAAACAGTAACTGTGAGAGGGACCTTGGGAGTCCGAATGAATAATGAGTTAAACATGAGTCGTATGTACAGCAGCCGCCAAAAAAACTAATATAATCCTTCTGTCAGGTTTCCAAGTGATGAAATCCATTTAAAAAGAAAAGAGTAACATCCGTCTTCCAAAACAATTTCTTTTATTTAGGAAAGCATTAAATTGTCAAAGTCCGTTGTAATTCCAGATCTGACACAACCCGGAATTACACCACATAATATTGGAAATTAGAAACAACCCCCAAAAGTCACATTCCCCAATAGAAGTAAATCAACGTTGCCTGGTGTCATCAAGATCTCAGCAGGGTCAGTTTCCTTCCCCCCAGCCCCGAAGGAAAATCACCTAGCCTAAACAATCCTCACTATCTCCACTCCTCCCACCTTAGGAATGTGGCAATCCTGAAACCCTCCACCCTGTAACCAGCAAAGAGAAAGAAAGAAAGAAAAGGAATATATGATAGGGCTAAATAAATGGCTATGCATATGTCAATTTTGGCCTTGACAGGCTGCCCTCCTTCATTTGAAAATAAACCCTTGCAATGACATAGAATACACAAGAATTAGGCTAAACACAATAATACAATACAACAATTTAACCTCTGCCACGTGCAGGATCCGCTTTGGGCTTCTGTGGATATTTTTCATGGAATCTTTCCACCAGTCTATACTTTCCAGCTATTTATCCAAGTTGCTTGTGAAATAGGATAGCCTTTCCAATAAATTAGATATTGTAACTTCCCTCTGAAAATCCTAAGAATCCAAGATTTTCTTAACCTCATAATGTTCATGCCCCGCAATGAGAAAAGACTTTGGAGTTGCATGTTCTGTTGGCCTCAATGAGGAAGTTACAAATGGCTTTAACAAACTACCATAAAAAATCAGTTCCAAAGGGGGAGAATTCGGGTCCTTTGAGTGACATTGTCCAACCCTCCCATCGGTTTGTTTCCTGGGCTTTTCAGGGTTGAGTCAGGAAGGGCCCCTTCAGCCACTTCCTGTGGGCGAGAGGACCAAGGGGCTGCCCCTCCTGGATACTCAGCCATGGGGCAGAGGGATAGTCCCTGAGCTGCCCTGGTGAAGAATCCAGGCTTGTTGCTTGCTGGATCCCGGCCAGTTCCTCAGTTCCACTTCGGAGGAGCCCAACACTTCAGGCTGGGGCTGGGGAAGCGGAACCCAAGCGCCTTTGCAGCTAATGGGGGTTGGAGAAAGAAACTCTGTGTGTTTGTATGTGTGTGTGTGTGTAGGAATGGGTGTGGCAGAGAACTCGGAGAAAATCACAATATGTTGGGGAGCAGAGGTTCTGCCTGGGTCAGGTGAGCAATGGATGCCTCACAGAGGCTGCTTGGATCTGGGCCTGACTGTGTGACCGGTTGTGTCCAAATACACAACTGGGAAGCAGATGCGGACTCTGCCACCTCCTTCAGCTGCAGGGGGGACCCAGCTCTGGCCTGCTGAGACTGATGCTGTGCCAGGGGGGAATTTGACCCCTCCAGCCCCCCATCCCTGGAAAGGATCCAGGCCACCTCTGGACCCCCAGAGCTTTTCAAACAGAATCCAGAATTCAGCATCTGTTTCACCCACCTTTGCTTAACTCACCGGAACCTGAATCTCTCCCAAAGACTAGCAAAAATATTTTCTATGGATGTAGTGAAAGATGACAAGGAACAGAATCTCTGCTTTTCTGGATATTTGGATAGTTTTTTTGGGGGGTGCAGGGTGGAAAGATTTTCAGACTCTAATGGTTAAAAGGCTGTAATCCTTTAGTGGGGCATATAGGATTACTGAAGTCCCCAGAATTTCTATTAAAATTCCACATGATTTTATAAATTATAAATTTATTCTTCGGTTTAATATATTATCCATCCATCCTTCTTAAATAATGCTGAAATCTTTTACAAAAATGGAAATGGATTTTTTCTTCTTTGGGCAAAATACCCAACTCCCCTCCAGAAGAAGGATGTTCATCTCAGAGAGTGGATTCTTAGAACGGAGTCCCAGGGCTGATTTCTCTTCCTGTGAATAAAATCCCCTTCCTCCCACGATCCTTGCACTCAAAGCGTTGGGTTCTCTGGCAAACAGCAAACGGCAGGGAGGGAGAATCTGGATTGTTCCAACATTAAATGTGACATTTATTGATCTTGAAGGTTAATTTCAAATGAAGGCAGAGATTTGGAAAGTTGGGGAAAGCTGTGTTGATTTGGAAATGATATTTCCCTTCAAAGAAAGTTTTGTACCAACACATAAAAGAGTTGGAGGGAGTTGCAGACAAAAACACCCTCAAACTTTCTAGGGGGAACAACTGCGGGGAGAGTCCTTTGTCCTTCGACTGAGAATTGGGGAGAGAGACTGAGGAAGAGCCGCTGCTCAGATGGGGAACCTCCCTGAATTCTGGGCTTGGGCCGGAAGAGAAGCTGGGATCGGGGGTCTTGGCTGGGCTCTGGGTGGGAGGAAACTCCACTTGCAACCCTTCCTGGAGGGGAAGAGTGACCGGAGCTCCACTCCTGCTCTGGGGAACTCCCTCGCTCACTTGGGATCTCACAGGCAGATCCTGGAGTGGGGCAGCATCTCCAGGGATCCCCCATCAGCTGACAGAAGCCGAAGCCCGGAGAAGGTGGATCAGCCTGGGAGGGAAAATGATATCGTCCGAAGTCTCTGAGGGGGATCCGACCTGGAAGGGATCAGGAGGGATTTCCTGGCAGGGAGAACCGATGGATCAATGGAGCAGCCCACTCCCCACTTGGAATTGGGGGCTCCGTCCCTGGAGGTCTTCCAGAAGAGGTTGGACGACCGTTTGTCTGGGTGGGATGAGGGCTCCTGCCTCGGCCAAGGAGTCGGACTAGAAGACCTCTGTTCTGCTTATTACTTTGTAAATGGATATAAAGCAGGCAGACTAACTCCACAAAGGCGTCCATACAAAGTTTCTTATTGACGCATCAGGTTCTGTCAGAAGGACTTTGTTCAGAGAGTGGCCTTGAAACAGTGCACTGATGTCGAAGACTACATGTATTTGGTCTGGTTTCTGTGGATGGTACACCCCAAAGAACGGCAGATACCAACATTCTTCATCTTTCCCCAGGAGTGGGGCCGGCTCAGCATGTCCGTTCTGTACCATCTTGTCCATGAACTCCACCGGGTGAGCTTTCATCTCTGGCTTCTGGGTCATGATTCGTCTCAGACTAAAGAGGCGAGAGCACATATTGTTGGTTGTTTGGCAAGCGTCTGGGTGTGGGAAAGGGTAGTGACCCAACTACCAGTTGCATCTTGTTGAAATTCCTAATCCATGAGCTGAAGGAACCTTTTGTCCTCAATAGACAAGGCTAAGTCGTTGTCTTCTCTGGTAATCTGAAATAGTGCCTCTTCTAAGACAGGTTTGACTGTTGAAAGCATGAAGTATTCTTGGCATGGTTTCAGGTGAGATGTTCTTCCATTCTTGAGAATGGATGTAGCTAAGGTAGTTGTCTGAGTTGGGGCCTGTAGCCGATCGACACAGACTATTCCTGTGATTCCCCATCCTAATGGTGATTTGATGGCCAGTGGGCCGCATATAGGTCCCGCGACTAACTTGGTGTAAACAAAGGCATGTGGGCATTAACTCCCAGCAAGAGTAGGATATCTGCCTCCAGATCTAGAGCAGGAAAGTTATGAGCCAGATGCTGCAGGTGAGGTATGCTACTTGTGACCTCAGGTGTTGTGATCTGGCTGCGGTCGCTCGATATTCCAGTGGGAACCGGGAACTTCCATCTAATGACTCTATACAGAGTCCAGTAGCTCTCCTCCCTACCGTGCTTCATGGTCCAATGCATGTTGAGATAGTGAAGTGAACTTCATCCTGTTGGACAATAAAGAGGTCGAAGAATGCGGATCTGGCCAGGGAGCGGGTGCTTTGAGCATCCACTACCATGTACATCTTCATGGCATCTTCCAGGCGTCCTTCAGGGTACACATTGGCTAAACAGATCAGATTACACCGAGGGCATAGTGAGAGGCACACACTGCTGTGCAGTTGACACTCTCTGCCGGTTTTGGTTGTGGTTTGGCAGCCTGCCAAGGAACTTTGTGTGCTTCTGTAGCACGTTGAGGCTCCTTGTTGGAAGGAGGGCTACGAGATGTCTGTGGTGGTGGATCGGTATCTGGATGCAGAGCTGTTGGGTGCTTATCACTTTTGCATAAGTAACAGTGCACCTTGGCTGTGCAGTACTTGGCCGGATGTTTGGATTCACAACACTTGTAGCAGAATTGGTACTCCCTTATCAAATCTCTCCTTTGGGTCAGGGATTTCGCTGCAAACCCCGGGCATCTGTTAAGGGAGTGTCAACAATGATGCAGTGGGCAAAACTGGCCTCTTTTTGGAGTCGGAGGCTTAAATTGGGTTGTTTCTGATGAGTCCTCTCCCAAACTCCTTATGGAGGAGGGCGTTATGTTCTGTGTTATGTGTTTAGCGATTTGCACAATACCTTTTGGAGATGTAAACTTACGGTTGTGTGTTGGGAGAAATCTGTGTCTGAGGTAAAGGTTTCTAAAGCTATTGCAGGACTCTGCTGGATGACAAATTCTTCGAGAAGGGAAAAGGGTGGGGTTTTTTTGCAGTTTGCGGCCAAAAAGGCATCAGACAAGATGTTGTTCCAATATTTCTTTTGGGAGTTTGGTAATGATTGCTTCTTGCGTCCTGAATAGATCAAGGCAAGCCAGTTCTGGTAAGTTAGAACATTCTTTGGCTGTTTGCAGCTCTGTAAGGATGTTGGAAAATTCCTCCAGTTTTTGGGTTTCATGGATGGCAATATACGGGAAACATTCAAGGAGCGAGTATTCCATCAAGGTGTCATCACCATATTTTCAGTCCAAAGCATCCTACGCTCATTTTAGAGCGGTTCCTGGTTCGTTGAATAAGCTTGTGTAAATGTATTTCACCATGTAACTAGACCGTGGTCCTAGCCATGCTAACAGACATTTAAGTTCTTTGCCGGGAAGCAGCTGTTCGGATTGAATGGTACTTGTGAAAATGTTTTTCCACAGTAAGTATTCTCTGCCTGGCGTGTTGTTGAATTTGTACACACCGCTAGCTGCTAAGTCCAACTTTTCCCATCTTAGTGACGGTTCTCTGTTACTTCTCTGTGAGGGCAGCTCATCTCTCGGTATGACGTCCTCGTAGGCATAGTGTGGCTCAAGGGCATGTGTTGTGGTTGGTATGTGGTTCTCCTCAGAGTACTTTATTTTTTTTTTTGAAAAAGTTTTTATTTTTTAAGACAAACATATACACACAAAACATAAACACATAAAAACAATCTTCCATCTTATATACATACAGTGTGTCAGTTGGTTACAAATCTGTTGTGCTATCCTTTTGTAGTCATTTCTCAATTTATATAAATTTCCACATTATCAAGCTAACATGTTTATATGCTTATCAATTATTAATCATCAATGACCAAACTATTTATTCTATCACTTTATATGAGATATTTCAAAATTTATTTTAAAATTTATGTTATACTTTCATCCAATGGTTATATATGTCTATATTATATTTTATATCTATTAAACCTATTACAAAATCAACAAATCTATTACATTACAATGTCTTTTTGTCCAACCATTGATAAAACAAATCCCATATCATATAAAATTGTTTATCTTCTTGTTCTCTAATTTCAAATGTCAATTTACTCATTTCAGCACAGTCCATAATTTTCTTAATAACTTCCTCCTGCATAGGTATTTTATCATTTTTCCAATTCTTAGTAAACACAATTCTAGCTGCTGTTAAAACATTTACAATCAAATACTTCAATCTCAGAGTACTTTATGAGGAGGTCATTATCCGTCCCCACATACACAGGTAGTACCTCTTGAAATCAGGTGTAGGTTTCACACTGTGCATTAGAATTGCCTTGCAGTTGTGGCAAGCCGCGGTTATCTTGTTGTACCCGTGGGCTTGAGTAGTGTTGAGGTTGTGGCAGGAATGCCACTGCCTGTGGATTGAGTGTGGCAGTTGTTGTTGGTTGCGTGTCTACTTGTCGAGAAGTCGTGATCACTGGTGAGCTAAGTTGCTTACCCAGCAGGTCATGAGACGTTGGGGTAGGGTTGCTGATTCTGGGAAGAGAATCTCGGACCTTAGGTCATACCACGTCAGTTGGGGAAGGTTTGCTGTTTGGTGGGAAGTGAATCTCGTATTTTAGGTCTTAAAATGTCAGTTGCGTGACTGACGTTTAGAGTCTGTGGTTAAGATTCACCGCTTTGCTTCCCTGGTTGTGGGAGTCTACTGACTAGCTGTGACGGTTCCACCTGCTCGTTTTGTAGCGAGTGCTGCTCATCCACATAGGCCTTGACACTGTGTATCTGTGCTCTCTTCTCCCAACTCTTTGAGGTTGAATTGGAGGGAGGTGCTGTCGGCCTTCTTCCGCCATGCTGCAGCCCATGCTGTCTTAGTTGCCAAGTCTCTTTGCTGTTCTGCCTTCTCCAACTTGCCCTGAGCTTTGGCCTGGGCTTTGGCCATTTCTGCTGCTTCAGCTGCTACTGCCTATTTCTGCTGTGTCACCTCCTATGTTGCGCGTAGATCTGCGTCTGCTACTGCAGCTTCTACCTCAGCTTCTGCAGCTCAATCAGTGTAACTTGCTGCTTGGGACGCATTCCTGTGATGGGAGGATGTTCTGAAAGGATGGTGAGAGCCAGCAGAAGAGATTTGTCGTGAGACGCTGGAGCCTGCTTGAGATCTAGGAGGCTTGGGGTGGAGGGAGGAGGCTTCCTTTGAATGGTGGGAGGAGGCCACGTGTGATCGAGGAGCTATGTCAGACATGGCTCACTCCCCTGAGATTTCTTCCTGATCGCTGTTTGGAGGGCATTTTTGCCTTCCCTAACACTTCGCGTTCCTTCTTTACTTCCTCGAAGCATCGAATGTGTTCTTCGAGGTTTGGGTCACCCAGCCTCGCCTGGATGGTCTTGAGTTGACTTTCGCTGTCTCTCCAAATCTGGGAGAAGGTCCTGTAGGTCTTCTTGCAATGTGTGGAGTCTCCCAAGGGACAGCCTGCATTTGGGAGTTTCGCAGATCTTCTCCAGTTCTGTCCATGATTCTACATAGTGATTATACTGCTTTTCTCACTTCTCCCTCTGTCTGAGGTTGTAGGCTTTCTGAGGTATCATTGCTTCTCCAGAGGTTTGGACATCTAAAACTGGGTTTTGGGAACCAGGTTCCACGTTTACATCAAGGGTTGGTGGAGGCTTCGAATCGTCTGGTACATCAGAGACATCTGTCATGGCTGAAGAAGTTGCCATGCTTCAAATTGGCAAAAGGCGAATTTTGGAAAATTTAGTGGTTTTCTGTGTAATTCCCTTTTTTCTACTAGGGGGCGCTGTGCGCGGGTAGTAGAACATAGGAGTTTCTGCTAAATTTAGTACTTGAGCATGTAGGTGGCGCTGCAGGCGTTTGGCTGAATTGAGAAAGTTCTGTACAATTCAGTGGTTAACTACTAGAGTTGTGCGTTGCAGAGTCTGGGCGACGCTAGCACAGTACACAATTTGGCTGTTATTAGGGTGCATTGCGAAGTCTGGAAGACGTTGGTGCAAAGCGCACAAATTTTGCCTGTTTGTGGTATTTGCTAGGTCTGGAAGACACTTTTGCTAAGCACAGGTTGGGCTGCAGGTACCCTTGTATTAAGATACTATGTGTTTCCACAAGAGTTACATAAAATAGAATTTTCATTGGTTGAACACTGCTTAAATTTAGGAAACTTCCTGTAAATTCTTGTAAAAATTTGTAAAAAATTTTTTTGAATTCTCTGTGAAATTTCTTCTTAACCACCAGATGGTGCTGTAGGCTGCTTTTGCCTAGGTCTGATTTTTCTCTTTGGAGTGGGGGGTGATTGCCCAAAGGAATTGCAAGCAGGACGAGATGCAACACGTTACTCTAAGCATGAACAATATGATTAAATAATTTCTCCTTTTATTGATGAAGACAGGCTGGCATGTTTTGAATAAAGCCTAATTCTTGGTAAAAATCCTTGTAGCTTGTGCTTAGGAAGAGAGACACAATCTCTAAAATGCTTTGCTTAGATGAGATTTCTCTGGGCTCTGACAGGAGGAATTTTTACGACCTTGTTGCTTAGACACCAGGTTGTAAAATGCAGAGGCTTCTCAAAGCAGCGGAGAGCAGAAGAAATGAAAAGCCTTTCCAGTTTGCAAACAGACATTGAATCAGCAAATCCAAAAGAGCTTTAAAACCTTGAACAGAGCCATCCACTCAACTCATTCCCTCTTTACTTTGGCCGACAATGGGAAGACGCAAATTAAGCCAGAGAATAGGATGTTTGAAAGTCTCTTGCAAAAAAGGAGAAGGGGGAGGGGATTTCTTGTCTTTTAGATCACAAGAAGAGATTACTTTTGACTCTTCATCTGCATTTAAGAATTTAGAATTTATTTGATTTGCCAATCGCTTACAAGATAATACGTATAAGTATATACATAGTTATGAATACATGAAATGGGTACATATAAGAAAAATAAAAGAAACAATAGGACAGAGATGGTAGGCACGATGGTGCGCTTATGCACGCCCCCTACAGACCTCTTAGGAAAGGGATGAGGTCAATAGGAGACAATCTAAAGTTAAAGTTTTTGGGGTTTGGGGAAGAAACCACAGAGTCAGGTAGAGTATTCCAGACATTGACCACTCTGTTGCTGAAGTCATATTTCTTGCAATTAAGTTTGGTGCAATTAACCTTGAGTTTGTATCTATTGTGTGCTCTTGTGTTGTTATGGTTGAAGCTGAAGTATTAATTGACAGGTAGGACATTGCAATGTATGATTTTTATATACCATGCTTAGATCAGACCGAAGATGGCATAATTCAAGGTTTCTAAGTCTAGAATTTCAAGTCTGGTGGCATAAGGTATTCTACAACAGGTAGAAGAGTGGAGAATTCTTCTTGTGAAATATTTCTGGACTTTCTCAACTGTGCTAATATCAGATACGTAATGTGGGTTCCAGATTGATGAGCTGTATTCGAGTATTGGTCTAGCCAATGTTTTGTATGCTCTAGTTAGTAGTGTGATATTACCAGAGAAAAAGCTATGTAGGATTAGTTTAACAACTCTTAATGCCTTTTTGGCTATGTAGTTACAGTGGGCTCTAGCACTTAGATCATTTGAGATGAGTATTCCAAGGTCCTTGGATCATCAACAAGTTTTGACTATTCAGCTTGTGTTTTATTTTCTTATTTTTTTTTGCCAATATGTAAGACAGAGCATTTATTTGTTAAGATTTGAGGTTGCCATTTGTTTGACCATTCTGATATATAGTCAAGATATTTTTGAAGGGTAGCAGTATTGTATGTGGTATTGAACAGCTTTACATCATCAGCAAAAATAACGCAGTTGCTCTTAATAAGATCACAGAGGTCATTTATGTAGAGTATGAAGAGGGTTGATCCTAGAACACTGCCTTGGGGGACACCACTATTGACACGTACAGAATTTGATAGGACACTCCCAATTTTGACCATTTGTTGTCTGTTTGACAGGAATGCATTTGAAAAGAGTTTGTAGGCAGTAACTGAGGGAAGACAGGGTATATGGGTAATACCTGACTCCTCCCTTTGTTTTGCAAATTAGTTCTTTCTGAGTTAGCAGATGTAACTTGAGACAAAGAACTTCTTTTGCTGAAGAGAAAGGAGGGGAGAATTTTGCCCCTTCCTGCATCCAAACGATTAGAGGCTTGTGGCATGAAGCGAGGGAGAGATACAAAAGGAATAGCATTGCACATTCACTCCTGGCTTCAATATATCTTTGTCTTTATTGCACGGATTCAAATTTTTACATTTGGGAGTCCAGATTCAGTATCCTTTCACTACTGGGCTTCAGGATTCAGATTTTTAAACCATCATTTTACTTTTTCCAGGAATCAAGATTAAACAATATCGTTTTACTGGGAATCCACATTCATCTTTCTACTGTTCTGCTTATTACTTTCTAGATGGATATAAAGCAGACAGAGTAACTCCACAAAGGCCTCCATACAAAGTTTCTTTAGTGACTCATCAGGCATCCTCATAATAACTCACAGTTATGAAAAGATTCATCTCTATGACCAATTCTTTGCATGGCTGCACTTTATGGTGTAAAAAGATGGTAAACTCTCATCCCGATAATGATTGAATTATCCCGATAATGATTGAAGCAGCTGCATGGTGCTGGATTCAGGCAAGAGGGAAGGAGCCTCCCCCAACCCAACAAGGGTCAATTTAGTGACCAATCTTGTGACCACATGACATGGACTACATTTCCCAAGATACCTTGAACTACATTTACCATGATGCATTCTCTTAAGGGGACAGCTCTCAATTCCTAACTAACTATCCCAAATCTCATTAACTCTATAAACTGTCTGGACAGCACAACCTCTAAGGTTCCTTCCAGCCTTTGAGCCTCCATCTTGTCGGCCCTCCCCACACCAAAGCCCTCCGCCCCCCCCCCCCCCAGCCCTCTTGCACGGAGCTGGCATGAAACACCCCCTAGAATGCAGCCCCCCAAGACTGAAAGGATCTCCCTCCCACTTTCTCCGCTTCTCTCTCTGCGCGTAACTATCTCCTGCACCGGCTGAAGTCAAGGGAGACTGCCCGGAGACGGATGACGCAGCAGAAGGGAGGAATCTCATTGGTCCTCCTGCTTTTTCTGGAAACTCCCAATTCCGAAGTTAGAGGAAAACTCCTCCTCCCCTCAGTTCAGTCCCTCCTATTCCTCCTGTGGGGCTGGGAGCCTCCGTGTCTTTCTCTCCTCTCTTAGGGGACGCTTGTGGGGGGGCATCCATGGCTTTTGCTGAGCTCCTGATGCTGCTGGTGGGGGCGCTGGCCTGAATCCCCAGAAGCGAAGAAGGGAAGGAGACCCTCGGTAAGGAGGGGGCTGAGCAGGGGGGAGGAGGGGGTTGGAAGGAGAAGGGGCCTGGGAAGAACCCCCCGGCGGGGGAAGAAAGTTAATGGGTCTCCATAGCCTCCAACAGCCTCGATCTCTGCGTGGTCTCCTTCCCTTTCCCTACCTGTATTGCCCCCCCCTTTGTAAGGGGGGCTGGAGACCCTCCCTATAAGAGGCTCGGGGGGGGCTGCAGGGGGTGTTTTTTGGGGAGGGGGAAAGGAAGCAAGTGGGATCTCCAAGAATCCTGCAAAGGCCGGGAGTTCAGCTGAAGATTCGGGGGAAGAAAAAAAGTTAGGGGGGGGACTCAGTGAAAATGAAGAGTGAAGGGTGGGAGACCCCAGGAGAGTTGGTCTAGATATCCTCATTGTGCCCCCTCCCTGTATTCCCCGCCCCCAAAGAAAGAAAGAGTGGGGGGCTGGATATTACTTCCCCTCCAGCCCTCCCCCCACCATTTCTCCCCCTTATCCTACGTGTTCCCTGCAGAGACTATGGGATTCCTGCACCAGGTGAGCTTCTGCTGGCCTTTTTCCACCCGGGGAGGATGGGGGAGACTCCTCCCCTCCCCCCTTTCTTTCCTCCCTCCCTCCAGAGCCCCCCAGCAAGTCTGTCTTCCTCTCTGGGACTGAGTTTCCCTCTTCCTCCTCCAGGGGGCGCCTTCCGCCAGTATCTCAGAGGAAGGTCCCATGCCATCCTCCTTTCCCGCCAGGGACCCTCCTCTTCTAGGCTGGGAACGGTGGGCCCTGGAGTCCCCGACGGCTTCCTCAACGGGACACAGCGGGTGCGATACCTGCAAGTGCTACTTCTATAACCAGCAGGAGATTGTCTGCTTCAACAGCGACTTTGGGAAGCACGTGGTCATCACAGAGTTGGGGCAGGTGGATGCGGACAATTGGAACAGAGATAAGCAGATCCTGCAGTATCAACAGTCCCAAGTGGATCGCTTCTGCCAATGCAACTACCAGGAGTTGAACTTGCAGGCAGCCAAGAGGGAGGAGTGCGTGGTTGGCTGGAAAGGTGAGTGGGGGGTGGTCTTCTTCCCTGGTAGGAGGAGGCCGGGTCCCTCCTTTCCTTTCCTTGCATGCACTGGGGATTCTCCTCCTGGGTGACGGTTCAACCTCCTTTGTTCTGCCCTCTCAGAGCTACGAAATCTCCCTCTTCTCCCCAGGATCTGAACTCTCTTCCTGCTTGGAATCTGGGATCCCTTTGATCCCAGATTCCAATACTCTGAGTATTTACACCAAGACAAATTCCTTGTGTGTCAAATCACACTTGCCCAATAAAGTATTCTATTCTATTCTATCCCCCCCAGGAAATCCACCCAAATATATGATTTTCTTTTTTGGGGGGACAGGAATCCAGCTAGGCCTCTCTCTCTCTCTCTCTCCCTCCCTCCTGTTCAATACAGGCAGTCCTCCACTTATAACAGTTCACTTAGTGACAGTTCAGAGTTACAAAGGCAGTGAAAGCAATGACTTCTGACCCTTTTTCACCCTTATGGCCGTTGCAGCCTCCCCAGAGTCCCCTGATCCAAATCCAGGTGCTTGGCCACTGACTCGTTCTTACGACGGTTGAAGTATCCTGGTGTCACCTGATCCCCTTTTGCGACCTTCCATAGGGAAGCCGGATTCACTTAACAACCATGTTACTTGTTTAACAACTGCAGTTATTCATTTAACGACGGTGGCAAGAAAGGTCATAAAATGGGGCAAAATTCATGGAACAAATGCCTCACTTAGCAATAGAGATTCTGGGCCCAATCATGGTCATAAGTTGAGGACTCCACTGTATATTCATCTATTTCTTTCTCTCCCTGATTCCTTTTTATCCTCTTCAGGAACTGCCTGTTTCCCTCCCTCTTTCCAGCCGGAAGCCCCTCCCTCTCTCTTTTTTTTTTGCAAAAAGTTTTTTATTTTTTAATCATTTAAATACATCTTTGCGAGAACAATGTGGTTCCAGGTGTTTTACACTTTAAATCAATCCTGTCCACAATCACAAATACAACTTTCAAACATCACATCATTATCTATCGTCATATTTTCTTCTTTAAATTCTCATAAATTACTTCATATCAGCCTTTTTATTTTTATTGATTCTCTATCTTCCTTAATCATATATTCAACATACTGGTATTTAGTTTAATCTATTCATATCATTTCATTTATCATTCAAAGTTTCCTCTTAATTTATAGCTACTCCGAAATACATTTTCCATCTTATTTTCTTTTAGCCAATATTATCAGATTTACAGCGATATATCCTCATTACTTTATACAAATATAACAGATATAACAGAATATTTAATTCATTAAAAATTTATCTTCCTTGATCATATTTTCAACATGTTTACACTTCTCATTTTTAGACAAATACATTTTCCACCTTATTTTTTTTAGCCAATATTGTCAAACTTATACCATCTTCATTACCTAGATAATAGATAATAGTAGATAATACAATATTTCATTAAAGATATACTAATCATTCTTGTCCTCAGCATGTTCAGTTTCATACCATTCATTAAGCATTTAAAATTTCATCTTAATTTATATTATCTCCTATTATATCCCTGCCATTATTACAATTGCCACTGTTGCATATATTTTATTTTCTATATATTCCTTTCCCTCTAACATCTCATTTTTACTCAGATAACTTTTCTTTTAGCCAATAATACCAAACTTGTAACAGTATAATCTCACTACCTTATATATATATCTAAATAACAAGATATATAATTCATTAAAATATTATCCCACTATATGGTTATATATATTCTGTCAGGCTCCACAAAACATTTTTCTATATTTTATCTACTTATCACTTAGATCTTACATAAACATTAATCTATTATAAATTCTTATTTTCATATCTTTTACATTTAAATAATTCCTTCTTATTCTAATTCTTAATCCCATCTCCTCAAAATCTATTATATATGTTTAACTATAAATATACCTCATCATGTGGAATCTTCCTCTTTTCCACTTCTAACCATTGTCTCTACGTCTTTCTTTTATATTAATTCATCGTTTTTTTGCTTGTTTACCATTTTCTATCATCCTTTGGCTTTTTCCCTTAATCCTTCCTCCATTTATCATCATTTTCTGATATTTTCTCTCCCATTTTTCAAAGTTTTCCCCCTCCCTCTTTGATGTCCTCTCTGTATTTCCCTAACCATTTCATTTATCAGCATTCCAGTCTCAATATCCCCCCTCTTATTTATTATATCCATCATTAATATCTCAGATTCAGCTTCTTTTTTCTTCTTGTGTTATTTGTTGTTCCTTTTGATCCATTTCACTGGTTTCTCTTTCTTCTAACTCCTCTCCCGTCTTTCTTCTTCTTCTTCTTCCTTCTTCTTCTCCTTCTTCTACCGTCACCATTTCTGAATTTTCCTCTATATTCTGTATATTCAGTTCCCAATTCTGGAGATTCTCCTGGACTCCTGAAGAACAGGTGGCAGTCACAGCTAGGAGAGGGTCTGTAAGACTTTGGATTAGTTGGCCACTTTGGCAAATAAATTTAATAAATAACTTATTTTTCCCCAAACTGTTAATAGAGCATCCCTAATGTAATGTCTCCTAAAATATCCATGTACCTTCTTTATACTATAAAAATGCATGCCAGCCCAATTGTAAATCATGCCCTTCTAGCGTTAATAATATGACATTTTTCAATACAATCCATTCCTTCATCCACATCAATATTGTTGCCTGATAGTATAGTTCCCAATTGTGTAATCCAAAACCCCCTCTCACCCTTGCGTCCTACAGTAATTTTGTCTTACTTCTTGTCTTTTTCCCCTGCCAAATAAATTTCAACATCATTTTATCTTCAAAGTATTTTATTGGAATCGTCTGGAATAAATATATTTTTGGCAATATGTTCATTTTAATTGTCGCTATTCTACCTATTAAAGATAGTTGTAAGTTTTTCCATTTTTCCAAGTCTATCGCAACCTGTTGTAGTACTCTCTTGTAATTTTCTTTAAGTGTTCCACATCTAGCTGTCATTTGTATCCCTAAATATTTCACTTTTTTGTGATTTGAATATTTAATTTGTCCATTAATCTTTTCTTTTGTTTTTCTGTCATATTTTTTGCAAAGATTTTTGTTTTTTCTTTATTTATTTTCAATCCTGCTACTTCACCAAACTCCTCTATTTCTCTAATCAATTTAGGGCCTGTTTCCAATGGTTCTTCCAATATAAAAACCAAATCATCTGCAAAGCTTGTAATTTATATTCTTCCTTTTTTATTTTCATTCCCTTTATTTCTTCATTTTTCCTAATATTTCTATTCAAAACTTCCAAAGTCAATACAAACAATAAATACAAACAATAAATCCCGTGAACTCCACAATGAACTCAAAAGACGTCTAGACAATGGAGAGAAGGATCTGTACATTGACTAAGGCACTGATTGTATCCAAAGTAAGTCACGCAACCCACAACTCCACATCCAACCCTACCTTATCCAACCTACCATCACTCAAAACTAGGCATACACGCCCCTAACTACCACAATTCCAACTACAACTGGCCTTAAATGCAAGCTACTCAATGCAAGAAACCTTGTGAATAAAATACCTGAATTTCACCTCTTACTAAATATGGCTAAATTTGACACCATATTTGTCTGTGAAATATGGCTCAACACATCTCTCCCTGACTCCATTACCACAGTAAGAGACTATCATGTTTACCAATCAGATTGTGAAATCCGTAGAGGAAGTGGTGTTGCTATCTTCTATAAAAAGTCCTTACATCTAAAAAACATCCAAGTTACCAAAGAGCTTGCTCTTCCTGAGACCATCATCTGTGAACTGTCCTTAAATATCACATTTTGATTCTTACTATGTTACAGAGCCCCTGGTTATGACAAAAAAGGCAACTATGATCTTATAGACAATGATCTCTCAACCCCTGATTGGCAATTTCTATTCACTGGATGCAATATTGTTGAAGACCATTACAACATATTTTTACTTGAAGTCAAAAAAGTCATCAAACTATATGTACCAATAACAATTCAAAAAACCAGAAAAAGCAGATGACCCATAACAATAAGGAAGCTTCAATCCAAAAAGAGATCACTTTGGCGGAAAAACAAATCTGGTCATGTTGCCAACTTTAAAAGCTGATACAAAAATATATGCCACCAGATAAAGACTGAATGCACCAATTATCACATTAAACAAGAGGAAAACCTTCTACGCACCAATTCCAACTGTGCTTTCTACAATTTTGTAAACAACAAACTGAAAGACTCAAGGTCCATCCCACCCCTGAAAGGACCTAATGGTAAAGTGTAGGAATCAAGACTCAGGACCACATGGAGATGAGACAAGCTGCTTTCTTTATTGTCAGGTTGAGAATAAGAAGAGCTGTCTGCTCTCTTGCCAGAGTTCGTTCTATCTCTCTATATTCATGGTAGCATACCAGTGGTTAATTTATACACTATACATCTATTTAGACAACCTTTGTTACTGTCTGCTTAAGCAGTTTATACATTCATTTCCAGTTAGGATTAACTTTTAATTAAGATTAACATAAGCTTCAGTTCCTGCCTTTGTTCCGTCCTATCTAGGTGTTAAGGTCTTGTTTCCTCCAGGTAAACATGCAAACGTTGTACTTTGCACGGAATGTTCTTTGTCTGAGGTTTGCCATCCAAGACAAGAATATCTTGAAAGCACAATGTCTACATATCCCCATTTTTTACTTTATTGTGAGGAAGTAAGGATTTTTGAATATAGCGTACTTGAATTGGATTGAGAGAAGGCGGAACAAAGCCAAGAGTGAAGGAATACATTGAATAAAACAACAAGATATTATTAATATCACTATAAGAATTATTCCATAAAAGAACAGTTGTTTTAACCAAACCCAATCTGGCAGCCAATTAGTTAACCATTCAAAAAGAGAGGGAATAGCATGAATATTATTCTGAAAATAGGATTGTAAGTTAGCAAGCTCATCTTCAATAGTTTTTTTTTTTTTTTTTAGAGAGTGAAAATGAACAGCACATATTGATCCAACATTAGATTGATTAGTTACATTAAAAATAGGAAAATCATCAGGGTACATTTCAGGAATTACATTAGGTCCATACAATGAAGAATTAAAGATACCCCATAGCCAATAATAATTAGAGCAATAACTATAATTCCCAATTTTATTTAAAATTCGTTGTGCTCTGGTATAGTCATCCCAATTAGCCAGCCAAGTATGTTGGGCATGACAACAAAAACAATCCTTTAGTGAAGTGAGTAAGTTTCAAATAACGCCAACGAATATTGTTTAATTGAGTAGGAGGTTGTGAAAATAACCAAGACTGTTGAAGATTCTGTAACTGTGAGACAACAAAAGAAGAAGAGGCAATAAGGTTAGGAATAAAAGCTATTTGGCCAAAAGTCATGGGAGGTTCATAATACAAGGTTACATTAGTACCATGGGTCATAAACATATATTGAGCATGACGAACCCACATATTAGGATTAAGAGGCATAGTATCAATAACATCCTGTGCCCCTACTCTACTGACACTTAACAGTAAAAAGCACATAATAATCATTACAGAATTAGCAGTTATAATAGAAAATACAGCAGCAACCAAATTTTCAGGAGTTTGTGGCAATGCCGCCTTTTGTAATTGTTGCTGTGCTTGATAGGTGGTAGCTTTCACTTGGCCCCAAGTAATTGGCGGAGGGCGTTCAGCTTTGGGCTTCGGAAAATGGACTTCTGTTTCCAGATGCAGGTTGAAGTTTGGAATTGGATTGTGTAGGCCCTGGCGCCACGCCATGATAAGGTCGTATGCAACGAGCAGGGATCCAAATAGCTTGGCGAGTCTGTGGAGCTTCTACAGCAGCATAACCCCGGCCCCAAGTAATTAACCGGGCCAGACCTTTCCACTCAGGGTCTGGTGCTTGACGATATTTAACCAAAGGTTTGTCTAAAGGTTCTGCTGTGCGGAAATGCAAAATAACAGGTGGTTCTGAAAAGGAATCTGAGACAATTAAGTAGTTCCAAGTGAACAATATAATGGAAATTATATTCTGTATTTTTCGGAGATGATAGGGCCCAGATTCAGTTTTTAACTGTTTTTGAAGTAATGCTTTAAAGGTACGGTGGGCCCGTTCAATAATAGCCTGTCCTTGAGAATTATAAGGGATACCATGTACCAATGTTATGTTCCATTGTTGACAGAACTGATTAAAGTCCTTACTAATATAAGCAGGACCATTATCAGTTTTCAATTGTAAAGGGTGACCCATAACAGCAAAGGAAGAAAGACAATGAGCGATAACATCTTGTGCACGCTCATGTCGAGAAACAGTTACCCATAAATAATGAGAGTAAGTGTCTATGGAAACATGTAAATTACTATAGGGCTTGAAGGCTACAAATTGTGTGACATCCATTTGCCATATCTGATTAGCATGAGTGCCACGGGGATTAACCCCAACTGGAAATGGGACGGCCACTTGTTGACAGGCAGGACAGGTTCGTACAATATCACGTGCCTGTGACAGAGGAATATGAAATTGCTTAACCAGTGATTTTGCAGTTTGATGAAAATAGGAATGACTTGCAACAGGGTCAGAAAACAAAGAAGTAACTGCTTTTAAAGATTCATCTGCTTTCTGATTTCCTCCTGTAAGGGCATTAGTAAAAGGAGTATGACTTCTTATATGTTCAACATATAAAGGATAGGAACGAGTTTCCAAGACATTTTTTAAAGATAAAAACAGGGCCAACAAATTTACATCCAATTTTAAGGCACAATACGAGTATGGTAAAGACTGCATGGCCAGATACACGTATTGAGTATCAACTATAAGGTTAATAGGTTGATCAGAAAATAAGTGTAATGCCAGAATTACAGCTGCCAATTCAGCACGTTGAGCTGAAGTTTGTACAGAGGTATATTTGGAATGCCAGAGCTGCTGCTCCTGCCATACAACAACTCCTCTAGTTGGGGACCCATCAGTAAAAACTGTGATAGCAGAAGACAAAGGAGTTCGAGCAAAAATGGAAGAGAAGGCAGGATTTAAAGTAGAGGTGATTACTATCCGGGGGTCTTTAGGTAAAGAATAAAGAAATTTCCCCACATATTGGGAAAAGGCTATTTGATAAGAGTCAGAAACAGTTATTAGATGTTCATGTTCAGCTTTTGTACGAGTAAAGGCTATACTACTTAGATCACATCCAGTAAGAACTAAAGCTCGTTTTCTTGCTTTAATTATTAAGTCTTCTAAAGCAGACTGATAAGGGTAGATATTACGAGGTGAAGTAGCAGATAAATTAAGCCATTCATGTATGTGGACCTGCTTATCAGAAACTGCTGTATATAGACAGCCAGTGGGAAGGGGAGAAGTGGGGAGTATAGCCAGATTAAGATTTAATGATAAAGAAGCTATCTTATCCACATAGCGTTCCTTAAATTTTTGTAGAATAGCTTGAAGACAATCCTTCTGAAGATTGGTAAGGGCTACCACATCCCCAGGATGCTGTGAACCTTTCAGAGAAGTGAACAATGGCAACATATCCCCTGTAGTGATACAGAAGAATGGTCGCGCCCAATTAATAATTCCAAGCAGTTTTTGCCATTGTACCAATGTATATTTAGGTTGTACCTGCAAAGTAGGTAAAACTGGAATAGAAGAGCTTTTCAATAGTTTATGACCTAAATATAAATAGGGCTCTATTCTTTGTATTTTTTCAGGTGCTATATACAAGCCATGTTGTGCAACAATATCCTGTAATTCCTTCAATAGAGAGGATTCATCAAAATCTGGGGCAGCAATTAAAATATCATCCATATAATGATAAACAAGATAAGTAGGGAATTTATCTCTAAAAGGCTGAAGAGCATTATCCACAAAGTGTTGACACAAGGTGGGAGAATTAAGCATGCCTTGTGGCAATACACGCCATTGATATCGTTTAGTAGGCATACTATTATTCAGCACAGGAACTGTAAAAGCAAATTTTTCCTTATCTTGAGGCTGCAACGGAATAGTAAAAAAGCAATCCTTTAAATCAACTATCAATATCTTATAAGAATTGGGAATTAAATTTGGATTTGGAAGTCCACATTGTAATAGACCCATGGGTTGAATACATTTATTAATTTCCCTTAAATCCTGTAAGAATCTCCAGTTCCCACTTTTCTTTTTTATTACAAAAACAGGAATATTCCATGGACTGGTAGAAGATTCAATATGTCCTGCTAAAAGTTGTTCATGAACTAAATGCTGTAAAGCTGAAAGTTTATCAGCAGGAAGAGGCCATTGTTCCACCCATACAGGAGTAGAACAGAGCCACTTAAGTGGGAGAGCCATCATCCAAAATTAAATGAGCATTTAAAAAGACAAGAACATCACGACCCCATATATTAGTATGAATATCCAAAATATATGGTTTTAAAGAAAAGAACTTACCAGCAGTAGTGGAAATGTCAATATCCTGAACACTTTGCCAAGCTGAAGTAGAGCCACCCACGCCCCACAAGGAAGAAACAGCTTTCTTAGGCCATTGAACAGGCCACTGTAAAAAGGAGATGACAGTAACATCGGCCCCTGTATCCAATAGCCCTTGAAAAGGTTGCTTATTAAGGTAAAGAGTTAGCAAAGGTCGATGTAATGTCAATGGCTGCAGTAAACCCACCGAAGGAGAGGTGGAGCCAAAGCCTGCATTTCCACGTATTCCAGACCCAGGAGAAGGAACTTCATAAGGAAGAAGAAGCAATTGAGCAATAGAAGAATAAGAAGGGATACGTTGTGGGAGGTTAACCCAAATTTGTATCATAAGGGTGCCAGTGTAGTCAGAGTCAATAACACCAGGCACCACAAAGCGTCCTAGCTTATAAGCAGAGGAACGAGGTAATATTAAACCAACAAGACCTGAAGGAAGAGGGCCTTTGTATTGAGAGGGAACCAATTTAACTTCCATTGGAAATTTAAATTCAACTTCTAATTGTGTAATCAAATCGATCCCAGCACTACCGGCTGTGGCAGGGGTGGCGTGGGAGAGAGTGACTGTGGTGGAGTCAGGTTTATGGGGTAGGCACGCTTTGGATTCTGGGTGGGTGCCACACCCATGGGCAAGTTTCCCGAATGGAATCTACATTGATTAGCCCAATGAAAACCCTTTTTACAAATTGGGCATTTTTTAGATGGTCGGTTTTTAGCAATATTAGGAACAGAACGGCATTCTTTTTGAAAATGCCCTGGTTTACCACATTTAAAACAATTTCCTGAGGGCTTTTGACCCTTTTGAATTGCTGCAGCTAATAAATGCATTTTATAGGTTTGTGACCCAATATCCTGACAGACACGTAGCATATCTGCCAGGGTATAATGATCTGTTGCCTTTAATGGTTGTAAAGCTCTTTTACAATCAGAATTAGCATTTTCAATAGCTAATTGACGTAGAAGTTCCCCAGCAGCTTCTTGATGATCAAATTGTTGCCGAATGGCCTTTGATAACCGTTCCACAAAATCAGCATAAGGCTCATTAACTCCCTGTCTGATGTTAGAAAAATTTGCTCTAGGTTCCCCAGTCTGAGGAACTTTCAGAAATGCTCGATACGCACATTCTGACACAACAGCTAAAGTTGCAGGAGGGAGTATAATTTGAGCAGGGATAGCTGTAAATTGTCCAGAGCCAAACAATTGTTCTACAGTGTAAGCTCCTCCTCCCCCCATTGCAGCTGCTTGAGCATGTCTCATATACTCACTTTCCCAAACTACATATTGCATTGAAGTTAAAATCATACGAAAAATTTGTTTCCAATCTTCAGGAACCATGGTATATCCATTTTTAATACCCTCCATAAGTCCTCTAGTAAAATTACTAATACCATAGTCTGTAACAGCTTTTTTCAATTCCCTTAGTATCTGATAAGGTAAACCTTCCCATTCTGCTATCTGCTGACCCAGCTGTTGGCCTTGACCTGGATGATACTGCACAGGACAGACAGACAATAGTTCAGCTAACTCTGCCCCTGGCATGGAGACATCCCTTTTACATGTCTCCACCATTTTTTGAAAAGATGTTTGAATAACTGGATCAGGAGGTTTTTGTCCTGTGTCTAAGGGAGCAGTGGGAGAGATAGTCAGATATTCTGATGAAGGAGGACAAACAATAGGAGCTGTATTTTGTGAAGGGGGGGGAGCTAAAAGAGAAACCTCATTAGTGCCAAATATCTCAACTGCATGCCGACATAAATGCCAAGCATGTAAAATCTCCACGCTAGCCCTTGGCTCTGTATGTAAAGTAATTCCAATTTTTTCCCAATCTACTAACCTAAGAGACCCTTTTTCTGGATACCATAAACATTGAGCTGCAATCTCCTGGACCAGCCTTGTGAGACTGCGCTGAGAAAAATCTATATGATTTTTCTTTAAAAGGTATCCTAATTCCTCCACATGCTTTCTCTGCTCCTCAGAAAGCGAAGACCCCATACTTACAGAAACCTTTGAAAGGTTGAAGGTGCACCAAATCCTTGCCGGACGAAGTAAGGAGTCCCTGTTCAAGGCGCCACTTGTAGGAATCAAGACTCAGGACCACATGGAGATGAGACAAGCTGCTTTCTTTATTGTCAGGTTGAGAATAAGAAGAGCTGTCTGCTCTCTTGCCAGAGTTCGTTCTATCTCTCTATATTCATGGTAGCATACCAGTGGTTAATTTATACACTATACATCTATTTAGACAACCTTTGTTACTGTCTGCTTAAGCAGTTTATACATTCATTTCCAGTTAGGATTAACTTTTAATTAAGATTAACATAAGCTTCAGTTCCTGCCTTTGTTCCGTCCTATCTAGGTGTTAAGGTCTTGTTTCCTCCAGGTAAACATGCAAATGTTTCCCCCAAGTAAACATGCAAACGTTGCACTTTAGCACGGAATGTTCTTTGTCTGAGGTTTGCCATCCAAGACAAGAATATCCTGAAAGCACAATGTCTACAGTAAAGACTGCAATGATGACACCATTAAAGCCAACCTCTTTAACACATTCTTTGGCTCAGTATTTGTAAACAGCAATGGATCATGCCCAGTATTTCCTAGTCGAACCACAGACAACTACAATGATCTAATATATATCGATTTTACAGAAGACAATGTTGGAAAAGCACTACACAATCTAAAACCATCTCTATTGGACCGGACGGAATATGTGCCTACTTCTTAAAAAAGCTATCCACTGCCATAGCCAAACCTCTAAGCATAATCTTTGAAAAATCTTTCAAGACCAGCTCCTTGCCAAAACTATGGTCACAAGCCATGGTCATTCCCATCTTCAAAAAGGAGACCCCATCCTAGTTGAAAATTAAAGACCAATCTCTTTATGCTGCGTCACCTGTAAAGTCACCAATCCATTATCATCCACTTAGAGACAAACAACCTATTCTCAAATAAACAATTTGGTTTCAGAAAAAACTATCCTGTAATCTGCAACTCTTACACTGCAGAAACATATGGACTACACAACTCGATCAGGGCAAATAGATGCAATCTACATAGACTTCTGTAAAGCCTTTGATTCAGTGGTACAAGACAAATTGCTCCTAAAACTAAAATCTTATGGTATCACTGGACACCTGCATAACTGTCAAACAGACAACAAATGGTCAAAATTGGGAGTGTCCTATCAAATTCTGTACCTGTCAACAGGTGGTGTCCCCCAAGGCAGTGTTCTAGGACCAACTCTTTTCATACTCTACATAAATGACCTCTGTGATTATATACTGCTACCCTTCAAAAAGACCTTGACTATGTATCAGAATGGTCAAACAAATGGCAACTTCAAATCTCAACAAATAAATGCTCTGTCTTACATATTGGCAAAAAAAATCAGAAAATAAAATACAGGGTGAATAGTCAAGACCTTGTTGATGATCCAAACTCTGTCAAGGATCTTGGAGTACTCATCTCTAATGATCTAAGTGCTAGAGCCCACTGTAACTACAAAGCCAAAAAGGCATTAAGAGTTGTTAACCTAATCTTACGTAGCTTTTTCTCTGGTAATATTACACTACTAACTAGAGCATACAAAACATTTGCTAGACCAATACTCAAATACAACTCATCAGTCTGGAACCCACATTACGTATTAACACAGTTGAGAAAATCCAGAAATATTTCACAAGACGAGTTCCCCACTCCTCTAGTTGCAGAATGCCTTATGCCATCAGACTTGAAACTTAGATCTAGAAAACCTAGAACTACGACACCTTCGGTCTGATCTTAGTATATAAAATCATACGCTCCAATGTCCTACCTGTCAATCAATACTTCAGCTTCAACCATAACAATAGAAGAGCAAACAATAGATACAAACTCAAGGTTAATTGCACCAAACTTGATTGCAGGAAATACGACTTCAGCACCAGAATGGTCAATGTCTGGAATACTCTGACTCTGTGGTTTCTTCCCCAAACCCCAAAAACTTTCTACTATTGATCTCACCCCTTTCTAAGAGGTCTGTAGGGGGCATGCATAAGTACTCCAATGTGCCTACCATCCCTGTCCTATTATTTTTTTTATATGTATACGGACAGCCTTGTCTGGTCCCTTTTGAATGCTAAAATGTTCTGCCAATTCTCCATTTATCATTACTCTTGCTGTTTGCTTGTTGTATATTACCTTTAGTGCTTTAGTAAACCTATCTCCAAAACCCATCCCCTCCAGTTGCATCAACATAAATTGCCAATTCACATTATCAAACGCTTTCTGTGCATCTAAAAACACTAATGCCATTTGTTTCTCTGAGCGGGTTTCATAATATTCCAGACTATTCAATATTATCCTCATATTTTTTATTTCTCTCTTGGGCAGAAATCCATTTTGATCTGAGTGTATAAAATGATTTAAATATCTTTTTAGTCTTTCTGCCATTATTGAAGCAAATATTTTATAATCGGCATTTAGCAGAGATATTGGTCTATAATTTTTTATTTGTTGTGCGTCAGTGTCTTCTTTTGGTGTAAGTGTAACATATGCCTCTGTCCATGAATCAAGTACTTTATTTTTTGTCAGAACCTCATTCAATACTTCCAACATTGTCGTAGAGATTACTTCCTGTATTGTCTTATAAAATTCAGCTGGTAGCCCATCCAGTCCGGGAGCTTTCCCAGTATTTTGTCTATTTATTGCTTCTGTCAGTTCCATCATTGTTATTTTCTCATCTAACATGGTGTTTACTTCATCAGGTATTCTTGGTAATTCTGCTTCTTGTAAATATTGTTGTATTTTGCTTTCTAATATTGCCTCTTGGTCATATAGTTTCTCATAGTATCTCTGTACTATTTTTTTTTCTTCTCTTCATTTTCATAACATAACATGCCATTTTCATCTATTAATTGTGGTATTCTTTTTGATACTTTTTCTTTTTTCAGTTTATAAGCTAGCCATCTGGTTTGTTTGTGTTTTCAAAATAATTCGTTTAGCCCCTCTAATCCTTTGTGCCAGCTCTTCTTTTTCCATTAGTCCAATTTTGTGTTTAATTATATCCATTTGATTTTTGATATTTTTGTGCTGTGGATATCTTTGTAAATCCTTATTCTTCACCTAATTTCTAATGGGAAATAAGATCTATGAGCAAAAACCTTTCAACACTCCATGCATTTATATGGGTTCTTTCATGTGGATCATCTTATGGGAAATAAGTTTATATCTATGAGCAAAGGGCTTTCCACATTCCGTGCATTTAAATGGCTTAACTCCTAAGTGGAGCTTTTTGTGCCTTCTAAGTCCACTGCTCTGAGAAAAGGTCTTTCCACACTCCATGCATTTATATGGTTTCTCCCCTGTGTGGATCATTTTGTGCCTTCTAAGTGCACTGCTCCAAGTAAAGGTCTTTCCACACTCCATGCATTTATATGGTTTCTCCCCTGTGTGGATCATTTTGTGGCTTCTGAGGCCACTACTCCGAGTAAAGGTCTTTCCACACTCAATGCATTTATATGGTTTCTCCCCTGTGTGGATCATTTTGTGGCTTCTGAGGCCACTGCTCCAAGTAAAGGTCTTTCCACACTCCATGCATTTATATTGTTTTTCTCCTGAATGGATCTTTTTGTGTCTTCTAAGTCCACTGCCATCAGTAAATGTCTTTCCACACTCCATGCATTTATATGGTTTCTCTCCTGAGTGGATTGTTTTGTGGCTTCTAAGCCCACTGCTATGAGTAAATGTCTTTCCACACTCCATGCATTTATACGGCTTCTCTCCTGTGTGGATACTATTATGGAAAGTAAGTATATTGCTATGAGGAAAGGTCTTTCCATACTCCATGCATTTATATGGTTTCTCCCCTGTGTGGATCTTTTTGTGGCTTCTAAGTCCACTGCTCCAAGCAAAGGTCTTTCCACACTCCATGCATTTAAATGGCTTCTCTCCTGCGTGGATCCTCTCATGGATAGTAAGTTCCCTGCTTGTTCTAAAATATTTTCCACATTTCAAACATTTATAAGGCTTCTCTTTTGTGCCAATCGCTTTTTGAGATGTAAGGAAGTTATTCCCAAGAGAAAGAATGAATGTCCCATTGTAATTTTGTCCGTTATGTCTTCTTATAGCGTCTTCTCCTTTATTTTGGGTTAAATAGTGTTCATTTACATGTACTTTACCTTTCAATAGCCTCACACTTTTTCCAGTATATTTTTCCCTTATTTTCTCATGTTGGGCATGAAAGACTTGCATCGGAGCATCAGTGGAAGATGAGCTTTCCTGATTCCAATTCTTTGACTGGTTTCTCTCCTGGCTTTCGAATTCCATTTGAATTCCAATCTTCTCTGTTTCATCTTTAGCATTAATCACTTGGAACAGTTCACAGGAATCTTGATTCTCCTGCCCATTATTACCTTCAAAGCAAAATGGAAATGAAAATGATAACAAGGTTAGAGAAAAAGATCAAAGTGTAGAAAGTCAAGTGAATTTCCTTCTGAATTTCTCTGAAATTCCATTAGGTTGTATTTAATTTATTTATTTATTTTAAGATTTATATACCGCCCTTCTCCCGAGGGACTCGGGATGCATGCCTACAGTGATGTTATATAGACATGATGATTTCTATATTCATGGGTCATGAAAGCTTTGAAAATGTCTAGAAAACATCTCTTTGTTTACAATTATCTCTATATATGCAAATCTCACTCAGAGTTAGTTTTGAGTTAAGGAATAATCAAGGGAAAAATCCAAGGAGGAATTAGGAGAAAACTTAAAATTTATTGGGGTGGCTTAATTTCAGCAGATACGTGTGAGAAATGAAACAATTTTGAAACAAGCTCCTTCTTCCCCAGTGTACCTTGAAGCAGCTGCTCCACGGCATCTGGGACCCACATTTGGCTTGTTCCTCAATCCCAGCAAGGAGATTTTGGTTAAAGCCTCCCATTGCCTTGTTAAACTGCTCCTCATGCTGAGACTGGAAAGTTTGGGATGCTTCAAGAATGGCTTTTTCACTGCCCCAAAGTCTCATCGGCTTGAAGGGCTCTTTGGCCGTATCTGGTACAGGCGTCGGTTCTCAGAGAATGGAGGCCTAAAGTACTATAGAATAAGATCACAAAAGACCAATAGTGCAAGATCTCAGGCTACTAATCTCAGTGTGATCTTGCACTGCAGTACTTTAGGCCTGTGTTCTTTTAAGAACTGAGGACTTCACAAGATCTTTGAAAACAAAGAGGGGACTGGGTCTCAAGTACTGGAGGACTGGTCATAACTGGAACAGTCTCTAAGTAAACTGTCATAACTCAGGATTTACTTGTACCCTAGGACAGAGGTTGCCAAACTTTTGGACCTCAGGGACCACCAAACTCATAATTCTAGATCCCAGGGACCACAAACTGGTTCTGTGGGCGTGGCCTAATTTGTGGGTGTGGCTTGGTGGTCATGTGACTGGCTGGGCATGGCTTGTATGTAAATATTATAAATATTTATATAAATATTGAATATTTTATAAAAAAGAGCAACTTTTACCCAAAATCAGGCAAAGCAGACAGGCAGATTTGAGTTGCTCACAGAATCACAGATTCATTCAGAAATCTATCTATCTGCCATTGGCTAACTCAGTATGCCACCTAAAATTTGCTTGCAAGCAAACTCATAAAATTAACTCACATCATGTATGTAAATATTGATTTTTTTTATTTTTTAAAAGCAACTTTTATCCAAAATCAGGCAAAGAGTTGCTCACAGAATCATTCAGTGATCTATCTATCTACCATCGACAAGCTCGGTCTCCCAAATTTGCTTGCCGTGAATCTGCACTGAATTTGCTTGCAAACAAACCTTCAGTCCTAAGGGAAGTTCGGCTGTGCTTAGCTAGAAAGCAAGAAATCCAACCATTTCCTGCTTCCTAACTAATCTAAATCTCCCAGAGCAGCAGAACAGATGATGGTCGGAAAAAGGAAAAATAGCAACTTACAGACAAGTTTGCCCGGTAAGGAGTGAATGGGTGGGATGGGTTCCTGCGGGCCATGTGGGCTGAGCAGCCTTTTGTTTCTGCGCAGCCTGGATTACTTGCTTTCAGGGGTTGCTCTGGGGGTGAGATTTCTCTGCGGCCCACCAAAATTTTCTCACAGCCCACCAGTAGGCCACGGCCCACCGGTAGGCGACCGCTGCCCTAGGATGTTCTGAGTCACATTGCATAAGGCCTTTGTTTTTGAATTGGATTGGGAGAATGCTTTTCCATGGCCTCAGAGTGAAAATTCTGTTCTAACACAATTTGGGGAGGTTTCAGAGGACAAATGACAATACATTCCTCTCACACGACCTTCAGCCTCCACAGATAAGTTCAAACAGAAATGGAAAAATACAGATAAGAATGGCATAGAAAGCATCTAAGCAAAGAGACATTGACTGTTTCCTTCCTTGAAGGATGACAAGGCCAAATCCTTTCCTTCTCATTGCCAGGAAACAATATCTGATTAGTGGTTTTTTAATAAAATCTAAGTATAATCTCTCTTCTTGATTGGGGACTAGAAAACTCTTACCCAGAGAGACCACGTTCCTATGGTTTTCAAGCATGACTTCCGAATGCAGCGCTTTCTGGTCAGGATCGAGCTGAGACCATTCTCCTCAGAGAAATACACAGACACCTCCTTCGAAGGACACCAGACCCTCCTGGACATGGAAAAAAGAACAGAACAGGAGGATTCATAAGATCTGTTCATCTTCATCAATGATTTAGACAAGAGAACTCATCAAATTTGCAGACAAGACCAAATTGACAGGAATACCAACACACCAGAAGATAACCTGGAGATATAGAAGGATCGATAGATTGGGCCCCATCTAACAAAACGAAATCAACAGTGAGAAATGTAAGGTTCTATATTTAGGAAAGAAAAACCAAATGCACTGGCATAGAATAGGTGATACCTGGCTCGAGAGTTGTAAGTGCAACAGGGATCTTGGAGTCCTAGTGGACAACCACTTAAACATTAGTCAGCACTGTGCTTCAATTGCCCAAAAAAACCCCAACAGAATCATAGGCTGCATTAAGAGGGATAAAATCAAGATGACATGAAGTGTTAGTACCACTTGATAATGCCTTTGTAAGACCACACTTGGAATATTACATCCAGTTTTGGTTGCAAGATGTAAAAAAGATCTTGAGACTCTAGAAAGAGTGTAGAGAAGAGCAATAAAAATTATTAGTTGGACCAGAGGCTAAAACATATAAAGAACGGTTGCTGGAATTGGGTATGTCTAGTTTCATGAAAAGAAGGACTTGGGGGCGACATGATAGCAGTGTTCCAAGAAGCAATGGATGGAAACTATTCAAGGAGAGAACCAACCTACAAGTAAAGAGAAATTTCCTGACAGCGAGAACAATTAATCAGTGGAATGACTTCCCTCCAGAAATTTTGGGTGCTCCAACACTGGAGGTGTTTATGAAGAAACTGGACAGCCATTTATCTGAAATAAATAGGGCTTCCTGGCTGAGCAGGGGGTTGGACTAGAAGACCTCCAAGATCCCTACCAACTCTGTGATTCTATTCCATTGTTCCCAAATTCCCAAAGCAGAGATATGCACTAAGTTAAAAGGCTGTGCTTTACATAAGTTCTAATTTTAGGTGAGAAAATGGGTAAATCTGAAAACTGCTTTCACTGAAGAAATATTTGGGGAAGTTTCTGCAAAACCGTCAGTGCCTTTCAGCAAAGTAATCCCACTTCTGGATCAACTGATCTATCACTCTGTCTATCATTGATTGATCTAGTAGTCTGAGCCATTGGCTGAAAGGAAGAAAACAAAGAAAATTCCCTGGGAAAGTAATTTTTCAATCCGTTGCAAATCGGGAATATTTGATCTCCTAATCTAGGCGCAAATCAGAGGATTGGAAATTATTTTGTAGCCCAAAGTACCATAATTACATGCTCAACACAGAGACTCCCTTTGGATTTTAATAGTCTGCTTTATTTTTTAATACAATTTGCTTATTTTGGAGCTACAGGTTATAAATGAGGCGTTTTAAAAATTGTAACGTGGCAATGTATTTATTTTTCATTAGCATTGCACAATTTCGAGTCAAAGAATTACCAAAAAAAAGGGTCTCTAGTAGTTCCTGCCACTGCGATACATTTATTCCTATTACTGGAAGGACACTTAAAAAATTGCTTCTTGTAAACTCCAAGATGGAGAAGAACCTAGCAGAACAAAATAACCAGAGGAAACTATGCTAGCCAACTGCAACTTGAACTTGAACTATTCTGCTCTCCATGTTGTGGAAGAACACAAAAATAATCCAGGACAAACAAGGGGGGAAAACATAAGGAGAGAGCCCTCTGCACACCTGCTTCACTTCCTGAAGGGAGAATAGAAATCTAATATCTTTTCCCTTTCTTACTTGATTTGGAGGTTCAACCACTGTTTGATCTCTGTCATAAAAACCAGAAAGCTTCATTCTTTGTTTCTCTGTAAGGAATAAATCATTTCCAAATTAACAAATTAACAAAATAGGAGAAGGTATTCTATAGGAGAGAAAGGAGAGTGAAGGGAAGACAGATGGGGAATCGGAGGATCTTCCATTACCTCCTGAGGTGTCCTGGCTTTGGTCTTCCCAAGGGATCCTCCTGAAAAATAGCTCCCGAGGAGGATTGGATGGGTTCTTCTTTCCCTCAGGATCTCTGATCTCCACAGTGGAGCACTTCAAATAGGAGGAAGGAAGGAAGAAGCAGAATTAATGTACATCACATGACATAAAGTGGATTCTTGTGTTCGGAACACAACCTCAAAGCCCCCAAAATCCATGCATGTGGCTGAGTGAGAAAATAATGGAACAATGTCCTACAAATTTGGAGAATTGCCTTATATTATGAACGAGGGAGAGGTTTGGGAAGGAGGGGTGAAGCATTCAAACACTCTATTCCCTTCTGAGCTCCCTAAAGTCTCCCACCTGCCACTTCTGCTCCTCCACCTGGCTCAGGAGGAAGCCTTCCGCCAGGGCCACCGCCTGGGAGCTGCTCTCTGCTCCACACTCCCGCACCCAGCCCTCCATTTCTGGGGGCAGGAGAGCCAGGAACCGCTCCAGAACCACCAGGTCCAGCATCTGGGCTTTGCTGTGCTTTCCTGGCCTCAACCATCGCCTGCACAAGTCATGGAGCTGGCTGCAAAGTCCTCGGGGACCGTCAGCCTCCAGACATCGGATGGAGCTCCAGCGTGGAACTTCTGAAGGGAGGATGGTTCCCTCCTGCAGGATCTTCTGCCCAGTTCTGGTCCAGCTCTCCCCACAGCTCCCAGGCTGAAGAGCTGCGGGGCCTTTTCTGCTCCCCTCCTTGGCCAAAGGGGGTGTCTCCATCATTCCTCTCCCTGACAGAGCAGCTCCAAAGGGCTCCAGGGACTCTGGGTGGTCTCCAGGGGCCTCTTCCTTCATGGCACAATCATTTCTGGGGCCACAGAGCGGATGTGTGCCGGCCCTTCTGCTCTTGTCCTTCCTTCCTTCCTTCCTTCCTTCCCCTGCAGAGGAAATCCTGGCTTGCAAAGGCTGCCGAGGGCTCCGAGGTTCCGGATCTGGGAGGGAGAGAAAAACCGACGCCCAGGATCAGAAAGGGGGATTCAGCCCCTGGACCCCCTTCCCCAACTGCCCGCAGCCCCAAACGGCTCCTCCCAGCGCAGGGCCCAGCCCCCCCAGCAGGGCTAGGAAGGAGGCAGCTGGAGAGCCCCCCCCCCCCCCCGCCCCGTTTCTCTCCCCTCCGGATATAGTATCTGGCCTTTGGGGAGCGCGGTGCGAATCCTGCCTCCTCCTCTTCCTTCCCCGGCTTCTCTCCCCTCCTGCTGCGCCTCCGTCAGGCTCTCCTCCACTCCGCATGGAGAGGGCGGCTGGGGAGCATGGAACCAGGGAAGAGCCCCCCTCACCTGTCGCACGTCTGGATGTCTCCCGCCAGACTCTTCAGCAGCCTCTTAGCCTCCTGCGGTGCTCCAGGGATTGAGGACAGCGAGTACGGCGTTCTAGAGAGGAAAGATTCAGTGATGTCAATTCCTTCGCCGCCTCCTCTGGCAAGGCAGCCGTGACGTTCGCCCTCCAGTGGCCCAATGGGGAAGCGCCTGGAGTTCCCTTTCCTTGGCGGAGGGCGCCCCCTGGTGGATCTGGGGCAAAGTGCCAGGAGGGTAGAAAGGGCGGGAAAGAGGAGCGCATGGGAGGGGGAAGGGAGTGGGAGGGGATGATGGGCTTGGGAGTAGGGGGAAAGGCCCCTCTCCATTTCTCCCTGTAGAGGGAAAGGCGCCTCTCCATTGTTCCCTGTCAGTCAAAGGCTTCCATGTCTGTGCTTCTTTCCCCCCTTTTATACGAACCCAAATGCCTTGAAGGATGTTTTTGTCTTTCTTCTTTGGCTTTTCAAGAGCGGTTTGGTTATTATCTATAAAGTGCAACTCCACCTCTGCCTCTTTCATTAGGTCCCTTCTGTATTTAGAGAAATCTTCTTTGTGAAAATCCCTGAGATATTGGAAGATGCCCCCATGTCTCCCCTTGTCCTTCTTTTCCTCAGACCAGACACACCCCGTTCCAGCAACCAATTTTTTAAAATATGTTTTAGCCTCCATCCTTGTTGTTCTTCTCTGCACTCTTTCTGGAGTCTCAAGATCTTATTTATTTATTATACAAAACACAAAGAAAAATAGAAATATGAAATTAAGGGAAGGAGAAAGAAGGAAAAAGAAAGTCTGAGGTACAAGAAGAAATGGGGAAAAAAAGATCTTCCAATATTTGAAGGGCTGCCACAGGGAGGAAGGGGTCAAGCTATTTTCCAAAGCACCTGTAGGCCAGACAAGGAATAATGGATGGAAACTGAACAAGGAGAGATTTAACCTGGAAATAAGGAGAAACTTTCTGACAGTGAGAACAATCAACCAATGGAACAGAAGTTGCCTTCAGAAGTTGTGGGAGTTTCATCACTTGAGACTTTCAAGAAGAGATTGGACTGCCTAGATGACCTACAAGGTCCCTTCCAGCTCTGATTATCTGTTATCTCTTTTTAACACAGTGCAAGATTTAAAAAAAAAAAACATTCCAGCCTGACAATTCAATCTAATGGACAAAAGCAAAGTCATTTTGGGTCTTTCTCTTTTGAACACTTTAAATGTGAAAATATCCCATTTAATGGCTGGAGAAGGAAAGCGCACAAATGTCCCAAACCCCTGTTGTTGCTGAGTGGGGACGGGTTCCCATCTGAGGGGATCTGTACTCTGATTGGTTGCTATGGGTGGAAAGGGGGTGTTTCTGTTTTTCCCGCCTTTTTCTTCTTTGGGCTGTTTGAGATTTATCTCAGGATGTTCCTGACTGTCTTCTCTGCTGCGAATGTTAAATACATTTATACTGATATAAAAGTATAAGTTTGTTTCCCTGTCTCCTTCTGCGTTTGGGCAGCAGCTGCACGATTCCCCCACATTCAATCTCTTTGGTTGCACCTGCCAGTTGTGGGTTCCTATTTTACCCCATGAAAGTGTCGGAAGGAAAATCAGGTCCAAGAAGGGAAGAAAATGGACGCTGCTTAAGAAATGAGGTTGATTGACGGGCAGAACCAGGGGTGGGATTCTACCAGTTTGGACCAGTTCTATAGGACCAGTTGTTACGATTCTGTGCAGTTCGGAGAACCGGCAAATCATGCCACTGGCTGCCCCCTCCCCTCCTGTCGGATTTCTTGCTTTCTAAATCTTAATCATTGTTGTACTGGTTTGCTTTCACCCAGGAGGTTTCCCTGAGGCCCAGTCAGGGGTGATATTCAGTGGGGGGAGGAGTGGTCTGAGAGCAGAGCTGAACCTTCCTTTAAGACTGAAGCTTCTATTTTTCATTGCAGACTCAGGTAGACGATTGCAGAAAGGTAGATCTATGAGTGAATTTGTGATTCTGCAAGCAACTCAAACTGCTTTGCCTGATTTTGGGTAAAAGTTGCTCTTTTTTAATTATAAAAAATTCAATATTTACATAAATATTTACAATATTTACATACAAGCCATGCCTAGCCAGTCACTCGACCACCAAACCACACCTACAAATTAGGCCATGCCCACAGAACCAGTTGTTAAGAAATTTGCATCTCACCGCTGGGCAGAACCCAGAACAGCCTGCAGTTAGAACAGAACAGAGCTGGAAGAGACCTGGGAGGTCATCTAGTCCAGCCCTCTGCTCAGGCAGGAGAATCTTCAGCATTCCAGACAAGGGACTGCCTGGTCTCTTCTTCAAGGCCTCCAGTTCTCCACAGCTTCCTCTCTCCCTGGAGAGTCTCCACGTTACTTCTCGTCTTCTGGGGCTTCGGAGGGGAGCTTGGCCCCCTCTCTCTCACCTGGGGTGGCCCCCCCAAATACTCTCCTGGTATAGCCAGGAAAGGAGCCGGGTGAGCCAAGGATTTTCCTGCTGTTTCCGCCGCGTCTGGTGATCTGGAGGCTCCTTTGGGGGGTGTTTTGTCCTCTGAGGAGGCAGTCAGGCTGAAGCCGCGGCTTCCTGGGGTTCCCCTCAGAGAAAGGCCCTTCTTCTCTCGTCCCCCGATCCTCTCTGGCCCCTCTTTCCCCTCCGGCCAGCTCTCTTGGGGAGGTCACATCCCAGGTCTCCTCCTCTGCCACCTTTGGCAACTGCCGCAGCCATCCGGGTTTCTGAGGCGAGAGCCAAAGTTTCTCTGCCCTCCAAGTCTAGCCAGGCGCTGCTTTGCCTGCAGCTCTTGTCCGGCAGCCTCGGGGGGAGGACCCCTGAGATGGCAGCTCTTTCCCCCCTTTTCACCTCCAGCGACTGTGTTTCTTTTCTGGGCTCCTTGGTTCCTTTTGGTGAGTGGAGAAGGGGGGCTTTTTTTGGGGGGGGGACCTGCGTTTCCTTCCTCTGACAATCTCAGGAGTGAAAAAGGAATAAAAAGGCCCCTTTTGGTTCAGGGGCGCTTCCTCCTCCACAGCTAAAAGAGGTTGAGATTCCTGGGGAAAAAGCTCCGGATCTGCCCTTTGATCCGGGAGAAATTCCTTCCAACCTGTTTTACTTTATATATAATTTGTTTTTCTGAAGAAAAAAGTATATAGATTCTTAGATGGCTTGAGATGGTGGCCAGATAACAGATTAACAGAGTTGGGAGGGACCCTGGAGGTAATCTAGTCCAGTTGTCACCAAACGGTGGGCTGTGAGAAAATTTTGGTGAGCCGCAGAGAAATCTCACCCCCAGAGCAACCCCCCCACCCAAAGCAATCCAGGCTGCGCAGAAATACAAGGCTGTGCCACCCACATGGCCCGCGGGAACCCTCCCCGCCCACTCACTTGCCTGCTAAATTGCTATTTTTCCTTTTTCCGACCATCAGCTGTTCTGCTGTGCCGGATTTAAATTAGTTAGAAGCAGGAAATGGTTGCATTTCTTACTTTCTAGCTAGTTTTAGATCTTCAGCTCTGCTGTTGAAACTCCCTTTGGACTGAAGGTTCTATTATTCAGTGCAGACTCACAGCAAGCAAGTTTTATGTGACAGAAATGAGCTAGCCGATGGCAGATAGATAGATCTCTGAATGAATCTGTGATTCTGTGAGCAACTCAATCTGCCTGCCTGCTATGCATGATTTTGGATAAAAGTTGCTCTTTTTTAATAAAAAATTCAATTTTTATATAAATATTTATAATATTTACATACAAGCCATGCCCAGCCAGTCACATGACCACCAAGCCACACTCACAAATTAGGCCACGCCCACAGAACCGGTTAGTGGCCCCTGGGATCTAAAATTATGAGTTTGGTGGTCCCCGAGGTCCAAAAGGTTGGCGACCGCTGCTCTAGTCCAACCCCTGTCGGAGTTCTCCGAGGAAAAGAGCAGGAAGTGAAGGACAAACGGCCCAAACTTCACTCCGGGATCTCCATTGGGGCCACTTTGCAGGGAAAAGGGGGGCCTTCTTGTCCCACAGAAGAAAAGAAAGGGGGGATTTGGAGGGGCTGGAGACCGGAAGGAGCCGCTTCGTCCAGACCTTCCGAGCAGGGGAGACGAGGGTTTCAAGGAGGGGAATCATCTTTTTCTGCCCCGAAGCGAAGTGGCGCCTCTCCCTGGTTTAGCGAGGGTTTTCCGGGGATTCCCTCCCATTTGGGGAAGGTGTCTGTGGGTAACCCCCGACTTCCCCTTGCTACCTGTCTTCCCCTCTTGTCATCCAGTGTAGCAGCTCTTCCTGCGGCAGAATCTACCCATGAAATGAAAACGTTTGTGTGTGCGCGCGCGTACGTGCATACTTGTGTGTTTGTGTATGTGTGTGTGTGTGAGAGGAGGAAAGTGTATCGAGGGGGAGGAAGCGTTTTTTTCGGATTTATGAGCTGGGAGGGGCCAGAACGAGCTGAAGCACCAATGGGAGTTATCCCTGCTCCAGCGTCATCCGTCTCCGGGCAGAGACCTTTGTGACTTCACCTGAGGAAGAGGGAGAGTTCGTTGGGAAAATTGAAAGTGAGAGGGAAAATCCCTTCAGTGTTGGGGCGCTTCAGTTCAAGGGGACTATGCTGTCCCAGCCAGTCTATGGAATGGGTTAGTTACTTAGGAATTGTGAGCTGTCCCCTTAAGGGAATGCTTCATGGGAAATGTAGTTCATGTCACGTGGCCACATCTGTAATCCTGATTGGCCACTAAATTGACCCTCGAGGGGTTGAAGGAGGTTGCCCTCCATTCTTACCTGCACTCATATACTGATAACATTATTTCCTTCTATTGCCACGAGATGGGTTAGGACAGCGGTAGGGAACCTTGGCTCTTTTATCACTTATGGACTTCAACTCCCAGAACTCCTGAGTGAGCCATAAACGTTTCCCCATCCCTGGCCTAGTGGTTTTTCAGTTGTGGGGGAAATCAATTTTTGACTTGAATGGGACTGTTTAATATACAAATGTAGGACATATAAAGAATATTGATCATTCAAGTCAAAAATTAGGACATTTGTATATTGAACAATCCCATTCAAATCAAAAATTGATTTCCCCCACAACTGAAAAACCAGTAGGCCAGGGATGGGGAACTTTTTATAGCTCATTCAGGAATTCTGGGAGTTGAAGTCCATAAGTGATAAAAGAGCCAAGGTTCCCTATCACTGGGTTAGGAGATAACTATTTTCCACGTACAGGGCAGATATACAAAGGATTGGTCATTGAAAGAGGAACTTCGTCACAAATGTGAGTCATGAGGATATCTGATGTACCAACAAATGAACTTTGTTATGGAAGCTTTGTTGAGTTATCTATCTGCATCTGCACAGATATAAATCTACCTCTGTGCAAGAGCAGAATAAGGACCCTCCAGTTTCTTTGCTCTCTTCATGATTCTCAGCCAGAGTTTCCTCTGTGCGCATGGAGGGGTGGACGAGATGTCCGCTTAGGTTCCCAAACTGCCCCGGGGCCTTTGTCCTCCTTGGAAAGGGGCTTCCGGGATCATTCTAGTTAATTCAGGGGAGAGGAGGGTCCCTGAAATGGGGGCTGCAGGGAGGGTCCTTTGTCCTTCAGCTGTGATTTGGGAAGGGGGAACCGAGGAAGAGCTGCTACTCAGAGAACCTCCTGAATTCTGGGCCTGGGCCGAAAGAGAAGCGGGGATCGGGGGTCTTGGCTGGGCTCTGGGTGATGGGAAACTCCACTTGCGACTCTTCCTGGAGGGGAAGACTGACCAGAATCCCATTCCTGCCCTGGGGATCTCCCTCGCTCACTTGGGATGTCACAGGCAGATCCCAGGGTGGGCCAGCGTCTCCAGGGATCTCCCCTCACCTGACAGAAGCCCGGAGAAGGTGAATCACCCTGGAAGGGAAAGTGGGATTGGTACAAAACTTCCGAGGGGGATCCGACCTTGAAGGGATTAGCAGAGATTTCCTGGCCGTGAGAACCGAGTAGTCGAGGGGGAAGAAGCTGTTTAGCTGAGGGTTTTCCGGGGGTTCCCACCCCCGCCCAGCCCCCTCCTTACCGGGGGTCTCCTTCCCCACTTCGCTTCCTGGGATCCAGCCCAGCGCCCCCACCAGCAGCACCTGGGGCAGTTCATGGATGCCGCCCCACAAGCGCCCCCAAAGAGACGGAGGAAGACGCGGAGGCTCCCAGCCCCACAGGAGGAATCGGGGGTGGGGTGGGGGAAGGATCTGGATTGGGAGGGGGTTTCCTCCAACTTCTGAATTGGGGGGGCCCAGAAAGAGCAGGAGCACCAATGAGAATCCTCCCTTCTTTAGCGTCATCGGTTTCCAGGCAGAATCTCCCTTGACTTCATCCAATGGAGGAGACAGTTCCATGCAGAGAGAGAAGCGGAGAAAGTGGGAGGGGGGATCTTTTCAGTCGGGGGGGAGGGGGGGGTTGCATTAATCTAGGCGGGTGTTTCATGCCGGCTCCGGATGGGAGGGTGGACTTCCTTTTGCGGCGCCCCCCCCCCCCATGATTCTCATCCAGTCTCCCTTTCTTTGAGTGGCTGGAGGGGTGGACTAGATGCCCTTTGAGTTCCCACAGTGTCCAGAGGGCACACAGGCAGGAGTTGCCAAGACTCTAGAAAGGCAAAGTGAAGCCAGAGCTTGAGGGGTCCTTCGCCCCCCCCCCCCCCTGCTCAGTCTGGAAGGAGGGAGCTCCCAGCAGCTGTGCTGGAAGATCAGGGGGGATGCACAGCCCCTACAGCCAGTCAGGACTTGGGGGGGTCCCATACTCCCCCCAATCTGAAGGGAAGCCAGGAAAACCCTTGGCTGACGGTCCATACAGGAAGAGGCGGAGAGGATCTGCAGGGGTCCCTCCTAATCCAGTCGGATCCCCTCCCCAGCCCTCTCTTCACAAGGGGGGGGGTGGGAAATTACCACTAGAGATCTCTTGGCTTTACAGGAGAAAACAGCGTTTTCCATCCTTGAAACCCGCATCTCTCTTGCTCAAACAGCCGCTTCCGAACCCCCGCTCAGCCCCCAATGGGAAGGCATCTCCCCAGGGGTGGGATTCTACAGGTTTGCACCTATTCGCTAGAACCGGTTGTTAACATTCTAAGCAGTTCGGAGAACCGGTTGTTAGAAGAAATTACTGACCTAATCCTGTAAGGAAGACAGGAAGGAAACATTCTGGTGTTGCTTACAGACACTGCCTCTCCGTTAACCGTTATTACATTCTTGGCAGGACTAGACTTCCTGTCTCAGGAACGTCTCTGGAGATTTTTTTTCCTCCTTTGCTGGTATTTTGCTTGTGTGGAGTAACCATTCAAAGTTACAATGGCACTGAAAAAAGTGACTTATGACCATTTTTCACACTTACGACTGTTACAGCATCCCCACAGTCACGAGAGGCCAGGCGAAGAGATGTGTGCCTCAATGTAAGTGATGTTGAGTTGGCCACGCCCAGCCAGTCACATGACCACCAAGCCGCGCCCACCAACTAAGCCTCGCCCACAGAACCGGTTGTTAAAAAAATTGAATCCCACCCCTGCATCTCCCCTTTTATATCTGTGGGTCGGGATCAGTGGTAGGATTCGATTTTTTTAAAACCGGTTCTGTGGATGTGGCTTGATCGGTGTGGCAGGGGAAGGATACTGTAAAATCTCCAGTCGGAGGTGGTATTTGCCGATTCTCCGAACTACTCAAAATTTCTACTACCAGTTCTCCAGAACTGGTCAGAACCTGCTGAATACCAACTCTGGTCGGGATCCCCCTTTTCCTTGCAAAACAGCCCCGATGGAGATCCTGGAACAAAGTTTGGCCGTTTCTCCTTCGTTTTCCACTCTTTTTTTCCAGAGAACTTTGACATCTATACCATCATTTCAAAATATTTCTCTCTTTCCTCAGAAAACCACACAAAGTAACATTTTGGAAGAAATGGTGCCAATGTAAAAGTGCAGATATAAAGTGCAATCGCGTTGAACGTTTTTCCCCCAAGGAAGTTTTCGGCTGTGAAAAACGCTTCTAAATCAAAAGACTGCTTTTTATTATTATTTATTAAGATTATTAGGGCATAAAATAGAAAATAAAGAAAGTAGGGAATTATCCAGAAATGGTTTCCAGGTAGAAACACAGCTGGATCGATTCCTTCCTCTGGTCAAAACAGGTAATTTTGCCATCTCCTCCACTTCTTCCATTAACCCCTCTTCCATCGTGGGCATGGAGGGATCTTTCCACTTTCACACATAAAGAATTCTGGCTGGGGGCCTCCACACTTGGCTAAGCATCAGGTGGGTTTCGGGTGAAGGGGCTGTCTGGGGGTGGGTTGGAGCCACCATGGCTCTGAATGGGAGTCTCGGCTGAGCAGGAGAGGTTGGAGGATCTGGAGGGATAGGCAGGCCAAGAGCTCCAGGGGGGAGACTAGATGATCTCCACTCCCTCCCTGTCTCAAAAGGAAGCGGGGGGGTCTGAAAGGAAGCTGGGGGAGTCTCAGCAGGAGAAGGTCCAGGCTATGGTTCTTCTCCCCCTCCTCAATTGGTCTTAAGAACACTTATTACTTGTAGAATTCCTCGTACAGTTGAGGGAAGAAGAGGAGAAACTCACCTGCAGGAGGTTGGATGGGAGTGGATGGAAGGAGAAAAAGAGCCTATCAGGACCCTTCATAGGCTGGAGGATTCAGGGGATCCCCCTCCCCATGGATAGCCCATAATAGGTTGCAGGATCTTCCCTTAATAGCCCCTCCAAGAACAGAAGTTCCCAAAAATATTCCTCAAGGGGACCCTCTTGGCCACCTGCTAAGCTTGATGATGGTCCCCTCCCCACAACCTCTCTTCCAGACCCCAGACTCACCTTTCTTGCTCTTCAGGTAGGAGAAGAGTCCCACAGCCAGGAAGGCCGCTCCTATCATGACTTCCATGATCCCCGCCCAGAGTTTGCTCCTGGCAGAGCTGGAGGAACGGGGCTCTGGGGAAGGAGAAGGAGCCTCACCTGAGCAGGAGGATCAGGCCCACCTTCCCTCAGGAGGGTCCATTCTGACGGCCCCCCACAGGGAGGGTCTCTCCCCCTTCTCAGGGCAGGGTGGAGTCCCCAGAGCAAAAGGAGAGGGAGGGGAGGGGCTTACCCTATTGGACAGTGATGGGGACCTCCAGGCTGGGTGTGCCCCACCCGGCAAGCATAGACATCCCCCCACTGGGTCTGGGTCTCCAGGATCACCTGGAGCTGGTAGGTCCAGTCTCCGTTCTGGAGCAAACCATGCCCTCCTCCTCGGCTGGCTGTTCTTCAGCCACTGGACCTCCATCTCCAGGGGGTAAAAGCACATGATGGTGCAGAGGAGGATGGTGTTGGGGGAAGTGGGGTCCATCTTGGTGGGGGAGCTGGAGCCGGTGGGCTTGGCTGGAGGGAAGACGGAGAGGGAGGCGTATGAGAGACACAGGAGGGCCCAGAACAGCAGACCAAGTTGGATACTTTAGATGCCACATGGGACTGACCAGGTCCAGAGCCCTGGCCACTCTGATTCCAGGATGTACCAAGGCTTTGCCAGGACCATGCCAACATCCTTGCTGAGGGGGGGATTTGGGGGAATGCAGAGGGACACATCCCTCCAGACCAGGCTCTGCCTGAAGCTCGACGTCATCTTTCCAGTTGCTTCCGGGGAAGGACGTGGGGAGAGATCTGACTCCCAGATAGCAGCTTACCCGGGATGGGAGCAGCAGGGAGTGTGGAAGGAATGGGGGTGGGGGGATCTTGGGGAAAGGGAAGGTGGGGAAAAATGGAGGCTGAAGATATCAGGTAGATCCCAGGATCACCACAAAGCCTTGGACGGGATCCCTCTTGATCTCTTCACCAAATCCTCTAACTGGCACAATTCTTAGATGGATTAATGGGGGTGCCTGGGTGAGCCCCCCCACACACACACAAGAGGGTCCTTAAAAGGTCCACACCAGCTCAGAGTACTTTGCTAACAATGTTTCTCTCTGTTCAGGGTATTGTGGTTTGCCGGCAGCAGGTGTGGACAGCTGACGTCTCGGAGAGTGAGGACTTGGACGAGGGGCCTGCGTGTGAAGCAGGGACGGGGCCAGGACTATCAGAGAATAGAGTGCTGCCTTCGGAGATTGTGAAGGCTGGAAGCAATGATGCAGAGGACCCCGAGGAGCCTGTGCCCAGTGTGTGCAGGGCTGCTCGAAGGAAAGAGCAGCTGCAGCAGCACTGGCAACTCAGGAATAAAGCTGCAAGGTTATGGCCCCTCCCTTAAGGGATAAAAGCCAGCCTTAGAGACCGGGATTCTTTGCAGGAAGCAAAGAAGTTCTTGCACTTCAAGCCTTGTGGACGTTCGGACTATCTTGGTTTGTGTTTGGGTACTTTTTGTTTGGAATATTTCTTGACAATTTAATCTAGTGTTCTTGGCAGCCTTGCACAACCTCGACAAGGCTCCTTCTTATCAGAGACAATTAGTTTTAATAGCCTTTTAACTGTAAACGAACGGAATTCACAGAGAAGCATTAAAAAAATTTTTTACTTTAATTTCTGTTCAGTATCAATAAAGAAGATCTTGAGACTCCAGAAAGAGTGGAGGGAACAGCAACAAAGATGGAGGCTAAAATATATTTAAAAAATAAGTTGCTGGAACTGGGTGCGTCTGGTCTGAGGAAAAGAAGGCTGAGGAGAGACATGGTGGCATCTTCCAATATCTCAGGGATTTCCACAAAGAAGATTTCTCTCTTCTCTTCTCTAAATAAATATAGAAGCAGCCCTAATGAAAGAGACGGAGGTGGAGTTGCACTTTATAGATAAGAAATAACCAAACCACTTTAGAAACGCCACAGAAGAAAGAGGAAAGCCTTCTTCAAGGCATTTGGGTTCATATAAATGGGGGGAAAGAAGCACAGATGTGGAAGCCTTTGTCTGACAGGGAGCCATGGAGAAGGGCCTTTCCCGCTACTCCCAAGCCCATCATCCCCGCCTTCTCCCTTCCCCCTCCCATGAGCTCCTCTTTCCCGCCCTTTCTACCATCCTGGCACTTTGCCCCAAATCCACCAGGGGGCGCCCTCCGCCAAGGAAAGGGAATTCCAGGCGCTTCCCTATTGGGCCACTGGAGGGCGAACGTCACGGCTGCCTTGCCAGAGGAGGCGGCGAAGGAATTGACATTACTGAATCTTTCCTCTCTAGAACGCCGTACTCGCTGTCCTCAATCCCTGGAGCACCGCAGGAGGCTGCCTTTCCAGCGGAGGGGCGGGGGGTGGAGGAAGTGACATCACTGAGCCTTGCCTGTCTAGGACGCCGCCCTCGCTCTCTTCAACCGTGGGGTGAAGCAGGAGGCGGAGACGCTGCGGGAGAGTCTGACGGGGAGGGGACATCCAGACGTGCCCCTGGTGAGGAGGGGGCGGTTCCCGGGTCCCATGTTCCCCAGCCGCGCTCTCCATGGGAAGGGGAGGAAGGGAGGGTGAGCCTGACGGAGGCCCAGCAGGAGAGGAGAGAAGCCGGGCGAGGAGGAGGAGGAGGCAGGATTCGCACCGGGCTCCCCGATGGCCCGATCCTGTCTCCGGAGGGGGAGAGAAGCGCGGACGGGAAGGGGCTCTCTAGCTGCCTCGTTCCTGGCCCTGCTCGGAGTGGGCTGGACCTTGGGGCTGCGGGCAGATTGTGGGAAGAGGGTCCAGGGGCTGAATCCCCCTTTCTGATCCTGGATGTCCGTTTTTCTCTCCCTCCCAGATCTGGAACCTCGGAGCCCTTCGTAGCCTTTGCAAGCCAGGATTCCCTGGGGTGGCGGGGAGGGAAGGAAGGAAGGAAGAGAGCAGAAGGACTGGTACTTTGGTTACAAAACAATTTCCAATCTTCTGATTTGCGCCTCGATTAGGAGATCAAACATTCCCGCTTTGCAAAGGCTGAGAAAGGACTTTCCCAGGGAATTTTCTCTTCTTTGCTTTCTTTCTTTCAGCCAATGGCTCAGACTACTAGGTCAATCAATGATAGACAGAGCGATAGATCAGTTGATCCAGAAGTAGGATTACTTTACTGAAAGGCACTGAATGTTTTGCAGAATCAACGAACTTGATAAAACTTCCCCAAATATTTCTTCAGTGAAAGCAATTTTCAGATTTGCCCATTTGCTCATCAAAAATTTGTTCTTCCGTAACGCACAGCCATTTAACTTAGTGCATATCTCTGCTTTGCGAATTTGGGAACAATGGAATAGAATAACAGTTGGTAGAGATTTTGGAGGTCTTCTAGTCCAACCCCCTGCTCAGACAGGAAACACTATAACATTTCAGGTAAATTGCTGTCCAATTTCTTCATAAAGACCTCCAGTGTTGGGCACCCACAATTTCTGGAGACAAGTCATTCCACTGATTAATTCTTCCCACTGTCAGGAAATGTCTCTTTCCTTGTAGGTTGGTTCTCTCCTTGAATAGTTTCTATCCATTACTGCTTGGAACACTGCTATCATGTCATCCCCTAGTCCTCCTTTTCGTGAAACTAGACATACCCAATTCCAGCAACTGTTCTTTACATGTTTTAGCCTCCAGACTACTAATAATTTTTGTTACTCTTCTCTGCACTCTTTCTAGAGTCTGAAGATCTTTTTTACATCTGGCAACCAAAACTGGATGCAATATTCCAAGTGTGGTCTTACCAAGGCCTTATGAAGTGGTACTAACACTTCATGTCATCTTGATTCTATCCCTCTTAATGCAGCCTATGATTCTGTTGAGGTGTTTTGGGGGGCAACTGTAGCAAACTGTTGACTCATGTTTAAGTAGTTGTCCACTAGGACTCCAAGATCCCTGTTGCACTTACTACTGTTGAGCCAGGTATCACCTATTCTATGCCTGTGCATTTGGTTTTTCTTTCCTAAATGTAGAACCTTACATTTCTACTGATGTTTTAATTGTGTTAGATGGAGCCCAATCTGTCGATCCTTCTATATCTTCTATATCTTCTGGAATGTTGGTATTTTTGTCAATCTGGTCTTGTATGCAAATTTGATGAGTTCCCCTTCTATCCTCTTGTCTAAATGAATGGTGAAGATGAACAGATTATGTGAATCCTCTTGTTCTGTTCTTTTTTCCATGTCCAGGAAGGTCTTGTGTCCTTCGAGAAGGTGGCTGTGTATTTCTCTGAGGAGGAATGGTCTCGGCTGGATCCTGACCAGAAAGCGCTGCATTCGAAAGTCATGCTTGAAAACCATAGGAACGTGGCCTCTCTGGGTAAGAGTTTTCTAGTCCCCAATCAAAAAAGAGATTATAGTTAGTTTTTTATTAAAAAACCACTGATCAGATACCGTCTCCTGGGAGGGAGAAGGAAAGGATCTGGCTTTGTCGTGCTTCAAGGAAGGAAAGAGTCAATGTCTCTTTGGTTAGATGTTTTCTGTGCCATTTCTTCTCTGTATTTTTCCATTTCTATTTGAACTTATCTGTGGAAGCTGAAAAGAATGAAGTGTGCTTTTATGTGTCCTCTGGAGCAGAGGTCGCCAACCTTTTGGACCTCAGGGACCACCAAACTCCTAATTTTAAATCCCACCGACCAGAGACCAAACCCCAAAAAAGTCTGCAGCAAAAATTTCCCACTCTGTTTTCCTACTGATCGATCATCCTTTATTTGGGATTGCATTATACAGTCTCCAGTTCTGTTCTCAGGGGGAGAGAGAGAGAGAGACTTTTGGCTTCATGCAAGGAAAGCAGCAGAAGCAGCAGAAGTATTTCTTTCTCTCCCCCCAAACACCGCGAGCAGGATGCCTTGCATGGTCCCAAAGACTCATTTCTGACAGAGTTTGGGGGAGAGAAAGAAAGACTTCTGTTGCTATCCTTGTGTGCAGCCAAAAGCAGAAGGAGAAAGATGTGGAAAGAAGCAGTCCGGTGGCCAGGCCAGGTTTGTGGGGCATGTCTGGCAAGTCCCCCCCTTCCACACTTTCCCCCCTCCCCTCACTACCTCGTGTTGTTCAGAATCTAATCTACGCAAGACTTGTGTTCCCGTGCAGCCTAGATTAATTGCTTTGGAGGTAACAGTTTCTCTGCAGACCACCAAAATTTTCTTGTGGACCATCAGTGGATCCAAAGCAACTGAGGGCAGGACAAGAAGCAATGAATGGAAACTAATCAAGGAGAGTACTTAGAACTAAGGAGAAATTTCCTGACAGTTATAACAATATCAGTGGAACAACTTGCCTCCAGAAGTTGTGAATGCTGCAACACTGGAAATTTTTAAGAAGATGTTGGATAACCATTTGTCTGAAGTGGTGCAGGGTTTCCTGCCTAAGTAGGAAGTTGGACTAAAAGACCTCCAAGGTCCTTTCCGTTATTCTATTCCATTCCTTAATTCAAAACTGATTCTGAGTGAGATTTGCATATATATAGATAATTGTAAAGAAAGAGGATGTTTTCTAGATATTTTCAAAGCTTTCATGACTCATGAACATAGAAACCATCATGTCTATATCACACCACTGAAGGCATGCAAGCATATAACCTAATGGAATTTTGGAGAAATTCAGGAGGAAATTCACTTGACTTGCTACACTTTGATCTTTTTCTCTAACCTTGTTATCATTTTCCTTTCCCTTTTGCTTTAAAGGTAATAATGGGCAGGAGAATCAAGATTCCTGTGAACTGTTCCAAGTGATCAATGGTAAAGATGGAACAGAGAAGTTTGGAATTCGAATGGAATTCGAAAGCCATGAGAGAAACCAGTCAAAGAATTGCAGCCAGGAAAGCTCATCTTCCAGTGATCCTCCAATGCAAGACTTTCTTGCACGAGAGAAAATAAAGAAAAAATATACTGGAAAAAGTGTGAAACTGATCAAAGCTGAAGTACAAGTAAATGAACACTATTTAACCCAAAACAAAGGAGAAGATGCTATAAGAAGAGACAACAGACAGAATTACAATGGGACATTCAGTCTTTCTCTTGGGAATAACTTCCTTACATCTCAAAAAGTGATTGACACAAAGGAGAAGCCTTATAAATGTTTGGAATGTAGAAAATGTTTTAGAACAAGCAGGGAACTTACTTCCCATGAAAGGATACACACAGGGGAGAAGCTCTACAAATGCATGGAGTGTGGAAAGACCTTTGCTCAAAGAGGTAATCTTATTTCCCATAAGATGATCCACACAGGGGATAAACCATATAAATGCATGGTGTGTGGAAAGACCTTTGCTCAAAGAGGTAATCTTATTTCCCATAAGATGACCCACACAGGGGAGAAACCATATGAATGCATAGTGTGTGGAAAGACTTTTGCTCAAAGAGGTAATCTTATATCACATAAGATGATCCACACTGGGGAGAAGCCGTATAAATGCATGGAGTGTGGAAAGACCTTTGTTCATAGCAGTACACTTATTTCCCATGAAAGGATCCATACAGGCGAGAAGCCGTATAAATGCGTGGAGTGTGGAAAGATGTTTGGTCATAACAGTGAACTAAAAATACACAAAAGGATCCACACCGGGGAGAAGCCTTTTAAATGCATGGAGTGTGGAAAGACCTTTGCTCAAAAATGTAATCTTATTTCCCATAAGATAATCCACACAGGGGAGAAGCCGTATAAATGCATGGAGTGTGGAAAGACCTTTGCTTATAGTAGTGGCCTTAGTGGCCACAGAAAGATCCACTCAGGAGAGAAACCATATAAATGCATGGAATGTGGAAAGACCTTTGCTCAGAGCAGTGCACTTACTTCCCATGAAAGGATCCACACAGGGGAGAAACCGTATAAATGCATGGAGTGTGGAAAGACCTTTGTTCAAAAAGGTTATCTTATTTCTCATAAAAGAAGCCACACAGGGGAGAAACCATATAAATGCATGGAGTGTGGAAAGTCATTTGGTCAAATAGGTCATCTTATTTCTCATAAGATGATCCATACCGGGGAGAAGCCATATCAATGCATTGTATGTGGAAAGACCTTTGTTCAAAAAGGTGATCTTATTTCTCATAAAAGAAGCCACACAGGGGAGAAGCCATATAAATGCATGGAGTGTGGAAAGACGTTTACTCGTGGCAGTGGTCTTAGAAACCACAAAAAGATCCACTCAGGAGAGAAGCCATTTAAATGCATGGAATGTGGAAAGAACTTTGCTCATAAACGTAATCTTATTTCCCATAAGAGAAGCCACACAGGGGAGAAGCCGTATAAATGCATGGAGTGTGGAAAGACATTTACTCGTGGCAGTGATCTTAGAAGACACGAAAAGATCCACTCAGAAGAGAAGCCATATAAATGCATGGTATGTGGAGATAGTTTTGTTCACAATGATCATCTTACTTCTCATAAAAGGATCCATGCTTCGGAGAAATATAGCAATAGCAATTCCTTTTAGTCCTATATACTACTACACAATGCTTTACCATACTTTCTGAGCAGTTTGGAAAGTCAGCATATGGTCCCCAGCAATCTGGATCCTCATTTTAGGGACCTCAGAAGGATGAAAGACTGAATCAACCACGAACTGGTCAGGATCGAATTCCTGTCTGTGGACAATCAGCCTCTGTAGTACTGCATTCTAACCACTGACCCACTATGTCTATAGATTTGTATGTGTGTTCATATTGTGCCTTTCTGATTGAAATGAGACAAGATTGAATCCACCAAAATGAAACAATGTGGAGAAAAGTAAGATTTTACACCTGGGCAGTTAAAAAAGATTACAGGAAGCCTGGCTCAAAAACAGTAACTGAGAGGGACATTGGGAGTTCGAATGGATGATCTCTTGAACATGAGTCACGTGTGTGTGGCAGCAGCCAAAAAAGCTAATATAATCCTTAATTGTATAAACAGTAGCATAGAATCAAAATCACGTGAAATATTAGTACCATTTTATAAAGCCTTAGTAAGTTCTTCTCATCCTATTACCCATCTCTTTCAACTTATGACTATAACCGTGTCATTTGTATCTTTACAATTTACATTGTTTTATTTGTTCCCTACTATGATTTGATTGCTTATTAGTAACCTATGACTATCACTAACTGTCGTATCTTATGATTCTTGATGAATGTATTTTATTTTTTCTTTATGTACACTGAGAGCTTATGCTCCAAAGACAAATTCTTTGTGTGTCCAATCACACTTGGCCAATAAAGAATTCTATCCTATTGCAACAGGACAGATTATCTGGAGCTTAGTTCAACTCTGGGGTCCTTGAGGGCTTCTGAGCTTGGTTGTTTCCTTGGAGACATTGAATTACCCAACTAGGTAACTGGGTCAGATGAATTCCCTCCATCCCTGAATTTTGGACGCTCAGCAGAAGGTGGAATGTGTGGTTCCCCCCCTCCACAAGAGGCAACTGATATTTTCTGGGGGTTCAGAGGGGAGGGAGAAGCTGGTACCAGGTGGATGTTGTGAACCACAAAGAATCCAGTTGATCAAGATTGGGAGAGGGGGGATAAGGAGAGGGAAATGGACAAATCTTGGGGTCAGCTGAGGAAGATGGGATTTGTAGTCCTGGGGCAGGCATTTGAAAGATGTAGCCCATAGAAGAGAATATCTGGAGGTTGGGTTAAACTCTTGGGTCGTTGGGGACCTAGGTGCTTGGTTTGCTTGGAGATATTTCATTACCCAGCTAGGTAACATCCTCAGTGCAAAGGAGAGAGGGGATTGGCTGCCTGTTTAGATGCCCTGCCAGAGATTGAATGGTTTCTTCCTGGATAGTTCCTTAATTGGAGGATTGTTTTCTGCCTGTTTGTTTGTCTGGTGCTGATCCCTGCTTATCTATTGGCTGTTGGAGGGAAAGTGTGTCTTTTTCATTTCCTTCGTAGGTTTTTTTATTGTGCAAATGTGATTTATCTCTCTGCATCTATTGAAAACCAGAGATTGACTGAATAAGGAATTAGGTTAAGGTTCCTTGATTACTGATTAGGATTACTGAATAAGGAACTTGAAATAAAAAATTGGAACTTTATTACTGCACAAGCTGAGTGCAGTAGGAGTTCTTAATATGTAAAACTTGAAATATACCTCCATCCCCAAGATTGAAGGTGGATGGACGGAAGAAATGAGGGGGTGGCTGAGAGGGTGAGATGAACTGTTTTGACCAAAGAAAAGAAAAGATCCAGCTGTGTTTCTACCTGGAAACCACTTCTGGACTTTGTGCTTGAGACAAAAGGAAGGGAAACTTTCTCTATAGGATTTGCTGATGAGGATTGCTTGTTATAGAAATGTACCAAATTTACTAGGAATGAACAGTAGAAGGAAGAATTGAGGCGGAAATTTCACTCTGTATTCTGCTTCCTTGAAAATAAACTTTTTCTCTTTTTCCTACCCTTCCCTTTCCCATTTCCCTACTACCTTTATTTTCTATTTCAATCCATGACAATCTTAATTAAAAAATAACCAAAAGGAGCCTTTTGTTTTAGGGGCGCTTCCTGTTCCGCAGCCAAAATATCCAAATTCGTGGGGAAAAAGCTCATCCGGATTCCAGAATATATCTGCACTTTTCTACTGGCAAAAGTTCTTCCGAAACGTTACTTGGTGTTTTTCTCTGCTGAAAGAGAGAAATACTTGGCAATGAGGAAAGAAGCGGGAAGTGGAGGAGAAACGGCCCAACTGGGTGTGCAAAGAGAAGGGGGACCCTGATTCCTGACCCACAGAAAGAGGGCGGGTCCTGGACTTGGGGGGGGGGGGGATCAGAAGGAGCTGATTCATCCAGACCTTCAGAGCAAGAGAGACCTGTTTCAAGGAGGGAAATTGCCCTTTTGACTATGTATCAGAATGGTCAATCAAATGGCAACTTCAAATCTCAACAAATAAATGCTCTGTCTTACATATTGGCAAAAAAACAACTGAAAATACAAGCTGAATAGTCAAGACCTTATTGATGATCCAAACTCTGTCAAGGACCTTGGAATACTCATCTCTAATGATCTAAGTGCTAGGGCCCACTGTAACTTACATAGCCAAAAAGGCATTAAGAGTTGTTAACCTAATCCTATGTAGCTTTTTCTCTGGTAATATCACAATAACTAGAGCATACAAAACATTTGCTAGACCAATACTCGAATACAGCTCATCAGTCTGGAACCCACATTACGTATCTGATATTAACACAGTTGAGAAAGTCCAGAAATATTTCACAAGAAGAGTTCTCCACTCTTCTACTCGTTGTAGAATACCTTATGCCACCAGACTTGAAACTCTAGACCTAGAAAACCTAGAACTACGACGCCTTCGGTCCGATCTAAGTATAGTATATAAAATCATACATTGCAATGTCCTACCTGTCAATGAATGCTTCAGCTTCAACCATAACAATACAAGAGCACACAATAGATACAAACTCAAGGTAAACCACACAAAACTTGATTGCAGGAAATACGACTTCAGCAACAGAGTGGTCAATGTCTGGAATACTCTACCTGACTCTGGTTTCTTCCCCAAACCCCAAAAACTTTTTTTTAAATATAAATTTTATTTGGGTTTTCACAAAAACATAATAAATAGAACATCTTTTTTTGAGAATAGCAAGATCCCAGGTTATCACTTCCTCATACAGACACAAACAATTTCATATTCATCTTTGTGTTCTATTCCATATCTCATTACTATTTTAACATTTTCTCCATAATTTTTCCCCTCCCATAGTTTTCTCTATTTTTAATTATCTCATATCTAAATTCAATTATACTGTATATTTTTTTCTAAGTTTCAATGTCTTTCTAATCATATTTATACTTTCGTCTGTCCTGTTTCAATTTCATATTATCTTTTCTCATTAAACAAATTTTCCCCTGTAGTTGTTAATTGGAGTATGGCACCTTTATATCTTGTAATTTTATCCATTCAACTCTTATTGAAGCTTCAATTTATGGCTTTAGAATTATAACATTCAATATAGTACATAACTTCCAATCAAATTGTTTGATACATTCTTAAAATACATACTATGCTGTTTAGAATATATATATATATAACAATAGTAAATAAAACACTCATTCCATTCCAATTCAATTCTATCATTAATATTAGTTACAACTTTCTTTTAACATTTCTTTTCAATTGAGTATCGTATTTCCTTGGGAACACTTATAAACTTTCCATAATTAATTCTTTTTTTCCATATTTCTCTTCACTAATATTTTTATAAATCTTTAATAATAACATGTTCCCATCCTTTCCTGATTTCATTCTCACATTCTCTTTATTTCATTTATTTATTAACAAACATTCCATTGCATTACAATAAGTATTTTTTCCATCATTTTAATCATACATTGTTTCATATTTTCTTAGATTATTTCTATTTCTAATATAACAATACTATCTTATATACCTTTGCAGAGTCCCTTTTTCAATTAAATTTTCACCCATTATCTCTAAATAGGCTTATGCTTTCAATCCAGAAATGGTTTCCAGGTGGAAATACAGCTGGATCTATTTCTTTCTCTGATAATTTTGCCACCTCTGCCAACTCCCTCATTTCTTCCATCCATCCTTCTTCCATCCTGGGGATGGAGGGATCTTTCCATTTTTGCATCTCAAGAATTCAGGCAATGTTCATGGTGACCAGAACTGGATTCAGGATTCCAAGCATGGCCTCACCAGGGCCTTATATAGTGGTATGTGGAATTCAGCATGCAGACCTTCTGGGATCTCCCTGGATGGAGGATTCTTTTCACTTTCACACAGAAAGAATTCTGGCTGGAGGACTTCACACTTGGTTAAGCACCAGGTAGTTTTCAGGTGAAGAGGCTGTCTGGGGGAGGGTTAGAGTCGCCATGGCTCTGAATGGGGGTCTCAGCTGAGCAGGAGAGGTTGGGGGGGGGTCTGGAGGGACAGTCAGGCCAAGAGTTCCGGAGGGAAGACTAGATGATCTCCACTCCCTCCCTGTCTCCCCCTCCTCAAAAGGAAGGGGGGTCTGAAAGGAAGCTGGGGGAGGGGGGCTCTCAGCAGGAGAAAGTGGTTCTTCTTCCCTCCCCAATTTGCCCCCTTCAACATTCTTCAAAGGCAGAAATTCTCCAGCTCTTCCTCAAATGAAACTTTCCCATCAGGAAGTGGGAAGGAGGTCACGACTAACTCAGGAGATCTGTGGGAATAAAAGAGAAAATGAGAATATGAAGGAAAACCCACAGTGGAAATAAGACGCTGCTGGAGAAATCTCCCCTCCCCCTCTTTCAGTCCCCCCCCCCCCGCCCCCAGTCAGGCCTACACTGCTTGGGGCACTTCCTCCCCCCAATGACAGAAATGCCCCCCACCCCACCCATCCTTCCCGTATGCAATTTTCAAAATCTTGGAAACATCCTGAGTGAGATTTAGTCTTTGCTTCATACTGGCTAAAACTCCACAAATCTGCATCATCCACAAAGAAGGTTTTGTTTGTGGGGTCATTTAAAGGTTGCTTCAGTGAGTTGAAACACATCCCTTTAAAAAAAAAAAAGATTTGAAGACTTTTAAAACACTTAAAACTTAGGAGGAATTTAGGTGAGGGAGAAAGAATAGAAACTCACTTGCAGGAGTTGTTGGAAAGAGAAAAAGACCCAATCAGAACCCTTCATGGGCTGGAGGACTCAGGGGGTGCCCCTCCCCACTGATAGCCCATAATAGGTTGGATGAACTTCACATATAACCCCCTTCAGGAACAGAAGTTCTCAAATATATTCCCTCTTGGCCACCTGCTGAGCTTGATGAGAGGCCTTCCCTAGATGGTCCCCTCCCCACAATCTCTCCTCCAGCCCCCCAGACTCACCTTTCTTGCTCTTCAGGTAGGAGAAGAGCCCCACAGCCAGGAAGGCCGCTCCTATCATGGCCCCCATTATCAGAGAGACTTTGCTTCTGGCTGAACTGGAGGAACGGGGCTCTGGGAAGGAGAAGGAGCCTCACCCGAGCAGGAGGATCAGGCCCACCTTTCCCCAGGAGGGGCCATTCTGGCTCCCCCCACAGGGAGGGTCTCTCCCCTTCTCAGGGCAGGGTGGGTCCCCAGAGCAAGAGGAGAGGGAGGGGAGGGGCTTACCCTACTGGATGGTGATAGGGCCTCCAGGCTGGCGTGCCCCACCTGGCAAGCATAGAGGTCCCCCTATTTGGGGCTGGGTTTGCAGGATCACCTGGAGCTGGTAGGTCCAGGCTCTGTTCTGGAGCAAGCCATGCCTTCCTCCTCCAGCCTGCTGTTCTTCAGCCACTGGACCTCCATCTCCAGGGGGTAAAAGCCCATCATGGTGCAGATGTTGGGGGAAGCGGGGTCCATCTTGGTGGGAGAGATGGAGCTGGTGGGCTTGGCTGGAGGAGAAAGAGGCTCATGAGAGACACAGGAGGGCCCAGAACAGGAGACCAACTTGGTTTCTTCAGATGTCACAAGGGATTGACCAGGTCCTGAGCACTAGCCACCTTCTGATTCCAGGATGCAACAAGGTTTTGTAAGGGCCATGCCAACATCCTTGCTGGGGTGGGGTTGGGAGAATGCAGAGGGAGACAACCCCCCCTTCAGACCAGGGTCTGCCTGCAGTTAGCTAGCCCGGGATGCGGGGTGGGCAGGGAAGGTGAGGGCAGATGGAGGTTGAGATGGTCAGGCAGATCCCAGGATCACTGCAGAGGCTTGGACGGGATTTCCTCTTGAACTTCTTCACCAAATGTTCTAACTGGCACAATTCTTACATGGAATGTGGGGGGGGGGGGGTCCTTAAAAGCTCCACTCCAGCTCAGACTACTTGGCTAACAATGTTTCTCCCTCTTGAGGAATTGTTTTTAATAATTGTTAATTCTATAATGCTGAAGAACATTCAATTTGTTATTTGTAATTTAAAGCAGGGATCTTGCCACCCAGAAAAAGGACAACATTCAAGTGTGGATTATTGTTTTTTTTTTTTTTCATAAAAAGCCTATTTGCATCTGGGAACATTAAGGATCTTTGTGGAATAGCTAAAAAAAAAGAAGTGGCTTTACAAAGTGAAAATCATGACTATTTGATTGAACAGGAAATGCAAATTCTGGATGAGAAAAAAATATTTCAGCCAGAAAATGTATGGAGCATTTTTAAATAAGTGGAAATTGAAAAGTTTCAATTTGGTGTTTTATTGAAAACATCTTCAATTCGTCACCTGTAAAGTCATGGAATCAATTATTAACCAATCCATTATCCTCCACTTAGAGGCAAACAACCTATTCTCTAATAAACAATTTGGTTTCAGAAAAAAACTATCCTGTAATCTGCAACTCTTACACTGCAAAAATATATGGACTACACAACTCGATCAGGGCAAAACTATACATAGACTTCTGTAAAGCCTTTGATTCAGTGGTACACGACAAACTACTCCTAAAACTAAAATCTTATGGTATCTCTGGACAATTGCATAACTGGATAGAAGCATTCCTGTGAAACAGACAACAAATGGTCAAAACTGGGAGTGTCCTATCAAATTCTATACCTGTCAATAGTGGTGTTCCCCAAGGCAGTGTTCTAGGACCAACCCTCTTCGTACTCTACATAAATGACCTCTGTGATCATATTAAGAGCAACTGTGTTCTCTTCCCTGATGATGTAAAACTGTTCAATACCACAGACAATATTGCTACCCTTCAAAAAGATCTTGACTATGTATCAGAATAGTCAAACAAATGGCAACTTCAAATCTCAACAAATAAATGTTCTGTCTTACTTTTAGATTTGGCACGCAAGGATTAAAGAGACAGAGGCTCGGCTAAGGGCTAACAGATTTTATTGCCACAGTGTAACTTAGCCGGGTTGGCCGCCGCTTGACTCGGCAGCCAGCTGACTGGAGAACAGCTGAGCCTGCTTGACAGCTCCCTTTTATAGCAAGCTGTCAAGCGGCTCAGCCAATCAGCGACAGCTCTGGTTCCCGCTTTAACAGCGGACCAGAATGAAGACTGCTGCTGGATACAACACTCCTTCCCCCCGGTATTGCGCATGCGTAGCGCTCCAGGGAGGCGGGCCGGCACCTCATTCTTTCGGATCTTCTCACTCTGGCCGGCACCATTGAAGGGGAAGTATTGGCCGGGTAGCTGGCCTCTTCTGCCGGGGTTGGAGTCGGCTCTTTTCCTTGGTCAGCTTCTGCGGAAAGGCTGGGCATCTTCGCTAGATGGCCGGGAGGCCTCAGTTGATGGCAGAGCATCTGATTCGGGTAAATCTCTTGCAAGCGACCGTGTTCGGGAGACGGGTCATAGTATTCACTCTCTGCTACCTCGGCATCTTCTTGGGGTGGACCAGCAGAAGTACTCCATCAGCTTCTTAACTGGTCCACATGTCGGCACCATAGTCTTCCATCAGCCATTTGTACCCTGTAGGACTTGGGGCCTGTTATTTTTTCCACCCAGCCTGGCAACCATAGGGGGTTCCCCACATAGTTGCAGGCATAGATCGGGTCCCCTAGTTTGAATACCCTTGTTTTGCTATGGGAATCCAGGGGTGTGCTAGAAGCATAGGCTGGGTGGAGTCTGTCCAGAGTCATTCTCAATCTTCTGCCCATTAGTAGTTCTGCTGGGGATAAGTTAGTCTGGGCATTTGGGGTGGTGTGTTATTTATTTATTTATTTAATTAAATTTTTATACCGCCCCCTCTCCTGCAATGGGACTCGGGGCGGTGTACAGCCAAGATAAAACCACATAATAAATAAAATTTAAAATAGATTTAAAAGAATTAAATTAGTGGCTGAAAGAACTCAATAAAACAAGGTAAAAAAGTTAAAATTACCAAAAAATTTAAAACCCTAGTAATTGATACTAGGCCAGATCAGCCTGTTGGAAGAGGTGGGTCTTTAGTGCGCGCCGGAAGGTTTGCAGGTCAGTAATGTTAGGTGGTACAGGGCAATTTTAGAAAGCCAATTCCCCCCAGTCATCCTCCCCAGGACTTCCTTGGCTGATCTCACAGCCCTTTCAGCCCTCCCATTAGCTGCGGAGTGGAAGGGGGAGATTAGAGCATGCCTGATACCCCTTTGGGCCAGGAATAGTTTGAAGGGAGAGGAGCTAAACTGTGGGCCATTGTCTGACACCAAGCTGTCAGGATAACCATGGGTCCCAAAGAGATCATCAAGAACTCTAGTAACTCCCTCAGTGGTGGTGGACTTAAGGAGGGCTTGCTCGACCCATTTTGAGTAGGAGTCCACCACCACTAAAAAGGATCTTCCTTGCCCGCTATGTCAATGTGGACCCTGGACCAAGGAGTCCTCCCATTGATTGGTGGTGGCAGCTGGGGGTGCAGGTTGTGATGACTGGAATACCTGACAGCTCTGCACCTTCCTGGCAACTGCCTCATCGAGACCTGGCCACCAGACATAGCTTCGTGCTAGGGCCTTCATCCTAGTGATGCCAGGGTGCCCTTCATGTAATACAGATATAATACAGGGTCTCAGGTCTTGAGGAATGACCACCCTGTTTCCCCAAAACAAACTGCCTTTCAGTACACTTAATTCCAGTTGGTGTGCTTTGAAAGGGCGGAGATCCACTGGAACAGGGTCCCTGGGCCACCCCCTCCTGACCCAGTCCAAAACTTTATTCAATTGAGGGTCTTTGGAGGATGAATGGGCAATGTCACTGGCATTCAAGGGTAATTGCAGATCTTCAATTAGAAAGGTGGTTGTTGTAGGTGCAGAGTCATCAACCAAAATGGGTAAGGAGCATTTGCTTAAAGCATCCGCATGGGCTACTTGCTTCCTGGGTCTGTAAAGCAATTTGTAATTATAAGCAGACAGAAAAATAGCCCATCTTGTCATTCTGGGAGACATAATTTGCGGGCTGGGTTTGTCACCAGCTAGTATACCCAGGAGAGGTTGGTTATCTGTAACCAGTTCAAAATGGTGGCCATATAAATATTCATTTTTTAACTGCAGCTACGGCAGCAAGGGCCTCTTTGTCAATCTGAGCATAATTTCGTTCTGTTTTTGAAAGTGTTCTTGAAAAATACGCAATAGGGGTTTCTTGGCCGTTGGGCAGTCTGTGGCCTAAGACTGCCCCTATGCCGAAAGGAGAGGCATCACAAACAAGCACTAAAGGAAGGGCCTTGTTAAATTGCATCAAAACACAATCTGAAGTGAGTAGGGCTTTAACAGCTGTAAGAGGCTTGTTCAGTTGGTCCCCATGTCCAAGTAGCGGTAAAGTCCAAAAGCCTATGTAATGGTTCAGCTATGGTGGCTTTGTGAGGCAAGAATGAACTGTAAAAATTAAGTAAGCCCAAAAAGGCTTGCAGCTCTCTCTTATTTGTAGGAGCTGGAGCATCATGGATAGCCCTGACCTTGGATTCAATGGGATGAATCCCTGAAGAATCAATATGATAACCCAAAAAATCAATTTTGGAAGTGGCAAAAATGCATTTCTTCTTGTTAAGTTTTGAGTCCAGTATCTTTAAAAATTGCAGAACTCTTTGTAAATGCTGTAAATGTTCCTGAACACTATCTGAGGCGATGAGAATGTCATCAAAATAGGGAATGACTCCTAGTATGTTGTAAAGCAACCTCTCCATTATTGATTGGAAAATGCCAGGGGCCACACTAACACCAAATTGGAGGCGTTTACGTTTAAAAGCGCCTCTGTGAGTTATGATGGTTTGCACCTCTGCAGTCTGTTCACCTACAGAGAACTGTTGGTATAGTAAGGAGTGTTGTATTATAGCAGCCAAGCTTGTCGTCGAAAAATTCTGAAAAGTTAGTAAGTAGTTGCTCTAAATTGCAAGTGTTGATAGCATTTATGCCAGTTACTTGCAATCCTAGGGAACTGAACCAGTCTAGCCCTAGCAAGCTTGGCAGGCACCCATTCACTATAACCAGAGGTAAAAGTCCATTAAAATGATGGAATTGGATGTGGAACTTGCCTTCCCGATGACTGGAATAGTCTGTCCCTGGTAGTCACTCAAGGCTAGCTTGCAGGGTGTCAGCTGCTGCTTGGTGATGTCTGGAACCAGCTGCTTCAAGGTGTCCCAGGATAGGATGGAGACGGAGGAGCCTGTGTCCACCTCCATGTGGCATGGCTTTCCTTCTAAAAGATCGACATTAATCTTATTAATATTAAAGTATTGTGGTAGTGACTCAGCTCTGGGATATGCTTTAGTTACTGCAAAGCAATCCTCTTTGGTTCTGAAGGTTTTTGCCTGGGTTTGGTTCAACAGTGCCTGATTCAGATTCCTGGCAGCTTGGCAAATTCTTGCCAAGTGCCCCTTCCTCTGGCATTTCAAACAGACCACATTCCTGAAGTGGCATGTGGCTCTTGGATGGTTTCCCCCACAGCTGAAGCAGATGGTTCGTGACATGCTTGGTCTTTTCTCAGCTGGGTTGCTTTTTCTTTGGGGAAACTGAGGTATTCTTAGATGGTTCACTTCTTCTTTGCCGTACTGAGCTTCGAACATGTCCTCGTAGTGGATTGCTATGCTTGCCTTGACACCTGGGAAGCTGCCTGAGTTTTGGAGTTCAGCTGCAGATAGATTTGACAGCTCTGTGGCTTGGGCTTCCTCGATTGCTTGCTTCAGGTTAAGATCTGCTTTCGCTAAGAGACGCCTCTTTAGTCAGATGTCTCTTACCCCACAGACCAATTGGTCCAGTAGCATGTCATCGAGGTGGTCTCTGATTCCGCAGTGAAGGGCGGCTGATCTGAGTGCCTGCCATGTACTCGCTGACAGAATCTCCCTCCAGTTGGGCTCTCCTTCGGAATGCATGGCGGCAGGCGATAAGGGATGGTCTGGGAGCATAGTGATTGCTAAGGACCTCCTGCAGCTCTTCCCAGGTTACCTCTTTCACCGTCTGTGAAACCAGTAGGGCTATAGTGGTGTCAAAGACCGTGGCTCCGCAGCAGCTTAGGAAATAAGCTTTTGTTCTGCTTACGGGGATATCAGTCAGGTTGGTGGCATCCATCACGCACCCGAACCGATTGATGTAGGATGTCCACGTTTCTGCAGCCGGGTGGAACGGAGGGAAGTTTGGAGGTGCCGCCGCCATCAGAGTTAGTTTTGTGGCAGTCTTGTTAGCACTTCAGCTCTGTGACTTCCCAGCTCTTTTTGTTGCTTCAGTTCTGTGACTTTTTCAGCTCTTTTTGTTGCCTCAGAATGCCTCACTTTGCTAATATCCCATCCTCGTCGCCAGTTTTAGATTTGGCGCGCAAGGATTAAAGAGGCAGAGGCTCGGCTAAAGGCCAACAGACTTTATTGCCACAGTGTAACTTAGCTGGGTTGGCCGCCGCTTGACTTGGCAGCCGGCTGACTGGAAAACAGCTGAGCCTGCTTGACAGCTCCCTTTTATAGCGAGCTGTTAAGCGGCTCAGCCAATCAGCGACAGCTCTGGTTCCCGCTTTAACAGCAGACCAGAGTGAAGACTGCTGCTGGATACAACACTTACATATTGGCAAAAAAAATCAGAAAATAAAATACAAGCTGAATAGTCAAGACCTTGATGATGATCCAAGCTCTGTAAAGGACCTTGGAATACTCATCTCTAATGATCTAAGTGCTAGAGCCCACTGTTAACTACATAGCCAAAAAGGCATTAAGAGTCCTTAACCTAATCCTACGTAGCTTTTTCTCTGGTAATATCAAACTACTAACTAGAACGTACAAAATATTTGCTAGACCCATACTCGAACACAGCTCATCAGTCTGGAACCCACATTACGTATCTGATATTAACACAGTTGAGAAAGTCCAGAAATATTTCACAAGAAGAGTTCTCCACTCTTCTACTCGTTGTAGAATACCTTATGCCACCAGACTTGTAATTCTAGACCTAGAAAATCTTGAATTATGCCGTCTTCGGTCTGATCTAAGTATGGTATATAAAATCATACATTGCAATGACTTACCTGTCAATGAATACTTCAGCTTCAACCATAACAACACAAGAGCACACAATAGATACAAACTCAAGGTTAATCGCACCAAACTTGATTGCAGGAAATACGACTTTGGCAACAGAGTGGTCAATGTCTGGAATACTCTGACTCTGTGGTTTCTTCCCCATAACTTTAGACTGTCTACTATTGACCTCACCCCTTTCCTAAGAGGTCTGTAGGGGTCATACATAAGTGCACCATCGTGCCTACCATCTCTGTCCTATTGTTTCTTTTATTTTTCTTATATGTACCCATTTCATGTATTCATAACTATGTATATACTTATACCTATTATCTTGTAAGCAATTGACAAATCAAATAAACTCTAAATTCTAAAAATACTTTTAGTTGGTAAACAGACAATCAGATGGTATAAATCATTTTTATGACCCAAACCAAAATTCACCTAATTTTAGACAAAAATCTACTGATAACATTTTGGGGTTCCAATTTGATGAGATGGGAGTTTGCTGGAAAGAGATTTAAATTCATTTCTGGATCCACTAGTGAATCGGAGATTTTTTTTTTTTTTAAAGAACACCCAGAGACTCAACTTTCTCCTTCTGTCCATCCAGGAATTGACTGAGCCTTGGTTCCTGAAGTCCTAAGTCCGGGACAAGTCCTCAGCGGCTGGCACCCCTATCCACACTTTCAACTCAAGCAGGAGATCCTATACCATTTCAGGATTTATTCATATTCATATAGGATCTCTTTCAGACAAGTGACTATCCAGTCTCTTCTTAAAAACGTCCAGTGATGAAGTAACCAGTGTCTGAAGAAAAGCTGTTTCTCTGCTTAATTGCCTTCACTGTAAGGAAGATTCTCATTAATTTTAGGTTGCTTCTCTCCTTGATTATTTTACATGCATTGTGTCTTTTTCTACCCTCTGGTGCTTTGGAAAATAAATTGACCCCCTCCTCTTTGTGGCAGTCTCTCAAGTACCGGAATACTTCTATCAGGTCACTCCTAATCCTTTTCTGTAGACTAGCCACCACCAAACCCTGCAACCGTTCTTCATATGTTTTAGTCTTCAGGCCTTTAATCATCTTAGCTGCTCTTCTTTGCACTTTCTCTAAAATCTAAACATCTTGTTTGTTTTTACATTATGTAAGATTCAACCGTGTCTCATTTGAATCAAAAAGGCACAGTATGCACACACGTACAAATCTATAGAGACATGGTGGGTCAGTGGTTAGAATGCAATACTACAGGCTAATTGCCCACAGCCAGGTGTTTGACTCTGACTGGCTCATGGTTGATTTAAGTTTTTCATCCTTTTGAGGTCGCTAAAATGAGGACCCAGGAGTGGTATACAAGTCTAAGTGGAATTGCTATTTCTATATAGTTTCTCCCGAGCATGAATCCTTTCATGAGAAATAAGATGACTATTCTGAGCAAAACTCTTTCCACATTCCATGTATTTAAATGGCTCCTCCCCTGTGTGGCTTCTTTTATGGGAAAAAAGAGTGGATTTTTTTGTGGTTTCTAAGGCTACTGCTCCGAGTAAAGGTCTTTCCACACTCCATGCATTTATATGGTTTCTCTCCTGTGTGGGTCTTTTTGTGCCTTTTAAGATCACTATCCTGAGCAAAGGTCTTTCCACACTCCATGCATTTAAATGGTTTATCTCCTGTGTGGATCTTTTTGTGCCTTTTAAGAACACTGTCCTGAGAAAAGGTCTTTCCACACTCCATGCATTTAAATGGCTTCTCTCCTGTGTGGATCTTTTTGTGCCTTTTAAGACCACAGTCCTGAGCAAAGGTCTTTCCACACTCCATGCATTTAAATGGCTTCTCTCCTGTGTGGATCTTTTTGTGCCTTTTAAGAACACTGTCCTGAGCAAAGGTCTTTCCACACTCCATGCATTTAAATGGTTTCTCTCCTGTGTGGATCCTTTTGTGCCTTTTAAGAACACCGTCCTGAGCAAAGGTCTTCCCACACTCCATGCATTTATATGGTTTCTCTCCTGAGTGGATATTTTTGTGCCTTTTAAGATCACAGGCCTGAGCAAAAGTCTTTCCACACTCCATGCATTTAAATGGCTTCCCTCCTGTGTGGGTCATTATATGGGAAATAAGATGACCTCTTTGAGCAAAGGTCTTTCCACACTCTATGCACTTATATGGTTTCTCTCCTGTGTGGATCATCATATGGGAAATAAGATTATGTTTCTGAGTAAAGGTCTTTCCGCACTCCATGCATTTAAATGGCTTCTCTCCTGTGTGGATCATTGTATGGGAAATAAGATTATGTTTTTGAGCAAATGTCTTTCCACACTCCATGCATTTACATGGTTTCTCTGCTGTGTGGGTCTTTTTGTGCTTTTTAAGAACACTGTCCTGAGCAAAGGTCTTTCCACACTCCATACATTTAAATGGCTTCTCTCCTGTGTGGATCATCTTATGGGAAATAAGATTACCTATTTGAGCAAAGGTTCTTCCACACTCCATGCATTTAAATGGCTTCTCTTCTGTGTGGATCATCTTATGGGAAAGAAGATTATGTTTTTGAGCAAAGGTCTTTCCACATTCCATGCATTTAAATGGCTTCTCTCCTATGTGAATCACCTTATGGGAAATAAGATAACCTCTTTGAGCAAAGGTCTTTCCACACTCCATGCATTTAAATGGTTTCTCTCCTGTGTGCCTTTTTTTGTGCCTTTTAAGATCACAGCCACGAGTGAACATCTTTCCACACTCCATGCATTTAAACGGCTTCTCTCCTGTGTGGATCATCTTATGGGAAATAAGATTATGTTTTTGAGCAAAGGTCTTTCCACACTCCATGCATTTACATGGTTTCTCTCCTGAGTGTATCATCTTATGGGACATAAGATGACCTCTTCGAGCAAAGGTCTTTCCACACTCCATGCATTTATATGGCTTCTCTCCTGTGTGGAAAATCTTATGGGAAATAAGATAACCTCTTTGAGCAAAGGTCTTTCCACAGTCCATGCATTTATATGGTTTCTCTCCTGTGTGGATCATCTTATGGGAAGTAAGTACACTTTTATAAGCAAAGATCTTTCCACACTCCATGCATTTAAATGGTTTCTCTCCTGTGTGGATCTTTCTATGCCTTTTAAGATCGCTGTCCTGAGCAAAGGTCTTTCCACACTCCATGCATTTATATGGTTTCTCTCCTGAATGGATATTTTTGTGCCTTCTAAGGCCACTGCTCTGAGCAAAGCTCTTTCCACACTCCATGCATCTAAGTGGCTTCTCTCCTGTGTGGATCATCTTATGGGAAATAAGATTACCTCTTTGAGCAAAGGTCTTTCCACACTCCATGCATTTAAATGGCTTCTCTCCTGTGTGGATCATCTTATGGGAAATAAGATTACCTCTTTGAGCAAAGTTCTTTCCACACTCCATGCATTTAAATGGTTTTTCTCCTGTGTGGATCTTTTTGTGCCTTTTAAGATCACTGTTCCGAGCAAAGGTCTTTCCACACTCTATGCATTTATACGGCTTTTCCCCTGTGTGGATCCTTTCATGGGTAGTAAGGTGACCCCTTGTTCTAAAACATTTTCCACATTCCAAACAATTATAAGGTTTCTCTTTTGTGTCAATTGCTTTTTGAGATGTAAGGAAGTTACTCCCAAGAGAAATAATGAATGTCTCATTGTAATTTTGTCCATTGTGTCTTCTTATAACATCGTCTTCTGTGTTTTGGGTTAAATAGTATTCATTTACTTGTAGTTCAGCTCTGATCAGCTGCACACTTTTTCCAGTATATTTTTTCCTTAGTTTCTCTTGTTGGGCAAGAAAATCTTGCATTGGAGGATCAGTGGAAGATGAGCTTTCCGGGTTGCAATTCTTTGACTGGTTTCTCTCATGGCTTTCGAATTCCATTCGAATTCCAAACTTCTCCATTCCATCTTTAGCATTGATCACTTGGAACAGTTCATAGTAATCTTGATTCTTCTGCCCATTATTCCCTTCAAAGCAAAACAGAAATGAAAATGATAACGTTAGAGAAAAAGATCAAAGTGTAGGAAGTCAAGTGAATTTCCTTCTAAATTTCTCTGAAATTCCATTAGGTTGTATGTTTACATGCCTACAGTGGTGATATAGCCATGATGGTTTCTATATTCACGACTCATGAAAGCTTTGAAAATATCTAGAAAACACCTCTTTCTTTACAGTTATCTATATATATGCAAATCTCACTCAGAGTCAGTTTTGAGTTAAGGAATAATCTAGGGAAACATCCGAGAAATTAGGAGAAAACTTAAGATTTATTGAGGTGGCTTAATTTCAGGAGAGCCCTGTGAGAAACGAAACAGTTTTGAAACAAACTCTTCCTTCCCTGGTGTACCTTGCAGCAATTGCTCCAAGGCATCTGTCTGTCTGGCAAGACCCCCATTTGGCCTGTTTTTCGATTCCAGTGATGAGATTTTGGAGATAAATTCCTTGCTGAAGTCTCCTATTGCCTTGATAAATGCTCTTCACGCTTAGATGGAAATTTTGGGATCCTTCAAGAAGGGCTATTTCGCTGCCCCAAAGTCTCATTGGTTTGCAAGGGCTCTTTGGTCAGATCTGGTACAGGCATCAGTTCTAAGAGAAAGGAGGCCTAAAGTACTTTAGTGCAGGATCACAGGAGAGCAGTAGTGCAAGATCTCAGGTTACTAATCTCATGTAATTCCACATCACAATACTCACATTACCTGTGTTCTTTTAAGAACGGAGGACTGCACAAGATGTAGGGAAAAGGTCTTTGAAAACGAAGAGGGGACTGGGTCTCAAGTACTTGGAAGAGGGCTGATTGTAACTTGGAACAGTCTCTAAGTGAACTGTCGAAACTTGGGGATTACCTGTACCCTAGTCACACTGCATGAGGCCATTGTTCTTGAATTGGATTGGGAGAATGCTCTTCTATGGCCTCAGGGTGAAAGTTCTGTTCTCACACAATTTGGGGTGATTTCAGATGAGAAATGGCAACACACTCCTCTCACACAACCTCCAGAGGAAACATAAAAGTACAACTCATTCTTTTCAGCCTCCACAGATAAGTTCAAATAGAAATGGAAAAATACAGATAAGAAATGGCACAGAGAGCATCTAAGCAAAGAGACATTGACTCTTTCATTCGTTGCAGCACGAGAAGGCCAGATACTTTCCTTCTCCCTCCCAGAAGACAATATCTGATTAGTGGTTTTTTTAAATAAAAAACTAACTATAATCTCTCTTCTTGATTGGGGACTAGAAAGCTCTTACCCAGAGAGACCACGTTCCTATGGTTTTCAAGCATGACTTCTGAATGCAGCTCTTTCTGGTCAGGATCCAACTGAGACCATTCCTCCTCAGAGAAATACACAGCCACATCCTCGAAGGACACCAGACCCCCCTGGACACGGAAAAAAGAACAGAACAGGAGTATTCACAAAATCTGTTCATCTTCACCATTTAGACAAGAGGATAGAAGGGGAATTCATCAAATTTGCAGACAAGATCAAATTGACAGGAATACCAACACTCTAGAAGATAAGTTCAAGATATCGAAGGATCGATAGATTGGGCCCCATCTAACAAAATGAAATCAACAGTGAGAAATGTAAGGTTCTATATTTAGGAAAGAAAAACCAAATGCGCTAGCATAGAATAGGTGATACCTGGCTCAACAATAGTAAGTGCAACAGGGATCTTGGAATCCTAGTGGACAACCACTTAAACATGAGTCAGCACTATGCTACAGTTGCCCCCCCCACCCCCCCCCCAAAAAAAAAACCCAACAGAATCAGAGGCTGCATTAAGAAGGATAGAATCAAGATGACATGAAGTGTTAATACCACTTCAAAAGGCTTTGATAAGACCACACTTGGAATATTGCATCCAGTTTTGGTTGCCAACTGTAAAAAAGATCTTGAGACTCTAGAAAGAGTGCAGAGAAGAGCATCAAAAATTATTAGTGGTCTGAAGGCTAAAACATATAAAGAACGGTTGCTGGAATTGGGGATGCCTAGTTTCATGAAAAAAGGACTAGGGGAGACATGATAGCAGTGATCCAAGAACCAATGGATGGAAACTATTCAAGGAGAGAACCAACCTACAAGGAAAGAGAAATTTCCTGACAGTGAGAACAATTAATCAGTGGAATGACTTCCCTCCAGAAATGTTGTGTTTAGGAAGAAATTGGACAGCCATTTATCTGAAATGTTATAGTGCTTCCTGTCTGAGCAGGAGGTCGGACTAGAAAACCTCCAAGATCCCTATCAACTCTGGTACTCTGTTCCATTGTTCCCAAATTCCCAAAGCAGAGATGGCTGTGCATTACACAAGTTCTAATTTTAGATGAAAAAATGGGAAAATCTGAAAATTGCTTTTACTGGAGAAATACTTGGGGAAGTTTTATCAAGTTCATTGATTCTGCAAAACCTTCAGTGCCTTTCAGTAAAGAAATCCCACTTCTGAATCAACTAATCTATCGCTCTGTTTATCATTGATTGATCTAGTAGTCTGAGCCATTGGCTGAAAGGAAGAAAAGAAAGAGAAAATTCCCTGAGAAAGTCCTTTCTCAGCCTTTGCAAAGCAGGAATGTTTGATCTCCTAATCGAGGCGTAAATCAGAGGATTGGAAATTATTTTGTAGCCCAAAGTACCATAATTACATGCTCAACACAGAGACTCCCTTTGGATTTTAATAGTCTATTTTATTTTTTAATACAATTTGCTTATTTTGGAACTACAGGTTATAAATGAGGCTTTTTAAAAATGGTAATGTGGCAATGCGAGTTTTTTTATTTTAGATTCGCCTTGCACAATTCTGAGTCAAAGAATTACCCCCCAAAAAAGAGTCTCTAGCAGTTTCTGCCACTGCGATACATTTATTCCTATTTCTGGAAGGACTTTTTAAAAATGGCTTCCTGTAAACTACAAGTTGGAGGAGAACCTAGCAGAACAAGATAACCAGAGGAAGCTATGCTGGCCAACAGCATAGCTTCCTGCTCTCCATTTTGTAGAAAAACACAAAAATAATCCAGGCCAAACAAGGGGGGGAAACAGAAGGAGAGAGCCCTCTGTACACCCTCTTCACTTCCTGAAAGGAGAATAGAAATCTAATATCTTTTCCCTTTCTTACTTGATTTGGAGGTTCAACCGCTGTTTGATCTCCCTCATAAAAACCAGAAAGCTTCATTCTTTGTTTCTCTGTAAGGAATAAATCATTTCCAAATTAACAAAATAAGAGGAGGTATTTTAGAGAAGAGAAGAGAGAGTGAAGGGAAGACAGATGGGGAATCGGAGGATCTTCCATTACCTCCTGAGATGTCCTGGCTTGGATCTTCCCAAGGGATCCTCCTGAAAAATAGCTCCTGAGGGGGATTTGATGGGTTCTTTTTTCCCTCAGGATCTCCGATCTCCACAGCGCAGCACTTCCAATAGGAGGAAGGAAGGAAGAAGCAGAATTAATGTACATCACACAACATAAAGTGGAATCTTATATTCTGAACACAATCTCAAAGCCCCCAATATCCATCCCTGTGGCTGAGTGAGAAAACAATGGAACAATGTCCTACAAGATTTGGAGAATTGCCACATATTATGAACCTGGGAAAAGTTTGGGAAGGAAGGGTGAAGCATTCAAACACTCACTCTATTTATTCCCTTCCGAGCTCCCTAAAGTCTCTCACCTGCCACTGGAGCTGCTCCTTCTGCTCTTCCACCTGGCTCAGGAGGAAGCCTTCCGCCAGGGCCACCGCCTGGGAGCTACTCTCTGCTCCACACTCCCGCACCCAGCCCTCCATCTCTGGGGGCAGAAGAGACAGGAGCCACTCCAGAACCACCAGGTCCAGCATCTGGGCTTTGCTATGCTTTCCTGGGCTCAGCCATCGCCTGCACAAGTCATGGAGTCGGCTGCAAAGTCCTCGGGGACCTTCAGCCTCCCAACATCGGATGGAGGTCCAGGACGGAACTTCTGAAGGGAGGATGGTTCCCTCCTGCAGGACCTTCTGCTGGATTCTGGTCCAGCTCTCCCCACAGGTCCCAGGCTGAAGAGCCACGGGGCCTTTCTCGCTCCCCTCCTTGGCCAAAGGGAGTGTCTCCATCCTTCCTCTCTCTGGCAGAGCAACTCCAAAGGGCTCCAAGGACTCTGGCGGTCTCCAGGGGCCTCTTCCTTCATGGGACCATTTTTTGGGCTACAGGACAGATCCCTGCCGGTCCTTCCTTCCTTCCTTCTCCTGCAGAGGAAATCTGGCTTGCAAAGACTGCCGAGGGCTCCAAAGTTCCGGATCTGGGAGGGAAGGAAAAACCGACACCCAGGATCAGAAAGGGGGATTCAGCCCCTGGACCCCCTTCCCCCAACTTGCCCGCAGCCCCAAGTGGCTCCTCCCAGCAGCAGCACCCCCCCCAGCAGGGCCAGGAAGGAGGCTGCTGGAGAGGACGCCCCCTCCCCGCTTCTCTCCCCCTCCGGAGACAGGATCGGGCCCTCTGTGAGCCCGTTGCGAATGCTGCCCCTTCCTCTTCGCCCGGCTTCTCTCCTCTCCTGGTGGGCCTCCGCCAGGCCCACCCTCCCCTCCCCCCTTTGCATAAAGAGGGCGGCTGGGAAGCATGGGACCCGGGAAGAGCCCCCCTTCACCCAGGGCACCTCTGGACGTACCTCGCCAACCACCCAGGGGTTGAGGAGAGCGAGTGCGGTATCCTAGAGTGGCAAGGCTCAGTGATGTCCCTTCCTTCGCCGCCGCCTCTGGAAATGTAGCCGTGACTTTCGCCCTCCAGTGGCCGAATGGGGAAGCGCCTGGAGCTCCCTTAGCTTGACGGAGGGCGACCCCTGGTGGATCTGGGGCAAAAAGGGCCAGGAGGGTAGAAAGGGCGGGGAAGAGGAGCGCATGGAAGGGGGAAGGGAGAGGGCAGGGGTGATGTGCTTGGGAGTAGCGGGAAAGGCCCCTCTCCGCGGCTCCCTGTCAAGGACTTCGGAGGTGGCTCTTTCTACGCCTTCCTCTCCTTCCTGCCCAGGAACCGTCGGTGGAGACTCAGAGATAAAGCCTCTGGGTGGGGTGGGGATCCGAACTCGCTTCCCTCAAGAACAGCCGCCCTGAGGGCTGGGCAGAGATCGGAGGAGGTCTCGAAAGGGGTCGAAAAAATCCCCTCAGAAACGGCCGGGAGATGGGAAGACGAGGACCGGGAGAATCGCTTGGACGCCCAGCTCGTGTCTGCCGGTGGTGGCAACCTGCGGCTTTCGGAGGAGGCGGGAGGGAGGCCCCGAAGGGAGAAAGGACGGTCCCTACTTCCCGGCTCCTCCTCTGCCTCCCTCCTACTCCTTCCGCGCAGCCGCTCTTCTCGGGCTTTGCCTCTCAATGGAAGGACAGGGACCGCCGTCCTCTTCTGAGGCTCTCCCCGCAAAGGCTCCGCAGGGGAAGGAGGGAGAGAGGCCGGGAGACTCCGGCGCGGAGGAGAGGAAGGGGGCGAGGAAGCCGAGGGAGGAGGAGGAGAGGCCGGGCCTTTCGCCTCAGAGCGACTCGCAGGGCTGCGACTCCCAGTACGGAGCCGCCGCTTCTCTGCGCCCGCCTCCCGAGGCAGGAGGAGCCCTTGGGCCGCCCCGGAGAAACGGGGACCCCGACCGCCTCCCTGAAAGCCCCTCCAGGCCGGATCCCCTCGGAGGTTTCGCCCCACTGGTCCCCTTTTCCCTCCCAGGGGGACCGACCGGTTTCCCCGAAACCGTCAGGCAGGACGGAGGGAGGGAGGGGTGGTGGAGAGACTATATATATATATGTGGATCTTTGGTTCTTCGGGTTTGTATGAATGTTTTGTTGAGTTTATCTATATGCATCTGCACAGAAGACAAAATCTACCACTGTACAGAATGCCGAACAGCCACGGTGGTAGAAAGGGCAGGAGAGAGGAGCGCATGGGAGGGGGAGGGAGAGGGAGAGGATGATGGGTTTGGGAGTAGGGAGAAAGGCCCTGTCCATTGCTCTCTGTCAGACAAAGGTTTCAACGTCTGTGCTTCTTTCCCCCCCACCCGTTTATATGAACCCAAATGCCTTGAAGAAGGTTTTCCTCTTTCTTCTGTGGCGTTTCTAAAGTGGTTTGGTTATTTCTTATCTATAAAGTGCAACTTCCATCTCCGCCACTTTCATTAGATCTCCTATATTTATTTATTTATAGGAGATGAGAGAGAAATCTTCTCTGTGGAAATCCCTGAGATATTGGAAGATGCCACCATGTCTTCCCTCATCCTTTTCCTCAGACCAGATACACCCAGTGCCAGCAATGGATTTTTTTATTTCTTTTAGCCTCCATCTTTGTTGCTATTCTCTGCACTTTTTCTAGTCTCAAGATCCTATTTATTTATTATACAAAACAGAAAGAAAAATAGAAATAGGAAATTAAGGGAAGGAGAAAGAAGGGAAAAGAAAGTCTGAGGTAAAAGAGGAAAAAAGGGAAAAAAAGATGCTGACCTCTTTTTATTTATTTTATTTATTTTGTCAAGTGATTATTAGATAACAGGTATAATATAAACATGGTTATGAATACATGAAATGGATATAAATAAGAAAGAAAGAATAGGACAGGGACGATAGGCACATTGGTGCACTTATGCACGCTCCCTACAGACCTCTTAGGAAAGGGGTGAGGTCAATAGTAGACAGTCTAAGGTTAAAGTTTTTGGGGTTTGGGGAAGAAACCACAGAGTCAGGTAGAGTATTCCAGACATTGACCACTCTGGTGCTGAAGTCGTATTTCCTGCAATCAAGTTTGGTGCGGTTAATCTTGAGTTTGTATCTATTATGAGCTCTTGTATTGTTATGATTGAAGCTGAAGTAGTCATTTGCAGGTAGGACATTGCCTGACAATTCAATCTAATGGACACAAGCAAAGTCATTTTGGGTCTTTTTCTTTTGAACCCTTTAAATGTGTAAATATGCCATTTAATGGCTGGAGAAGGAAAGCACACAAAGGTGCCCAACACCCCATTGTGGCCGAGTGAGGGCGGCTCCCGCCTGAGGGAATCTGCGCTCTGATTGGTTGCTGTGGGTGGAAAGGGGACGTTTCCCTTTTTCCCCGCCTTTTTCTTCTCTGGGCTGCTTGAGATTTACCTCAGAATGTTCCTGAGGCGCCTTTCAATGAGGCGAATCGTTTTTTTCTTCCCCGAAGCAAAGCGGCGCCTTTCCCTGGTTTAGCTGAGGGCTTTCAGGGGCTTCCCTTTGGATTGGGGGAGGGTGACTGTGGATGACCCAACTTCTCACTGGCTGCGGGGTTGCATCTCCCCCCTTATCATCCAGTGCGGCAGCTCTTCCTACGGTACATTCTTAACATTTAATGAACTCGTGTGTTTGTGTGTGGAGGAAACGTTTTTATCGGACTTTGTAGATGGGAGGGGCCAGAACGAGCTGAAACACCAATGGGATTTATCCCTGCTGCAGCATCATCAGTCTCTGGGCAGAGTGCTTTGTGACTTCACCAGAAGGAGAACGTTCTGGGCAGAGAACGGAGCTGAAAGTGTGTGTGTGGGGGGGGATCCCTTCAGTCTTGCGGAGCTGCAGCTCAAGGGGGGGAGGTTCATGGCAGGCCCTGCGGGGACCCTCCCCTTTCTTCTCTCTTCACCGTTCTCAGCTACAGTTTCCTCTGTGGGCAGGGAGGGGTGGACTTGATGTCCGTTCAGGTCCCCAAATTCTTTCGGTCAGGAAGGGAATCTCTCTCTTAGGGTAAATAAATAAAGGAAAGAAATAAAATATAGCATTAAGTAGAGAGTTACTCTGTAGGCATGTTAGGCAGTTGTTTTCTTATGTATGTAGAAGTATTTATCTCTATAGGCATTTCTTATCTTGCTGTTGTAGAAAATATTTCTTTAACTTTTCACTGGTATTGTAAAACTAATAATAACACATGCCTGCAATTAATTACATCTCTCTCATATGAAGACACATGACTGTCCCATCTAAATCAATCTGAATGGAATGTACTCACTGAGAAAGTAATTCCCTACATATGGAGCAATATATACCTTTTGAAGTATGCTGTTAATAGCCCTCTTAAATGGTAAATTGTGACTGATTAACAGACAATAGGAGAAAGGATACTGAAAGATAAACAAGTGCCAGGAGGACATTTGTCTTTTTGCAGGAAAGATGTAAATCTAACTTAGAGCATTTTACAATGCAATTACTCTATTTCTAAAAGAATCTTAAGGTATAAGAAGAGTTACTTTCGCCTATATGCTTTGTAACTTTCCTCACATATCTGTGTGTATGCGAGGAGAGGTCTTACCCTTTTATTGATCAATAAAAGTTAGATTTTATTCTTCAAAGCCTCTGCTTCAGTTCCTTTTTGGCACATCGTGATCTTAAGTTACATCTTACTTGGTTTGTTTCCTTGCCTTCTTTCTCCTCCTGCCTTCTGGAGTTTTGGAGACAGACAGACAGACAGGGATTAGGTCCCCTCCCCTCCTTCTTACTTTCCGGCCATTCAGATCAACAACCATCTTTCTTGAACCAAACACCGACCTTCCATTTGCAGTGGGTCAGAAAACCACACATGGCTGGGGGTGAAACTGGCCTTCCGGCAGCCCCTTTGCCAGGAAGGAAGCCAAAGCAGAAGATTCCGGAGGGCGGGGGGGCTGGGAGAGCAAAGACTTCTCATGATTAGGGGAGGGGCATTCCCACCGTTTCTGTGTGTGTGTGTGGGCTGTGAGGCTGCGCCTCCCCTTCTCATCTACTGCAGCCCCACTCCACGCCAGAATGGGTGGGGGAGGGCAAAAGGAAGCTCTCATTTCCCTCCAGGGCTTGCATGGAAAATATCCCCCTCCCCCTTTAGCTGCTTCTCTCTGTGCTCTGAACGATCTCCTCCATCGGGTGGAGATTCTGCCCGGAGACTGATGACGCTGCAGAAGGGAGGATTCTCATTGGTCCTCCTGCTCTTTCTGGACAGTCCCAATTCCGAACTCAGAGGAAAACATTCCCCCACTCTCAACAATCCAGACTCCCGGTAAGGAGGGGGCTGGGCAGGGAGGAGAGGAGAGGAGCTTGGAGGGGCTGTCAAGGCTCCTGGGGGGAAAAAGAGGCTGAGAGACCCCCATAATGGGGAAAGGGGTTGAGGCCAAGAGGGGCAGGAGCCTCAGAAGCCTGGATCTCCACGTGGTCTCTACTCCCTCCCTCGTCTCATTTCGCCAAGGGGGACGAAGACGGACCGCTGTCTTCCCTCCCTTGTGACCATGGAGGGGAGGTGGCCTTAGGAAGTCGGCTGAACTGAAATGAGATGCAGTCGGACCATCGTCCCCCCCCCTTACTGGTGACTGGGTGGAAGTGGGACCTTCCGGGCCCCAATTTAGACCAAGAGCCCCAGGTACCTCAAAATGTTTTTTCCCTGTTGAGGGGATGGGGATGTGGGGGAAAGAGAGCAACTCAGACGCTGTTGTTGGAGATGGCGCTGGCGAGAGAGGCGCCAGTGCTGACGGGAACCATGGAAGTTATGGAGGCCCGAGAAGCGGCTGAAACTTTGCCACCGCCCACCCGCCCGCTGGCCAAGCCTGGGTCTGCAGCAAAAGCGTATGGCGGGGGTAGGGAGCCTTCTGCGTTCCGCCATGATCTGCCATTAGGAGTGGCTGGTGGCGAGGCATAGCTGCCCGCAGGGCGCTCTAGGCGAGGGTGCGCAGGGGGGAGAAATTAATTCACCCCTGAAAAGACGTCCTAGCCATTTTATCGGGGGTCAAAAAAAAATAAGACCCGGCCTTATTATATGAGAAACACGGTATCATGTCACCCCCTAGTCCTTCTTTTCATGAAACTAGACATACCCAATTCCAGCAACTGTTCTTTATATGTTTTAGCCTCCAGTTCACTAATAATTTTTGTTGCTCTTCTCTTCACTCTTTCTAGAGTCTCAAGATCTTTTTATACATCTGGCAACCAAAACTGGATGCAATATTCCAAGTGTGGTCTTCCCAAGGGATTATAAAGTGGAACTTACACTTCATGTCATCTTTATTCTATCCGTCTTAATGGAACCTATGATTCTGTTGGGGGGTTTTTGGGCAACTGAAGCATAGTGCTGACTCATGTTTAAATAATTGTCCACTAGGATTCCAAAATCCCTATTTCACTTTCTACTCTTGAGCCAGGTATCACCTATTTTATGCCAGTGCATTTGGTTTTTCTTTTATGTGTCCTCTGGAGGTCATGTGAGAGGAGTGAGTTGTCATTTGTCCTCTGAAACCTCCCTAAATTGTGTGAGAACAGAACTTTCACTCTGGGGCCATGGAAGAATATTCTCCCAATCCAATTCAAGAACAATGGCCTCATGCAATGTGACTCAGAACATCCTAGGGTACAAGTAAACCCTGAGTTATGACAGTTCACTTAGCAACCATTCCAAGTTATGACCAGTTCTCCTCCAGTACTTGAGACCCAGTCCCCTCTTTGTTTTCAAAGACTTTTTACCTAGATCTCGTGAAGTCCTCAGTTCTTAAAAGAACACAGGCTTAAAGTACTGCACTGCAAGATCACACAAGATTAGAATCCTGAGATCTAGCACTATTGGTCTTGTGTGACCTTGTACTAAAGTACTTTAGGCCTCCATTCTCAGAACTGACGCTTGTACCAGATATGGCAAAAGAGCCCCTGCATGCCGATGAGACTTTGGGGCAGTGAAATAGCCATTCTTGAAGCATCCCAACCTTTCCAGTCTCAGCATGAAGAGTGTTTAACAAGGCAATGGGAGGCTTTAACCAAAATCTCCTTGCTGGGATTGAGGAACAGACCAAATGGGGGTCCCACCCGCCTGCCAGATGCCGTGGAGCAGCTGCTTCAAGGTAAACTGGGGAAGAAGGAGCTTGTTTCAAAATTGTTTCATTTCTCACACGTATCTGCTGAAATTAAGCCACCTCAATAAATCTTAAGTTTTCTCCTAATTCCTCCTTGGATTTTTCCCTTGATTATTCCTTAACTCAAAACTAACTCTGAGTGAGATTTGCAGATATAGAGATAATTGTAAACAAAGAGATGTTTTCCAGACATTTTCAAAGCTTTCATGACCCATGAATATAGAAATCATCATGTCTATATAACATCACTGTAGGCATGCAAACATACAACCTAATGGAATTTCAGAGAAATTCAGAGGGAAATTCACTTGACTTTCTACACTTTGATCTTTTTCTCTAACCTTGTTATCATTTTCATTTCCATTTTGCTTTAAAGGTAATAATGGACAGGAGAATCAAGATTCCTGTGAACTGTTCCAAGTGATCAATGCTAAAGATGGAACGGAGAAGTTTGGAATTTGAATAGAATTTGAAAGCCACGAGAGAAACCAGTCAAAGAATTGCAACCAGGAAAGCTCATCTTCCAGTGATGCTCCGATGCAAGACTTTCCTGCCCAACAAGAGAAAATAAGGAAAAAATATACTGGAAAAAGTGTGAAGCTATTGAAAGGTAAAGTACAAGTAAATGAACACTATTTAAACCAAAACAGAGGAGAAGATGGTATAAGAAGACACAACGGACAAAATTAGAAAAAAAAATTAGGAAAAAAAGAGAACCCTGATAAATGTTTGGAATGTGGAAAATGTTTTAGAACAAGCGAGAATCTTAGAATCCATAAAAGAATTCACATAGGGGAGAAACCATATAAATGCATACAGTGTGGAAAGACATTTGCTCAAACAGGTCATCTTATTTCCCATAAGATCATCCACTCAGGAGAGAAGACATTTAAATGCATGGAATGTGGAAAGCTCTTTGCTCATAGATATAAACTTATTTCCCATAAGATGATCCACAGGAAAGAAGCCATATAAATGCATGCAGTGTGGAAAGATTTTTGCTCATAGATCTTATTTCCCATTAAAAATTAGGTGAAGAAAGATTATTGTTATGTAGGAATTAAATACAAAGAGGGTTGACAATTTGAAACATGTTGATATAGTTAACGGAAGTATAAATAAGCTAATACAAGAAATTCTGTTAAAATTATTTTGTTACACTATCATTATTGTTACTGATATACAGGTGAAACTCAAAAAATTAGAATATCGTGCCAAAGTTCATAAGTCTCCGGGCAGAGTCAGTTGTGGGGGGGGGGGGGGGCACTGTGACCCCAGAGCTGCCAGAGACCCTCCTGAGGATAGTCAGGAAAAAACCTGACTGTTGCTGAGCGTTGTTATTCTTGGATTGATGTGAGTCTATTACTGAACTGTTTTTGATACTGGACTTTGTTATTGGATTATCCCTGGACTGAAAACTGACTGATATAACCGTGTATGACTTAGACTGTTTATTTGGACTTTGCTTAACCATATTACTGGAAGTAAAACCTACATTTTACTATACAGTGTATCTGTGTACTGTGTAAGTGTTATTCAACATCACTCTCACAACGTTTCTTTTCTTCTTTCTCTCTTTCTCTCTCTCTTTCTTTTCTCTCTCTCTCTTTCCCTCTCTCAGGCGCACCCCATTGACTTGATGCACCACTCCACTCAGACTTGCCTGGGCAGGTCCCTCCAGGGAAACGGGCTCAATGGGGTGGACCTGCGTGGCCGGTACCTAGAACATGGCAGTGGTGGCACATTTGAAAAGTAGAGCAAAGCCAGAGGTTGGTAATTTTTGCTGCAAAGAATCACAAAAGCTTCTGGGGTGTGCTCAAGAAGGGACACACATGTCAATGCAATTCAGCAACATAAAATAAAGAAATGCAAATAAAACAAATCAACAAGAATCGGCAAAGCATCTCTGATTAGATTCTATTCACTGCTACAATCTAATCAGAGATGCTTTGCCGATTCTAGTCCAATGACCTGCTCCAGCAGGGTTAGAAGGGAGCATGTGTGTATGTGTGTGCATGGGTGTCTAAACTCCAAAAACAGGACAAGTAGCTCTGGGGAGGCCAGTCATAAATTAGAACACTTGCTAAACAACTGGCCATTAAGTGAGGACCACTTGTATTTGGTTTGCCAGTCACCTGGCTATGCCCACCCAGTTACATGACCACTAAATCACACCTACCAGGTCACGTGACCAGCAAGCCATGCCCAGCCAGTCATGTGACCAGCAAGCCACACCACCCAGTCACATGACCAGCAAGCCACACCCTCAAATTAGGCCACGCCCATAGAAATTTGAATCCCACCCATGGGTGGTGGGCACCAAGGATGAGTTTGTAGCACCAAGGGGGCGGTGAAAAAGTTTGGGAACCACTGCCTTAACGAGACAGTCCACAATTCCTAACTAACTATCCCAAATCCCATTAACTCTAACTGTCTGGAAAGCACACTCCCTGCTTGGAATTGTATATTCCACTAAGTAAAGAGCAATTAACTAAGATAAACAGTAAAGAATAATACTAACTGAATAGCAGATAACTATATAGCTAAAATAAATAGTTAGCTATATAACTAAAGGAAACAGTAAATAGCCAGAAAGCATCAAACAAAGCAAAGCATGCAAAGCTTGAGGTTCAGTCTTCAAATTCAGTCTTTCTCCATAGCAACACTAGGTCGGTGACCTGGAAGGTGTAGAGCTTCTTGGTGCAAGTCTGGTGGTCACCTCTGGCAGCCTTTTAGGCTGGACAGGTTCTCTTGGTGGCAATGGTGAAAGTCTGGTGGTCGCTTCTGGCGGCCTTTTAGGGTTGGAATGGTATTCTTGCTTCCATGGTGTCAAAGGGTGTCGGGAAGCTGTTGGAAAGGGTGTTGCAGAGGCATATGCCCGTATAGAGCACCTTAGTGGATGTCTGGTGGTTGCTGGCTGCCGTTTAGGGTGTCCTAGCAAAAGTGTACTGATCGCCGGCGGCCTTTTAGGATGGAACGGCATTCTTGTTTTCGATGGTGCTAAAGGGCATCGGAGGTCTGTCATAATGGATGGTGCTAAGGTATCTGCCTGGGTTGGGACCTGCATCCGATCGACACTGGCAATTCCTGAGATTCCCCAACCCAGGTCTGCCTTGAAGGCAAAGGGTGAGTATCTCGAGCCTCTGACTACCTCAGTGTGCACTAAGGCATCAGGGGCATCGAATCCCAGCAAGAGCAAAATCTGGGCTTCAGGATCTAGGGCAGGAAATAGATGAGCCATATGCTTCAGGTGAGGTATGTTGCTAGCTACCTCTGGTGTTGCAATGCAGCTGCGGTCATCTGGTATCTCATTCTATTCCAATACAGGCGACAGTAGGATCTGGGAACTTTCATCTAATAACTCTATACAGAGTCCAGTAGCTTCCCTCCCCGCCGTGCATCTTGGTGGGGTGCACATTGATATCATGAAGTGCACTTCTTTCTGAACATCAAAGAGGTCGAAGAAAGTGGACTTGGCTAGTGAGAGATTGCTCTGAGGATCCAGTATTACATACATCTTCACTGCTTCTTCGGGGTGTCCATCGGGGTAGACTTTGGCTAAGCAGATCTGACAACCCGAGCGAGGGGCTGGTGTGCCATCGCATACTGCTATGCAATTGACACTCACCACTAGCTGCGGGTGTGCTTCTGTAGCACATTGAGGCTCCTTGTTCAAAGGAGGGCTACGAGATGTCTGCAGTGGTGGATCGGCGGTCTGGATGCAGCGCGGTCGGGTGCGTATCACTTTTGCAGATATGACATTGCACTTTGGCTGTGCAGTATTTGGGTGAGTGTTTGGATTCGCAACACATTGCAGAATTGGAGCTCTTTTATCAACTCTTTCCTATGTTTCCTGGGTTCCTATAAAAGGGAGGAAAAAAGCACAGACCTCGAAGCCTTTGTCTGACAGGGAGTCATGGAAAGGGCCCTTTCCCCCTACTCCCAACCCCATCATCCCCTCTCCCTTCCCCCTCCCTCTTTCCTGCCCTTTCTACCCTCCTGGCCCTTTGCCCTAAATCCACCAGGGGGCGCCCTCCGCCAAGGGAATGGAACTCCAGGCGCTTCCCCATTGGGCCACTGAAGGGTGAACATCACGACTGCCTTTGGAGAGAAGGAAGTGACATCACTGAGTCTTGCCTCTCTAGGAAGCTGCACTTGGAATCCTCAACCCCTGGGGCACCGCAGGAAGCGGAGAGGCTGCGGGAGAGTCTGGGTGGGGAGGGCATCCAGACATGCCCCGGGTGAGGGGTTTTTTCTCTCCCTCCCAGATCCAGAACCTCGGAGCCCTAGGCAGCCTTTGCAAGCCAAGATTTCATCTGCAGAGGAAGAAAGGAAGGGAGCAGAAGGACCGGCAGGGATCCGTCCTGCAGCCCCACAAACGGCCCCGTGAAGGAAGAGACCCCTGGAGACCCCCCAGAGTCCCTGGAGCCCTTTGGAGCTGCTCTGCTAGAGAGGGGAAGGATGGAGACACCCCCTTTGGCCAAGGAGGAGAGCAAGAAAGGCCCCGTGGTTCTTCAGCCTGGGAGCTGTGGGGAGAGCTGGACCAGAACTGGGCAGAAGGTCCTGCAGGAGGGGACCATCCTCCCTTCAGAAGTTCCACCCTGGACCTCCATTCCAATACTGGCAGGCTGAGGGTCCCCGAGGTACTTTGCAGCCGACTCCATGACTTGTGCAGGCGATGGCTGAGCCCAGGAAAGCACAGCAAAGCCCAGATGCTGGACCTGGTGGTTCTGGAATGGCTCCTGGCTCTCCTGCCCCCAGAGATGGAGGGCTGGGTGCGGGAGTGTGGAGCAGAGACCAGCTCCCAGGCGGTGGCCCTGGCGGAAGGCTTCCTCCTGAGCCAGACGGAGGAGCAGAAGGAGCAGCTCCAGTGGCAGGTGGGATACTTTAGGGAGCTCGGAAGGGAATAAATAAATAAATAGAGTGTTTGAATGCTTCACCCCTCCTTCTCAAACTTCTCCCTCATTCATAATATGTGGCAATTCTCCAATTCTGGTAGGACATTGTTCCACTGTTCTCACTCAGCCACACGGATGGATATTGGGGGCTTTGAGGTTGTATTCCAAATATAAGAATCCACTTTATATCTTGTGACATATATTAATTTTGCTTCTTCCTTCCTTCCTCCTATTTGAAGTGCTCCACTGTGGAGATCAGAGATCATGAGGGAAAGAAGAACCCATCCAATCCCCCTCAGGAGCTATTTTTCAGGAGGATCCCTTGGGAAGATCCAAGTCAGGACACCTCAGCAGGTAATGGAAGATCATCTGATTCCCCATCTGTCTTACCTTCCCTCCTCTCCTATAGCATACTTCCTCCTATTCTGTTAATTATGCATTTTGAAATTATTTATTACTTACAGAGAAACAAAGAATGAAGCTTTCTGGTTTTTATGATGGAGATCAAACAGCAACTGAACCTCCAAATCAAGTAAGAAAAGGAAAAGTTTATTAGATTTGTATTCTCCCTTCAGGAAGTGAAGCGGGTGTGCAGAAGGCTCTCTCCTTCTGTTTCCCCCCCTTGTTTGGGCTGCATTATTTTTGTGTCCTTCCACAACATGGAGAGCAGAATAGCAGGTTTAAGTTGCTGTCAGCCAGCATAGCTTCGTCTGGTTATCTTGTTCTGCTAGATACTCCTCCAACTTGTAGAAGCAATTTTTTAAAAGTCCTTCCAGAAATAGGAATAAATGTATCATAGTGGCAGGAACTGCTAGAGACCTTTTTTTGGGAAATTCTTTGGCTCAGAATTGTGCAAGGCTAATGAAAAATAAAAAAACTCACACTGCCACATTACCATTTTTAAAAAGCCTCATTTATAACTTGTACCTCCAAAATAAGCAAATTGTATTAAAAAATAAAGCAGACTATTAAAATCCAAAGGGAGTCTCTGTGTTGAGCATGTAATTATGGTACTTTGGGCTACAAAATAATTTCCAATCCTCTGATTTGTGCCTCGATTAGGAAATCAAACATTCCCGCTTTGCAACAGCTGAAAAATGACTTTCCCAGGGAATTTTCTCTTCTTTTTCTTCCTTTCAGCCAATGGCTCAGACTACTAGATCAATCAATGACAGACAGAGCGATAGATCAGTTTATCCAGAAGTGGGATTACTTTGCTGAAAGTCACTGAAGGTTTTGCAGAATCAATGAATTTAATAAAACTTCCCCAAATATTTCTTCAGTGAAAGCAGTTTTCAGATTTGCCCGTTTTGCTCACCTAAAATTAGGACTTGTGTAACGCACAGCCATTTAACAGTGCATATCTCTGCTTTGGGAATTTTGGACGAATGGAACAGAATAACAGGGTTGATAGGGTTCTTGGAGGTCTTCTAGTCCAACCCCCTGCTCAGACTGGAAGTCCTATAATATTTCAGATAAATGGCTGTCCAGCTTTCTTCATAAACACCTCCAGTGTTGGAGCACCCACAATTTCTCGAGGCAAGTCATTCCACTGATTAATTGCTCTCACTGTCAGGAAATTTCTCTTTACTTGTAGGTTGCTTCTCTCCTTGAATAGTTTCCATCCATTGCTTCTTGGATCGCTGCTATCATGTCACGCCCTAGTCCTTCTTTTCATGAAATTAGACATCCCCAATTCCGGCAACCGTTCTTTATATGTTTTAGCCTCCAGACCACTAATAATTTTTGTTACTCTTCTCTGCATTCTTTCTAGAGTCTCAGGATCTTTTTTACATCTGGCAACCAAAATTGGGTGCAATATTCTAAGTGTGGTGTTTCCAAGGGAGTATAATGTGGTACTAACACTTCATGTCATCTTGATTCTATCCATCTTAATGGAGCCTATTATTCTGTTGGGGTTTTTTGGGGCAACTGAAGCATAGTGCTGAATCATGTTTAGGACTCTAAGATCCCTGTTGCACTTACTACTGTTGAGCCAGGTATCATCTATTCTATGCCTATGCATTTGGTTTTCCTTCCCTAAATATAGAACCTTACATTTCTCACTGTTGATTTAGTTTTATTAAATGGGGCCCAATCTGTTGATCCTTCTATATTTCTAGCTTATCTTCTGGAGTGTTGGTATTCCTGTCAATCTGGTCTTGTCTTCCCCTTCTATCCTCTTTTCTAAATGAATGGTGAAGATGAACAGATCTTGCAAATCCTCCTGTTCTGCTCTTTTTTCCGTGTCCAGGAGGGTCTTGTGTCCTTCGAGGAGGTGGCTGTGTATTTCTCTGAGGAGGAATGGTCTCAGCTGGATCCTGACCAGAAAGCGCTGCATTCGGAAGTCATGCTTGAAAACCATAGGAACGTGATCTCTCTGGGTAAGAGTTTTCTAGCCCCCAATCAGAGAGTTCAAGAAGACAGATTATAATTAGTTTTTTTTAATTTAAAAACCTCTAATCAGATATTGTCTCCTGGGAGGGAGAAGGAAAGGATCTGGCCCTCTTGTGCTCCAAGGAAAGAAAGAGTCAATGTCTTTTTGCTTAGATGTTTTCTGTGCCATTTCTTATTTGTATTTTTTCATTTCTATTTGAACTCATCTGTGGAGACTGAAAAGAACAAGATGTGCTTTTATGTGTCCTCTGGAGGACGTGTGAGAGGAGTGTGTTGTCAATTGTCCTCTAAAACCTCCCCAAATTGTGTGAGAACAGAATTTTCAGGCTCAGCCCATGGAAGAGCATTCTCCCAATCCAATTCAAGAACAAAGGCCTCATACAGTGTGACTCAGAGCATCCTAGGGTACAAGTAATCCTCATGTTACCACAGTTCCCTTAGCGAATGTTCCCAGTTACGACCAGCCAAGTATTTCAGACCCAGTTCTGAAATTTTATAGATTATAGAGATTATAATATAATTCAATTATATACAATAATAATACAATTATAGAGATAATTGTAAAGAAAATGATGTTTTCTAGATATTTTCAAAGCTTTCATGATTCATGAATATAGAAACCATCATGTCTATAACACACCACTGTAGGCATGCAAACATGCAACCTAATGGAAATTCAGAGAAATTCAGAAGGAAATTCACGTGACTTTTTACAGTTTGATCTTTTTTCTCTAACATCATTTTCATTTCCCTTTTGCTTTGAAGGTAATAATGGGCAGGAGAATCAAGATTCCTGTGAACTGTTCCAAGTGATCAGTGCTATAGATGGAACGGAGAAGTTTGGAATTCGAATGGAATTCGAAAGCCATGAGAGAAACCAGACAAAGAATTGGAATCAGGAAAGCTCATCTTCCACTGATGCTCCAATGCAAGACTTTCTTGCCCAACAAGAGAAAATAAGGAAAAAATATACCGAAAAAAGTGTGAAGCTAATCAAAGCTGAAGTACAAGTAAATGAACACTACTTAACCCAAAACAAAGGAGAAGGTGCTATAAGAAGACATAATGGACACAATTATAATGGGACATTCATTCTTTCTCTTGAGAATAAGTTTCTTACATCTCAAAAAGTGATTGACACAAACGAGAAGCCTTATAAATGTTTGGAATGTGGAAAATGTTTTAGAATAAGTAGTCAACTTACTATCCATAAAAGGATCCACACAGGGGAGAAGCCGTATAAATGCATAGAGTGTGGAAAGACCTTTGCTCGAAGCGGTACACTTACTGTGCATAAAAGAATCCACACAGGGGAGAAACCATATAAATGCCTAGAGTGTGGAAAGACCTTTGCTAGTAGTGGTACACTTACTTCCCATGAAAGGATCCACACAGGGGAGAAACCATTTAAATGCATAGAATGTGGACAGACCTTTTCTCAAAGAGCTACTCTTATTTCCCATAAGATGATCCATACAGGAGAGAAACCATATAAATGCATGGAGTGTGGAAAGACGTTTAGTCATGATAATGGACTTAGAAGCCACAAAAAGCTCCACACAGCAGAAAAGCCATTTAAATGCACAGAATGTGGAAAGACCTTTGCTCATAGATCTAATTTTATTTCCCATAAAAGAGGCCACACAGGGGAGACGCCATATAAATGCATGGAGTGTGGAAAGACCTTTGGTGAAAAAGGTAATCTTAATTCCCATAAGATCATCCACACAGGAGAGAAACCATTTAAATGCATGGAATGTGGAAAGACCTTTGCTCATAGATGTAATCTTATTTCCCATAAGATGATCCATACAGGAGAGAAACCATTTAAATGCATGGAATGTGGAAAGTCCTTTTCTCAACGAGCTACTCTTATTTCCCACGAAAGGATCCACACAGGGGAGAAGCCATATGAATGCAAAGAGTGTGGAAAGACGTTTACTCATGACAATGGACTTAGAAGACACAAAAAGATCCACACAGGAGAGAAGCCATATAAATGCATTGAATGTGGAAAGAGTTTTGTTCAGAATGGTCATCTTACGTCTCATAAAAGGATCCACGTTCAGGAGAAACTATATAGCAACAGCAATCCCACTTACTTATATACCACTCCACAATGCTTTAGCACACTCTCTGAGCAGTTTACATCGTCAGCATATTATCCCCAGCAATCTGGGTCCTCATATTATCAACCTCAGAAGGATGAAAGGCTGAATCAACCATGAGCTGGTCAAGATCGAACTCCTGGCTGTGGACAATTAGCCTGTAGTACTGAATTCTAACCACTGACCCACCATGTCTCTATAGATTTCTATGTGTATGGATATTGTGTCTTTCTGATCCAAATGAGACAAGGTTAAATCCAACAAAATGAAACTTAATGTGGAGAAAAGTAAGATTTTACACCTGGGCAGGAAAAACAGATTATAGGAAATCTGGCTCAAAAACAGTAATTGTGAGAGGGACCTTGGGAGTCCGAATGGATGATCATTTAAACATGAGTGACGTGTGTGCGGCAGCAGCCAAAAAAGCTAATATAATCCTTCATTGTATAAACAGTAGCATAGAATCAAAATCACGAGTGAAGTATTAGTACCATTTTATAAAGTCTTAGTAAGACCACACCTGGAATACTGCATTCAGTTTTGGTCATCAAATTACAAAAAAGATGTTTAGACTTTGGAGAAAGTGCAAAGAAGAGCAGCTAAGATGATTCAAGGCCTGAAGACTAAAACATATGAAGAACGGTTGCAGGATTTGGGGGTGGCTCGTCTACAGAAAAGGATTAGGAGTGACAAGATAGCAGTATTCTAGTACTTGAGAGGCTGCCACAAAGAGGAGGGGGGTCAATTTATTTTCCAAAGCACCAGAGGCTGTGTATAAAATAATCAAGGAGAGAAGCAACCTCGAATTAACAAGAATCTTCCTTATAGGGAAGACAATTAACCAGTGGAACAGCTTTCCTTTAGACATTGTGGTTGCTTCATCACTGGATGTTTTAAAGAAGAGACTGGATAGTCACTTGTCTGAAAGAGATCCTATAGGAGTATCAATAGATCATGAAATGGTATAGGATCTTCTGCTTGAGCCGAAAGTGCGGATATCGGCGCCAATCGCCAAGACTTGTACCGGGCTTAGGACTTCAGGCATCAGGGCTCCGTCAATTCCTGGATGGACAGAAGGAGAAAGTTGTGTCTCTGGGGGGTTTTTAAAAAGAAAAACAATCTACCAATTCACTAGTAGATCCAGCAACTCCCATCTCATCAAATTGGAACCCTAAAATGTTATCAGTACATTTTTGTCTAAAATTAAGTTAATTTTGGGTTGGGCCATAAAAATGATTCATGCCATCCGATAGTGTGTTTGTTTACCTACTAAAAGTAATCTATATGAGTTGAAGGTGTTTTCAATAAAATGCCAAATTGAAACTTTTCAATTTCCACTTATTTTAAAATGCTCCATCCATTTTTTTGCTGAAATATTTTTTCTCATCCAGAATTTGCATTTCTTGTTCAAACAAATAGTCAAGATTTTCACTTTGTAAAGCCACTGCCTTTTTTAAGCTATTCCACAAAGATCTTTAATGTTGGGCTTATTATGAAAAAAATAAACAATTACCCACACCTGAATGTTGTCCTTTTTTTGGGTGGCAACCAGATTAGATCCCTGCTTTAAATTACAAATAAAAAATGGAATGTTCTTCCACGTTATAGAATTAACAGTTATTAAAAACAATTCCTTAAGAGAGAGAAACATTGTTAGCAAAGTACGCTGATCTTTTAAGGACCCTCTTGGGGGGGGGGGGGGGCTTACCCAGACCCCCCCAATTAATCCATCCAAGTGTTTTGCCAGTTGGAGCATTTGCTGAAGGAGATCTTCCCCTCCTCACCAGGGGTCTCCTTCCCCCCTTTGCTTCTGGGGATCTGGCCCAGCACACCCACCAGCAGCATCAGGGGAGCCCAGCAAAATCCATAGATGCCGTCCCACAAGTGCCCCCCAAAGAGGGAAGGAATAGACGGAGGCTCCCAGTCCCAGAGGCAGAATCGGGGGAGGGTCTGGTTTGGGTGGGAGAGGGGGCATTTTCCTCAGATTTCGTAATTGGGAGGTCCCAGGGAAACAAAGACCAATGGGAATCCTCCAGAGGTGGGATTCAAATTTTTTAACAACTGGTTCTGTGGGCATGGCTTTATTGGTGGGCATGGCTTGGTGGTCATGTGACTGGATGAACATGGCTTGGTGGTCATGTTGGCTGGGCATGGCCAACTGAATATCATCGAGGCACACATCTCCTTGTCTGGTCTCTAATGACTGTGGGGATGCTGCAACAGTTGTAAGTGTGAAAAATGGTCATAAGTCATTTTTTTCAGTGCCATTGTAACTTTGAATGGTCATTCCACACAAGCAAAGTACCAGCAAAGGAGGGGAAAAAAACTCCAGAGAAGTTCTTGAGACAGGAAGTCTAGTCCTGCCAAGAATGTAATAAGGGTTAATGGAGAGGCAGTTTCTGTAAGCAACACCAGAATGTTTCCTTCCTGCCTTCCTTACAGGATTAGGCCAATTTCTGCTAACAACCGGTTCTCCGAACTGCTTAGAATGTTAACAACCTGTTCTAGTGAATAGGTGAGAACTGGTAGAATCCTACCCCTGAGGTAGACCTCATCTCTGTTCCACTTGTCCACATCGAACTGCCCCAACGGAGTGACGGTCACATACTTTCAGAGGTCGCTGTCGAAGTAGTCAATCTCCTGCCGGTTGTAGAAACTCTTGAGCAGGAGCCACACCTGCTGCGTCCCATTGAGGAAGTGGCACTGGTTCTTCTGGTACAAGAAATAGGCTGTGGGGAGAAGGAGCCCTCAGGAGAGACTCCAGGGCCCATTGTTCCCAGCCAATAGGAAAAGAGGGAACCCCTCGAAAAGGGAGAGTACAAACTGGTGGAAGGTGCCCCCTAGAGGAGGAAGGGGGGACTCTCGCTCCCAGAGAAGGCAGACACTCTGGGGGGTCTGGAGGGGGGGAAAGAAGGAGGGGGAGGGGAGGGGTCTCCCTCATCCTCCCCGGGTGGAAAAAGGCCAGCAGGAGCTCACCTGGTGCTGGAATCCCATGAAGTCTCTGCAGGGAACACTTTGGATCTCGAGGAGGAATTAGTGGGGAGGACTGGAGGGGAAGTAACATCCATACCCCTCCACTCTCTCTTCCTTTGGAGGGCAGGGAATACGGGGAGGGGGCACAATGAGGACATCTAGACTCACACTCTTGAGGTTTCCCAGCCCTTCAATCCCCACCTTCCCTGGATTTCCCTCCCCCCAACTTTTCTTTTCCCCCCTAATCTTCAGCCCAACTCCCTCCCTTTGGATTGGATTACTGTCGATTTTCTATATCTTGCACAGAGGGGGATTTGTAGCTGTGTAGATGCAGATAGATAAATTCCACAAAACATCCATAACAAAGTACATTTATTGATACATCAGATATCTTCATAACTTACATTTGTGATGAAGTTCTTCTATAATGACCAATCCTTTGTATATCAGCCTGGCAGGTAAAAGATAGTTATCTCCTAACCCATCTCGTAGCGATAGAAAGAAAAGGTGCTATGAGTTCATGACTCCCCACCTCGACTACAATCGGGGAATGGGGGAGGGGTCCCCTTCCATCCTCCTGGGGGGCAATATGGGCAGAAAGGGGGAGGAGACCACGCAGAGATCGAGGCTGTTGGAGGTTCTAGAGACCTAGCCGCTTTCCTCTCCCCTCCGGAGGTCCTTCCCAGCCCCCTCCTCCCCCGCCCAACCCCCTCCTTACCGGGGATCTCCTTCCTTCGCTTCCGGGGATCCGGCCCAGCAACCCCACCAACAGCATCAGGGAGAGCCCAGCAAAAGCCATGGATGCTGCCCCACAAGCGCCCCCAAAGAGAGGAGAGGAAGACGCGGAGGCTCCCAGCCCCACAGGAGGAATCGGAGGGTCTCCTGAAATTTCGGAGGCGGAGTTTTCCTCCAAATTTGGAATTGGGAGCATCCAGAAAGAGCAGGAGGACCAATAGAAATCCTCCCTTCTGCAGCGTCATCGGTCTCCGGGCAGAGTTTCCATTAACTTCACCCGATGGAGGAGATAGTTCGGCTCAGAGAAGAAAGTCGAGTCGGTTATTTAGGCCAAAGACGCCTTTTCACTCCTGAAAATAATGTTTTGTTTCCAAGCAAATTTCAGCAAGAAATTAAAAGGGATCCTGAAAAATGGAAAAAAGATCCCTAGTTGGGATCAGTTGCAGTTTCCTGCCCCCTTCCAAAATAGCCCCCAGAGCTCCCCTAGACCACCTCAAAAAGAGGGTCTCCCCCCCTTCACAAAAGGGGAGAGTTTGGGGGAATTGATTTCTGAGGAGCAACTCAGAACCCCAAATTCCCTTCTCTCAAAACCCCCCGCCCTCCAGGTCCTGATTGAGGAATGGGGGATTATGGGGTGGGGTGTCCTTGGTCCCCTCCCCAAATTCAGAGGCTCCCCCAGAAGGGATCCTTCTTGCTTGACTTTCAAAGCCTCAAATTTGAGATTCAGAAGAAAAAGTAAAGTTTCTGAAGCGGCCAAAATTCTTCTTATATATTTTGGTGGCATTTGTGGATTCTGGTCTGAAAATGCTTCAGTTTCCCCTTTCGCTTTCTGCCTCCTTCCTCTTTGAAGGAAGAAACTTTGGGGGCTCTGAAGTGATTCAGGGCTTGAAGCCTCTTTTGCCCTCCAACCCTTTCCCAAAGTCTCTCCTGGGGGTCCCAGCCCCTTCCTCCCCACCACCCCTCCCAGCATCCATGAGTCCCTCCCAGCCGGGCATCTCCTTCCCCCCTTCGCTTCCAGGGATCCCCGACAGCACCGCTCCCATCAACAGCTGGAGGACCCCAGCAGAGCCCATGGGTGCTGCCCCACAAGCGCCCCCCCCCCCACCAGGAATGGGGAGACCTAAAATGTTTCCAACCCCAGAAGCGGAATTGGTGGGTCTGGACTGGGTGGGAGATGACGAGTTTGTACGGCGAAGGTTCCTTGGGTCGATTCCGGAGGTTTCAGTCCCAGCTAGGTAGCATCTTCAGCGGAGTAGAAGGGAAAGGGTTAAAAAAGAGTTTCCTTCACTCAAAGTCAGCGTGGAGAGTAGCCAGAAGCAGAACAACCAATCAGAATTCCCCGTGATGCAGTAGCGTCAGTCTCCAGGCAGGGTCTCTCTTGCTTTCACCCACTGGAGGAGACAGTTCGATGCTGAGACAGTATCGGAGTTTCAATGATGACAATGTCACACCAGCCTTTGGGTTCCACTTGTTTCTTCCCTGTGCTTTGAGCATCCACACAAAGGCATCTGAGTCCCTTTTTGACTGACTTTGGTTTCTACATCTCCTGTTTTGTGTCTTGAGTTCCCTTTTTTTCTTCCAGTTTGATGGATTCCTCTCAGATTTCAGCTTCGAATTAGCTTCCAAAACTTCCTCTCACTTTCAAGCCCGGGATGAGTGGGTCAGGGATTCAGAGGGGGGCTCTTGGGGAAAGACAAGAGGGTAGCAATGAGGACTGAGGAGATAAGATAGAGCCCAAGATTACAGCAGAGCCTTGATCTCCTCTTCAGCTAATGCTCCAACTGGCACAATTCTTAGATGGATTAATGGGGGGCGGGTGTCTGGGTGAACCCCCCCAAAGAGGGTCCTTAAAAGGTCCACTCCAGTTCAGATTACTTTGTTAACAATGTTTCTCTCTCTTCTTTCCAAAAAGATTTTTATTTTTTAAGACAAACATACACAAACAAAAACAAAAAACATAAAACCATCTTCCATTTTATATACTGTATATACAGTATGTCAAATATTTTGTGCTATCCTTTCGTAGTCATCACTCAGTTTATATAAATTTTCACATTGTCAATCTAACATATGCTTATATATTTATCAGTTATTAATCATTCATAACTAAACTATTTATTCCATCATTTATATGAGATACCCTCAATTTTGTTATGAAATTTATATTACACTTTCATCCAATGGTTATATATATTTATATTATATTTTGTATCAATCTATTAAACTTCTAAGATTTCCTGATATATTACATTACGATGTCTTTTTATCCAACCACTGATAAAACAAATCCCATATCATGTAAAATTGTTTATCTTCTTGTTCTCTGATTTCAAATGTCAATTTACTCATTTCAGCACAGTCCATAATTTTCTTAATAACTTCTTCCTGCATAGGTATTTTTTCATTTTTCCAATTCTTAGCAAATACAATCCTAGCTGCTGTCAAAACATTTACAATCAAATATTTCAATTCTTTGTTGTACATTTCCAGTATAATTTCCAATAAAAATATCTCTGGTTTAGTCTATGTGTTGTTTTATCATTTTTTCCAAACATGTGTGGACTTTAGTCCAATATCTTTTAGCGTCCAAGCACGTCCACCACATGTATCTGATGACATTTCCAACATTTGTCCGATTTATCCTTAAATGTTTCTCTCTCTTCAGGGATTGTTTTTAATAGCACTTAATTCTATAATGCTGAAGAACATTCATTATTTCTAATTTAAAGCAGGGATCTAATCTGGTTGCCACCCAGACAAAGAACATTTCAGGTGTGGGTTGTTGTTTTTCATAATAAGCCCATTTAGATCTGGAAACATTAAAGATCTTTGTGGAATAACTAAAATAAAGGCAGTGGCTTTACAAAGTGAAAATCATGACTATTTATTTGAACAAGAAATGCAAACTCTGGATGAGAAAAAATATTTCAGCAAGAAAATGGACGCAACATTTTTAAATCAATGGAAATTGAAAAGTTTCAATGTGGCATTTTATTGAAAACATCTTCAACTCGTATAGATTACTTTTAGTAGGTAAACGAACACACTATCAGATGGCATGAATCATTTTTATAGCCTAACCCAAAATTAATTTAATTTTAGACAAAAATCTACTGATAACATTTTGGGGTTCCAATTTGATGAGATGGCAGTTGCTGGAGAGATTTTAATTCACTTCTGGATCCACTAGGAAATCAGAAGATTATTTTTTTTCTTTTTAAAGACCCCCCCAGAAACACAACTTTCTCCTTCTGTCCATCCAGGAATTGACGGAGCCCTAGTGTTTGAAGTCCTAAGCCCGGTATAAGTCCTCGGCAACTGGTGCCCCTATCTGCACTTTCGGCTGAAGCAAGAAATCCTATGCCATTTCAGGATCTATTAATATTCCTATAGGATCTCTTTCAGACAAGGGCCTATCCAGTCTCTTCTTGAAAATGTCCAGTAATGATGCAACCGCAATGTGTGAAGGAAATCTGTTCCTTGATTGTCTTCACTGTAAGGAAGATTCTCGTTAATTTGCAGTTGCTTCTCTCCATGATTATTTTACGTGCATTGTTTCTTGTCCTGCCCTCTGGTGTTTTGGAAAATTAATTGAACCCCTCCTCTTTGTGACAGCCTTTCAAGTACTGGAATACTGCTATCCTGTCACTCCTAATCCTTCTTTTCTGTAGACTAGCCACCCACATCTCCTGCAACCATTCTTCATGTTTTAGTCTTCAGGCCTTTAATCCTCTTAGTTGCTCTTCTTTCCACTTTCTCCAAAGTCTAAACACATTTTTTTGTTTTTTCATTTTGCTGGATTCAACCTTTGGATCAGAAAGGCATAATATGCACACACATACAAATCTATAGAAACATGGTGGGTCAGTGGTTAGAATACAGCACTACAGACTAATTGCCCACAGCCAGGAGTTTGATTCTGACCAGCTCACGGTTGATTCAGTCTTTCATCCTTCTGAAGTCACTAAAATGAGGACCCATGAGTGGTATATAAGTCTAAAGTGGAATAGCTATTGCTATATAGTTTCTCCGAATGTGGATCCTTTTATGAGAAATAAGATGGCCATTCTGAGCAAAACTCTTTCCACATTCCATGCATTTAAATGGCTTCTCCCCTGTGTGGCTTCTTTTACGGGAAATATGAGTGGATCTTTTTGTGTCTTCTAAGGCCACTGATCCGAGTAAATGTCTTTCCACACTCCATGCATTTATACGGCTTCTCTCCTGTGTGAATCATCTTATGGGAAATAAGATGACGATTTTGAGCAAAGGTCTTTCCACACTCCATACATTTATATGGTTTCTCTCCTGTATGAATCTTTTTGTGACTTCTAAGACCACTGCCACGAGTAAATGTCTTTCCGCACTCCATGCATTTATACGGCTTCTCCCCTGTGTGGATCATCTTATGGGAAATAAGATGACCTCTTTGAGCAAAGGTCTTTCCACACTCCATGCATTTATATGGCTTCTCCCCTGTGTGGATCATATTATGGGAAATAAGATGACCTCTTTGAGCAAAGGTCTTTTCACACTCCATGCATTTATATGGTTTCTCCCCTGTGTGGAGCATCTTATGGAAAATAAGATGACCTCTTTGAGCAAAGGTCTTTCCACACTCCATGCATTTATATGGTTTCTCCCCTGTGTGGATCCTTTCATGGATAGTAAGTGTATTGCTATGAGCAAAGGTCTTTCCACATTCCAGGCATTTATAGGGTTTCTCTCCTGTATGGAGCTGTTTGTGGCTTCTAAGTCCACTGCCATCAGTAAACGACTTTCCACACTCCATGCATTTATATGGCTTCTCCCCTGTGTGGATCATTTTATGGGAAATAAGATGACTTCTTCGAGCAAAGGTCTTTCCACACTCCATGCATTTAAATGGCTTCTCTCCTGTGTGAATCTTTCTGTGCCTTTTAAGATCATTGTCCTGAGCAAAGGTCTTTCCACACTCCATGCATTTAAATGATTTCTCTCCTGAGTGGATCTTTTTGTGACTTGTAAGGCCACTACCAAGTGTAAACGTCTTTCCACACTCCATGCATTTAAATGGTTTCTCTCCTGTGTGGATCTTTTTGTGTCTTCTAAGGCTACTGCCACAAGTAAATGTCTTTCCACACTCCATGCATTTATATGGTTTCTCTCCTGTGTGGATCCTTTTATGGGAAATTAGATGACTTCTTCGAGCAAAGGTCTTTCCACATTCCATGCATTTATATGGTTTCTCTCCTGTGTGGATCTTTCTGTGCCTTTTAAGGTCACTGTCCTGAGCAAAGGTCTTTCCACACTCCATGCATTTATATGGCTTCTCTCCTGTGTGGATTCTTTTATGGATAGTAAGTTGCCTGCTTGTTCTAAAAGATTTTTCACATTCCAAACATTTATAAGGCTTCTCGTTTGTGTCAATCACTTTTTGAGACGTAAGGAAGTTATTCCCAAGAGAAAGAATGAATGTCCCATTGTAGTTTTGTCCCTTGCGTCTTCTTATAGCATCTTCTCCTTTGTTTTGGGTTAAATAGTGTTCATTTACTTGTACTTTCGCTTTGATTAGCTTCACACTTTTTGCAATGTATTTTTTCCTTATTTTCTCTTGTTGGGCAAGAAAGTCTTGCATCAGAGCATCAGTGGAAGATGACCTTTCCAGGTTACAATTACTTGACTGGTTTCTCTCATGGCTTTCTGATTCCATATGAATTCCAAATTTCTCTGTTCCACTTTTAGCACTGATCACTTGGAACAGTTCACAGGAATCTTGATTCTCCTGCCCATTATTACCTTCAAAGCAAAAGGGAAATGAAAATGATGTTAGAGAAAAAAGATCAAACTGTAAAAAGTCACGTGAATTTCCTTCTGAATTTATCTGAAATTCCATTAGGTTGTATGTTCACATGCTTACAGTGATGTGATACAAACATGATGATTTCTATATTCATGAGTCAAGAAAGCTTTGAAAATATCTAGAAAATATTTTTTTCTTTACAATTATCTCTGTATATGCAAATCTCACTCAGAATCAGTTTTCAGTTACGAAATAGAAAAGAATAGAAGAGACTTAGGAAGTTCTCTAGTCCAACCCCCTCCTTAGGCAGGAAACCCTACACTACTTCAGACAAATGGTTATCCAACATCTTCTTAAAAATTTCCAGTGGGAGCATTCACTACTTCTGGAGTCAAGTTGTTCCACTGATTAATTGTACTAACTGTCAGGAAATGTCTCCTTAGTTCTAACTTGCTTCTCTCCTTGATGAGTTTACAAGATTACTTCCTGATTGGGGACTAGAAAACTCTTACCCAGAGAGACCACGTTCCTATGGTTTTCAAGCATGACTTCTGAATGCAGCGCTTTCTGGTCGAGATCCAGCTGAGACCATTCCTCCTCAGAGAAATACACAGCCACCTCCTCATAGGACACAAGACCCTCCTGGATACAGAAAAAAAAACAGAACAAGAGGATTCGCAAGATCTGTTCATCTTCATCATTGATTTAGACACAGGGATAGAAGGGGAAGACAAGACCAGATTGACAGGAATACCAACACTCCAGAAGATAAGCTAGAGATATAGAAGGATCAACAGATTAGGCCCCATTTAATAAAACTAAATCAACAGTGAGAAATGTAAGGTTCTACATTTAGGGAAGGAAAACCAAATGCATAGGCATAGAAACTTGCAGACAAGACAAGGTTGACCGGAATACCAACACTCCAGAAGATAAGCTCAGAGATACAGAAGAATCGACAGATTGGGCCCCATCTAATAAAATGAAATCAACGGTGAGAAATGTTCTACATTTAGGAAAGAAAAACCAAATGCACTGGCATAGGTGATACCTGGCTCAACAGTAATAAGTGCAACAGGGATCTTGGAGTCCCAGTGGACAACCACTTAAACCTATCAGCACTATGCTACAGTTGCCCCCCAAAAAACCCCAACAGAATCATAGGCTGCATTAAGAGAGATAGAATCAAGATGACATGAAGTGTTAGTACCACTTTATAATGGAAAACTTGGAATATTATAATATAACTTGGAATATTGCTTCCGGTTTTAGTTGCCAGCTGTATAAAGAGAAGAGCAAAAAAACGTATTAGTGGTCTGGAGGCTAAAACATATAAAGAACGGTGGCTGGAATTGGGTATGTCTATTTTCATGAAAAGAAGGACTAGGGGGTGACATGATAGCAGTGTTCCCAGAAGCAATGGATGGAAACTGTTCAAGAAGAGAACCAACCTACAAGTAAAGAGAAATTTCCTGACAGTGAGAACAATTAATCAATGGAATGACTTGCCTCCAGAAATTGTGGGTGCTCCAACACTGGAGGTATTAATGAAGAACATAGACAGCCATTTATCTGAAGTGTTATAGGCCTTCCTGTCTGAACAGGGGGTTGGACTAGAAGAACTCCAAGATCCCTAATGTTACTCTGTTCCATTGTTCCCAAATTCTCAAAGCAGAGATATGCACTAAGTTAAATGGCTGCACGTCACACATCCTAATTTTAGGTGAGCAAATGGGCAAATCTGAAAAATGTTTTCACTGAAGAAATATTTGGGGAAATTTTATTAAATTCATTGATTCTGCAAAACCTTCAGTGCCTTTCAGCAAAGTAATCCCACTTCTGGATAAACTGATCTATCGCTTTGTCAATCATCCATTGATCTAGTAGTCTGAGCCATTGACTGAAAGGAAGAAAAAGAAGAGGAGAAAATTCTCTGGGAAAGTCATTTCTCAGCTGTTGCAAAGCGGGAATGTTTGATTTCCTAATCGAGGCGCAAATCAGAGGATTGGAAATTATTTTGTAGCCCAAAGTACTGTGATTACATGCTCAACATGGCCACTTCCTTTGGATTTTAATAGTCTGCTTTATTTTTTAATACGATTTGCTTATTTTTGAATTACAGGTTATAAATGAGGCTTTTTAAAAATGGTAATGTGGGAATGAGAGTATTTATTTTTCATTAGACTTGCACAATTCCGAGTCAAAGAATTAAAAAAAAAAAGAGTCTCTAGCAGTTCCTGCCACTGTGATACATTTATTCCTATTTCTTCAAAGACTTTTAAAAAATTGCTTCTTGCAAACTCAAAGTTGGAGGAGAACCTAGCAGAACAAGATAAGCAGAGGAACCTATGCTGGCCAACAGCTACTTGAACCTGCTATTCTGCTCTCCATCTTGTGGAAAAACACAAAAATAATCCAGGTCTAAGAAGGGGGGGAAATAGAAGGAAAGAGCCCTCTGCACACCCGCTTCACTTCCTGAAGGAAGAATACAAATCTAATAAACTTTTCCCTTTCTTACTTGATTTGGAGGTTCAACCGCTGTTTGATCTCCATTATAAAAACCAGAAAAGTTCATTCTTTCTTTCTCTGTAAGGAATAAATAATTTCCAAATGCATAATTAACAAAATAAAAGGAGATATTCTATAGGAGAGAAGAGAGAGCGAAGGTAAGAGGGATGGGGAATCGGAGGATCTTCCATTACCTCCTGAGGTGTCCTGACTTAGATCTTCCCAAGAGATCCTCCTGAAAAATAGCTCCTGAGGGGGATTTGATGGGTTCTTCTTTCCCTCAGGATCTCTGATCTCCATAGTGCAGCACTTCAAGTAGGAGGAAGGAAGGAAGGAGCAGAATTAATGTACGTCACACGACACAAAGTCAATTCTTATATTTGGAACGCAACCTCAAAGCCCCCAATATCCATCCCTGTGGCCGAGTGAGAAAACAATGGAACAATGTCCTACAAGAACTGGAGAATTGCCTCTTATTATGAACTTGGGAGAAGTTTGGGAAGAGGGGTGAAGCATTCAAACACTCTGTTTATTCCCTTCCAAGTTCCCTAAAGTCTCCCACCTGCCACTGGAGCTGCTCCTTCTGCTCCTCCGCCTGGCTCAGGAGGAAGCCTTCCGCCAGGGCCACCGCCTGGGAGCTGCTCTCTGCTCCACACTCCCGCACCCAGCCCTCCATCTCTGGGGGCAGGAGAGCCAGGAGCCGCTCCAGAACCACCAGGTCCAGCATCTGGGCTTTGCTGTGCTTTCCTGGGCTCAGCCATCGCCTGCACAAGTCATAGAGTTGGCTGCAAAGTCCTCGGGGACCCTCGGTTGCCTGGTATTGGATGGAGGTCCAGGGCGGAACTTTTGAAGGGAGGATGGTTCCCTCCTGTAGGACTTTCTGCCCGGTTCTGGTCCAGCTCCCCCTACAGTTCCCAGGCTGAAGAACTATGGGCCCTTTCCCGCTCCCCTCCTTGGCCAAAGGGGGTGTCTCCATCTTTCCTCTCTTCGGTAGAGCAGCTCCAAAGGGCTCCAGGGACTCTGGGATGTCTCCAGGGGCCTCTGCCTTCACAGGACCATTTCTGGGGACGCAGGATGGATCCCTGCCGATCCTTCTGCTCCCTTTCTTCCTTCCTTCCCTTCTTCCTTCCCCCGCAGAGGAAATCCTGGCTTGCAAAGACTGCCGATGGTTCCGGATCTGGTAGGGAGAGAGAAACTAACGCCTAGGATCAGAAAGGAGGATTCAGACCTGGACCACCTTCCCCCAACCTGCTCGCAGCCCCAAGCGGCTCCTCCCAGCGCAGGGTCCAGTCCCACCGAGCAGGGCCGGGAAGGAAGCAGCTGGTGAGATTGCCACCACGCCCGCTTCTCTCCCCCTCCGGAGACAGTATTGGGCCCTCGGGGAGCCCGGTGCGAATCCTGCCTCCTCCTCCTCCTCCTCTCCTGCTGGGCCTCCGCCAAACTCACCCTCCCCTCCCTTCCCCCCGTTCGGATAGAGAGGACGGCTGGGGAGCATGGGACACCGGAAGAGCCCCCACTCTCACCCGGGAAACGTCTGACTGTCACCCCGCCAGACTCTTCCGCAGCCTCTCCGCCTCCTTCGGCACCACAGGGGTTAAATAGAGCGAGTGCGGCGTCCTAGAGAGGCAAGGGTCATTAATGTCACTTCCTTTGCCGCCGCCTTTGGGAAGGGAAACGTGATGTTCGCCCTCCAGTGGCCCAATGAGGAAGCGCCTGGAGGAGACAACAGAAGAGAAATCTTTGTGGAAATCCCTGAGATATTGGAAGATGTCTCCCCTCGTCCTTCTTTTCCTCAGACCAGGCACACCCAGTTCCAGCAACCGTTGTTAAAAATATCTTTCAGCCTCCATCTTTGTTGCTCTTCTCTGCACTCTTTCTAGAATCTCAAGATCTTATTTATATATTTTACGAAACACAAAGAAAAATAGAAATAGGTTCTTTTTAGCAGAGTGCAAGATTTTTTAAAAAAAGAAACAATTCCAGCCTGACAATTCAATCTAATGGACAAAAGCAAATATATTTTGGGTCTTTTTCTTTCGAACCCTTTAAATGTGAAAATATCCTATTTAATGGCTGGAGAAGGAAAACGCACAAAGGTCCCGAACACCCCATTGTGGCTGAGGGAGGGAGGGCGGGCTCTCGCCTGAGGGGATCTGCGCTCTGATTGGTTGCTGCGGGTGAAAGGGGGCGTTTCCCTTTTCCCGGCCTTTTTCTTTTCTGGGCTGTTTGAGATTTACCTCAGGATGTTCTGACGCGTCTTTCAAGGAGGCGAATCGCCTTTTTCTCCCCTGAAGCAAAGCTGCGCCTCTCGCTTGCTTTAGCGGAGGGTTTTCCGGGGATTCCCTTCGGCTCGGGGTGGGGGTTCTGTATGTGGCCCCCAACTTCTCACTGGCTGCGGGGCTGCCTCTTCCCCCCTTATCATCCAGTGCGGCAGCTGTTGCTACAGTACAATCTTCACATTTAATGAACACGTTTGTGTGTGTATGTGTGTGTGTCTACGCGTGCACGCGCGCGTCTGGAGGAGGAAACGTTTTTCTTGGACTTTCGAGCTGGGTGGAGCCAGAACAAGCTGAAGCACCAATGGGAGTTATCCCTGCATCAGCGTCATCGGTCTCTGGGCAGAGTCCTTTGTGACTTCACCTGAAGGAGGAGGGAGAATTCAGCGCAGAGAGCGAAAGTGAAAGTGGGAGGCGGGGATCCGTTCAGTCTTGAGGAGCTGCAACTCGGGGGGGGGAGTGTTCATGGCAGCCCCAGAAGGGACCCTCCACTTTCTCTGCTCTCTTCCCGATTCTCAGCTGGACTTCCCTCTGTGGGTATGCAGGGGTGGACTAGATGTCCGTTGAGCTCCCCAAACTCTTATGGTCAGGAAGGGAATCTTTCCTTGGTCAGTTTCCTTACCTTATTTTCCCTCCTGCCTTCTGGAGCTTTGGGAGAGTAGCTTGACAGGGAGGGTCCGTCCCTCCTCTTATCTCCTCCCCCCATTCAGATCCACAACCGCCCTTCTTGAACCAGAATTGACCTTCCATTTGCGATGGGTCAGAAAACCGCTCAGCGCTGGGGGCGAAACCGGCCCTCCGGCAGCCCCCTTGCCAGGAAATGAGCCAAAGGCAGAAGTTTTGGGGAGGGCAGTGACCCCACGTGATTGGGGGAGGGGCTCTCCCACCGTGTGTGTGTCTGTGTGTATGTGTGTCTGTGTCTTTGTGTGTGAAGGCATCCGAGGACTCCCAATCAACCCCTAAGTCCTTGCTGGCTGTGGGGCTGTGCCTCCCCTTCTCTCATCCACCGCAGCCCTACTCCACGCCGGATTGGGGGGCGCGAAAAGGAAGTCCACGCTTCCCTCCAGGGTTGGCCTGAACCCCTCCTTGAGCCGCAGCCCCCCAACACTGAAAAGATCCCCCCTCCCACTTTCTCCGCTTCTCTCTCTGCGCTGAACTTCTCTTGCGGGTGAATCAAGGGAGACTCTGCCCGGAGACCGATGACGATACAGAAAGGAAGATTCCCATTGGCCCTTGCGCTTTCCTGGGTCCTCCCAATTCCGAAATCCGAGGAAACAGCCGCATCTCCCCCCCTCAATCCAGAACCCCCGATTCCGCCTCTGGGGTTGGGAGCCTCCACGTCTCCCTACCCTCTCTTTGGGGGCGCTTGTAGGGCAACGTCCCTGGCTTTTGCTGGGCTTTCCCTGATGCTGCTGGTGAGGGCGCTGGCCTGGATCCCCGGAAGCGAAGAGGGAAGGGGGACCCCCGGTAAGGAGGGGGCTGGGCGGCGGGGGAGGAAAGGGGCTGGGAGGGGCCGTCAGGGCTCCTGGGAGAAGAAAGGGGCTGAGAGACTCCCGTAATGGGGAAAGGGGTCGCAGGCAAGAGGGGCGGGAGCCTAAGAAGCCTCGATCTCCGTGTGGTCTCCACTCCCTCCCTCGCCCCACTTCGCCCAGGGGGACAAAGAGGGACCGCCGTGTCCCTCCCATGTGACTGTGGAGGGGAGGAGGGTCGTGGGAAGGAGGCCCAACTGAGATGAGACCCAGTGGGACCCCCATCGCCCCCCCAAAGGTGACTGGGTGGGAGTGGGACCTTCCGGGCTCCGATTTAGACCTGGATCCGGAGCCCCCAAAGTCTTTTGCACTGAAAGGAGGAGACGGGAAACTGAGGCACTTTCAGACCTGAATCCACAAACACCACCAAAAACATAAATGGAATTTTTGCAACTTCAAAAACTTCAGGTTCCCCCCCACCCCGAGGCTGTGAAGGTCAGACAGGATTTGAGCCGCGTTCCCTTCAGCGGGGGCTCTGAATTTGGGGAGAGAGCAGGACTCTCCTCCCCATAATCCCCCATTGCCCGATCAGCACCTGGGAGGGGGAGGAGGTGCCACGTGGAAAGTGATGAATTGGGGGGAGTTCTGAGTTGTTCCCCTCAATTGGCCCCCCAGATCGGGGCCTCCGTGTCCGCCTTCCTCCCGCTCCCCCCCCGCAGGTCGCCATCCCCCGCCAGACACGAGCTGGGCGTCCAAGCGAGGCTCCCGGTGCTCGTTTTCCCATCGCCCGTCCGTTTCTGAGGGGATTTCTGAGCCTTTCGTGGCCTCCTCCGACCACTGCGCAGCCCTCAGGGCGGCGGTTCCTGAGGGAGGCGAGTTCGGATCCCCCCGAGAGGCTTTTTCCCTTCGTCTCCACCAACGGTTCCTGGGCAGGAAGGAGAGGAAGGCGGAGAAAGAGCCGCCTTCGAAGTCCTTGACAGGGAGCCACGGAGAATGGCCTTTCCCTCTGCTCCCAAGCCCATCATCCCCGCCCTCTCCCTTCCCCCTCCCATCCGCTCCTTTTTCCTGCCCTTTCTACCCTCCTGGCCCTTTGCCCCAAGTCCACCAGGGGGCGCCCTCCGCCAAGGGAAGGGAACTCCAGGTGCTTCCCCATTGGGCCACTGGAAGGCGAACGTCACGGCTGTCTTACAGGAGGCAGGAAAGGAAGTGACATCACTGAGCCTTGCCTCTCTAGAATGCTGCACTCGCTCTCAACATCTGGGGCGCCGCAGGAAGCAGAGAGGCTACTGGAGAGTCTGGGTGAAGGACATCCAGACGTGCCCCGGGTGAGAGGAGGCTCTTCCCGGGTCCCATGCTCCCCAGCCGCCAACTCCATGTAACTTAGGGGGGAGAGGAGGGTCGGGCGGGTGAGGCCCAGCAGGAGAAAAGCCAGGAGGAGGAGGAGTCAGGATTCGCACCGGGCTCCCCGGAGGTGGAGAGAAGCGGGGAAGGGGCGGCCTCTCCACCTGCCTTTTTCCCCCGGCCCTGCTGTGGGGTGTGTGTGTGCTGGAAGGAGCCACTTGGGGCTACGGGCAGGTTGGGGGAAGGGGGTCGAGGGGTTGAATCCCCCTTTCTGATCCTGGGCGTCGATTTTTCTCTCCCTCCCAGATCTGGAACCTTGGAGACCTCAACAGCCTTTGCAAGCCAGGATTTCCTCTAAGGCGGAAGGAAGGAAGGAAAGGAGCGGAAGGACCGGCAGGTTTCTGTCCTGCGACCCCAGAAATCGTCCCGTGAAGGAAGAGGCCCTGGGGATCCCCTCCGCACAGTCCCTGCAGCCCTTTGGATGGAGATAATCCCTTTCGCCAAGGAGGGGAGCAGAAAAGGCCCCGTGGCTTTTCAGCCTGGGAGCTGTGGGGAGAACTGGACCAGAACCGGGCAAAAGGTCCTGCAGGAGGGAACCATCCTCCCTTCAGAAGTTCCACCCTGGACCTCCTTCCAATACCAGGAGGCTGAGGGTCCCCGACGACTTTGCAGCCGACTCCATGACTTGTGCAGGCGATGGCTGAGCCCAGGAAAGCACAGCAAAGCTCAGATGCTTGACCTGGTGGTTCTGGAGTGGCTCCTGGCTCTCCTGCCCCCAGAGATGGAGGGCTGGGTGCGGGAGTGTGGAGCAGAGAGCAGCTCCCAGGCGGTGGCCCTGGCGGAAGGCTTCCTCCTGAGCCAAGTGGAGGAGCAGAAGGAGCAGCTCCGGTGGCAGGTAGGAGACTTTAGGGAGCTTGGAAGGCAATAAATAGAGTGTTTGAATGCTTCACCCCTCCTTCCCAAACTTCTCCCAAGTTAATAATATGTGGCAATTCTCCAGTTTTTGTAGAACATTGTTCCACTTTTTTCTCACTCAGCCACATTGGTGGATATTGGGGGCCTTGTGTTTGTGTTCCAAATATAAGAATGCACTTTATGTCTTGTGACGTATATTAATTCTGCTTCTTCCTTCCTTCCTCCTATTGGAAGTGCTACTCTGTGGAGATCAGAGATCCTGAGGGAAAGAAGAACCTGTCAAATCCCCCTCAGGAGCTATTTTTCAGGAGGATCCCTTTGGGAGATCCAAATCAGGACACCTCAGGAGGTAATGGAAGATCCTCCAATTCCCCATCTGTCTTACCTTCGCTCTCTTCTCTAAAATACCTCCTCCTATTTTGTTAATTTGGAAATGATTTATTCCTTACAGAGAAAGAAAGAATGAAGCTTTCTGGTTTTTATGAGGGAGATCAAACAGCAGTTCAACCTCCAAATCAAGTAAGAAACGGAAAAGAGATTAGATTTGTATTCTCCCTTCAGGAAGGGAAGCGGGTGTACAGAAAGCTCTCTCCTTCTGTTTCCCCCCCCTTGTTTGGCCTGGATTATTTTTGGGTTCTTCCACAACATGGAGAGCAGAATAGCAGGTTCAAGTTGCTGTTGGCCAGCATAGTTTCCTCTGGTTATCTTGCTCTGCTAGGTACTCCTCCATCTTGGAGTTTACAAAAAGCAATTTTTTAAAAGTCCTTCTAGAAATAGGAATAAATGTATCACAGTGGCAGGAACTGCTAGAGACCCTTTTTTGCGGGAAATTCTTTGACTCAGAATTGTGCAAGGCTAATAAAAAATAAACACATTGCCGCAGTATCATTTTTTAAAAGCCTCATTTATAACCTATAGTTCAAAAATAAATAAATTGTATTAAAAAATAAAGCAGACTATTAAAATCCAAAGGGAGCGGCCATGTTGAGCATGTAATTATGGTACTTTGGGCTACAAAATAATTTCCAATCCTCTGATTTGCGCCTTGATTAGGTCAAACATTCCCGCTTTGCAGTGACTGAGAAATGACTTTCTCAGTGAATTTTCTCTTTATTTTTTTCCTTTCAGCCAATTGCTCAGACTACTAGATCAATCAATGACAGACAGAGCGATAGATCAGTTGATCCAGAAGTGGGATTACTTTACTGAAAGGCATTGATCGTTTTGCAGAATCAATGAACTTGATAAAACTTCCCCAAATATTTCTTCAGTGAAAGCAATTTTCAGATTTGCCCATTTTCTCACCTAAGATTAGGACTTGTATGACCCACAGCCATTTAACTTAGTGCATATCTTTGCTTTGGGAATTTGGGAACAATGGAATAGAATAACAGACTTGATAGGGATCTTGGAGGACTTCTAGTCCAACCCCCTGGTCAGACAGGTAGCTCTTTAACCTTTAAGATAAATTGCTGTCCAGTTTCTTCATAAACACCTCAAATGTTGGAGCATCCACAGCTTCTAAAGGCATCCTTCCACTGATTAATTATTCTAACTGTCAGGAAATTTCTCTTTACTTGTAGGTTGGTTCTCTCCTTGAATAGTTACCATACATTGCTTCTTGGAACACTGCTATCATGTCATACCCTAGTCCTTCTTTTCATGAAACTAGACACTCCCAATTCCAGCAACTGTTGTTTATATGCCTTAGCCTCCAGTCCACTAATAATTTTTGCTGCTCTTCTCTGCCCTCCTTCTAGAGTCTCAAGATCTTTTTTTACATCTGGCAACCAAAACTGGATGCAATATTCCAAGTGTGGTCTTACTAAGGCCTTATAAAGTGGTATTAACACTTCTTGTTTTCTTGATTCTATCCCTCTTAAAGCAGCCTATGATTCTGTTGGGGTTTTTTGTGGGGCAACTGTAGCATACTGCTGACTCAGGTTTAAGTGGTTGTTTACTAGAACTCCAAGATCCCTGTTGCACTTACTACTGTGGAGTCAGGTATCACCTATGCCAGTGCATTTGGTTTTTCTTTCCTAAATGTAGAACATTTCTCACCGTTGATTTCATTTTATTAGATGGGGCCCAATCTGTCGATCCTTCTATATCTCGAGCTTATCTTTTGGAGTGTTAGTATTCCTGTCAATTTGATCTTGTCTGCAAGTTTGTTGAGTTCCCCTTCTATCCTCTTGTCTAAATGAATGATGAAGATGAACAGATCTTTTGAATCCTCCTGTTCTGCTATTTTTTCCCTGTCCAGGAGGATCTTGTGTCCTTCAAGGAGGTGGCTGTGTATTTTTCTGAGGAGGAATGGTCTCAGCTGGATCCTGACCAGAAAGCGCTGCATTCGGAAGTCATGCTTGAAAACCATAGGAATGTGATCTCTCTGGGTAAGTTTTCTAGTCCCCAAGTTAGTTTTTTATTAAAATACCACTGATCAAATATTGGCTTCTGGGAGGGAGAAGGAAAGGATCTGGCCTTGTGGTGCTCCAAAGAAGTAAAGTGTCAATGTCTCTTTGTTTAGATACTTTCTGTGCCATTTCTTATCTGTATTTTTCCATTTCTATTTGAACTTATCTGTGGAGGCTGAAAAGAACAAGATGTGTGTTAGGATATGTGCAGACTAGCCCTTGTATAAAAAGGATATGTACATGGAAAACGGTTTATGAGAACAGTTATGAATAAATATACAGCCACACAGACTTTAAAAAGTTGTCTTAATGTTTACTTGAAGAAATAGCACAGTCCAATAAACAGACCATGTCATACATGTTTTTATCAGTCCAGAAATATCCAGTTATAAAGTCTTCTTACCAGTTTCACATCTTTTACAGCAGACAAATATCAAACCATAATACAACAGATAAACTTCGATATCAACAGAATATCAAAATAAACAGGGTTAGTCAGTATCGGTCCGTAGTCAATCAGTATCAGTATCAAGAGAGATCATCAGTGAAAAAGAGAGTGAAACCATGATCTATAGCTCCCTCTTATGGCAACTTGTAGCATAATCAACCAACCAGAACACAGCATAATACATTGCAGTATTTTTTCTTAAAGCTACAAACATATATATTTGTAGTTTATATATTGTAAATCCAACCACGTTATTTACGTATACATAACAGTGTGCTTTTATGTGTCCTCTGGAGGTTGTGTGAGAGGAGTGTGTTGTCATTTGTCCTCTGAAACCTCAAATTGTGTGAGAACAGAACTTTCATGCTCAGTCCATGGAAGATCATTCACCCAATCCAATATAAGAATAAAGGCCTCATGCAGTGTGACACAGAGCATCCTAGGATACAAGTAATCCTCAAGTTACCACAGTTCACTTAGCGAACGTTCCAAGTTACAACCATTTCTCCCACAAGTATTGAGACCCAGTCCTAAAATTTATGAATGTTGCAGCTCCACGGTCATCATTCACGCTTATGAATGACAGTAGAGGTGCTACAATATTCACCCTATCTATTACCCCACCCCATCTTGCAGGGACTTACCATATTTTTCAGACTATAAAATGTACTTTTCTCTCCAAAAATGTGGGTGGAAATGTCTGTGCATCTTACAGAGCAAAAACGGACCTGTTTTTGGCCTCCCAAACCCTCAGCCCATCCCGTTATTGCCCTCCTTGACATCCAGAAGCACTCTGCAGGGCCCGCTTTTGGTCTCCAGAGGCCTATGTGGGTCCCATTTTTGCCCTCCCCGGCGTCAGGGAGGCTGAGAACGGGACACACAGAGGGTTTGGGAGGCCAAATATGAGCTCGTTTTTGGCAGAGAGTGCTTCTGGATGCCGGGGAGGGCAAAAATGAGACATGCGGAGGCCAAAAGCTTTTATTTTCTTGTTTTGCTTCTCTAAAGCTAGGTGCGTCTTACAGTGTGGAAAATATAGTACCTTGCGACGATGTGGCGAGCCATCGGTTCCCTTGCCTACTTCCGTGCATTTGCAGAAAAAAGAGTAGTCAGAGATATGCATGATCAGTAGTGGGAAATCTAGCACTATTGATCTCATGTGATCTTGCACTACAGTGCTTTAGGCCTCTGTTCACTGCTAAAGATCCAGGCAAAAGAGAGGAAAGGCCTCTTTGTTTTCAAATACTTTTGCCCTGGATCTGATGCAGTCCTCAGTTCTTAAAAGAATACAGGCCTAAAATACTGCAGTGCCCCAATGCATCTTAAGTTTTCTCCTAATTCCTCCGTGAATGTTTTCCCTGATTATTATGAACTTCAATGGTGAAAAAAATAAGGTTCTACATTTAGGCAAAAAAAAATGCACAGGTACAGTATATGTGATACCTTGTTCAATAGTAATAACTATAAGACGGATCTTGGAGTCCTAATGGACAACCATTTCAATATGTGCCAGCCGTGTGCAGCAGCTGCCAAAACAGTCAACACATTTCCAAGGCTGCTACATACTTGAGATTTCAGAATATAGTGGTATCAAGAGAAGAAGACCTAGAACAACTAATAGCAGAAATATTGGTGGGACTTCTGGAAAAGGATAAAGATGACATTTTGAGGGAATTTGATGAAGTATACAGGGTTAGCACTAAATTATGCGAGACGCCACAAATGCCCAAGAGAAGTCCATATACGATTTGCGAGAAGGAGTGTCCGTGACATCATATATAGGATGTCAAGAGATGAATCAATCATGTATAAAGGCAAAGAAGTCTTGGTTCTCAAACAAATACCAAGAAGAGTAAGAGAACAAAGACTAATTTTTTAGCGGCTTACCTAAATCAAAAAAGAATTGTATTTAAATGGCTAATCCCAGAGGGGATGTTAGTCTTGTGGGAGAAGAGAAAAATCAAAATAGATTCCATGGAAAGGGCCCAGGAATTTTATGAATGGTTGGTAGGCCCGGAAGATCAGAGCAGTAAGGATGAATTGGAAACAAACTTCCAGGAAGAGCAAGGCCATCATAAGAACAGAGATGGAACCTTAGCAAATCAAGAAAATACTCAATTATAACAGGAGAGAGAAGAAAGTAGGACACAGTTTCAGGCACAACGAGAGACCGGAGCAGTTACAAGTCAAAGAGTGAAACAGAATGAATTAAATGGAAGAAGAAAATAAACTATTATCGATTAACATAAATGGTTTAAACTCGACAATAAAAAGGAAAAGGATAATAGCCAAATTAATTAAACAAAATACTGATATAGTATGTTTACAAGAAAATCATATAAAGAAATCAGATGAAAAATATTTAGAATGCCCGAAATTAGGGAAGCTATTCACCTCACCAGCAGAGGTGGGGAAAAAGAAAGGGATTGCAGTGTATGTTAAAGAGGATATGAAAGCAGATTTAATATGGTTGGACCCGGAGGGAAGAACTCTGGTTTTTGCAGATCTGGATTAATGCTATCCCAATTATTTTAGTGATAATCTACGCTCCGAATGGAGATCAGAAAGAGTTTTTAAGCATCTTTTTTAAGTTTATAAGTTTAATAATAAAATAAAATAAATCTTTATGGAAAAATAGTAGGACTGGAAAAAATAAATACTTGTATCATAGGGGACTTTAATTCTATTGCTGATTATAAAAAAGACCACAGTAATGGGGGAAGGAACAAAGGGGAAAAAAAGAGAGCTTCCCAAAATATGTATGGAAATGATGACGGAGTTAAATTTGATTGATGTATGGAGAAGATTAAATTCCAAGAAAAAACAATTTACATTCTATTCAAACCCCCATCAAATATGGATACGAATTGATGTGGCATGGATGAATGGGGAAATAGCAAATGAAATAAAAGAGATTGAAATCCTACCCAATGAATGGGCAGATTACAATCCAATTCAGATAATATGGAAGGGTAGGGAGAAACCCAAGAAAAGATGGACATTAAATACTCAGTTAATAAGAGAAAAAGAATATACTAACAAACTCAAGGAGGAATTAAACTACTTTTTAAAGGAAAATGATAATGGAGCAACTACGAAACAAAACATCTGGGATAAAATGAAGGCAGTAATAAGAGGTATAGCAATCTCTTATAACACCAAGAGGAACAAAGAAAAATGTGCCCAGCAAAACAAATTACAACAAAAAATTAAGGAATTAGAAACCCAATTACAAAGTACTCCAAAGGATTTAAGATCGCAAAACCAAATGACAATAACCAAACATAAATTGAATTTAATTTAACAAGAGAGAATGATTACAAATCTGAATACAACTAGACAAACTTATTTTGAGCATGCCAACAAGCCAGGGAGATGGCTATCATATAGACTTAAAAAAAGGAAAGAAAAAAGATGGATTTATCAGCTAACAGATGGAAAGGGGGATATACAACAAGGGGTAGAACAGAAAAAAGAAATTGCCCATAAATATTTTGAAGAGTTATATAAAAAGGAAGAGGTTAACAAAGATAGGATAAGAAACTATTTAGATAAAATGAAGGATGAAGCAATTGGGGAAGAAATGGAAGAATTATTAAACAAAGACAAATACTTGGTCCGAATTGAAATCAGTAATAGAGAACCAGAAAAATAGATGGGATCCCAAGGGAACTGTACAAAGCAACAGTAGAACAAATAGGATTTCTTATGGTGGAAGTTTTTAATGACGTCTTATTGGCAGCCAGGATGCTGGATTCATGGAGTGGGGCATTGATTTCGCTGATCCTGAAGGAGGATTTGGACCCCCGATGTATACAAAATTATAGGCCGGTTTCTTTGTTAAATACTGATTACAAAATATTTACCTCCATTATAGCAAGCAGACTAAAAAGAATTTTAAATGAGCGTATACATGAAGACCAAAATGGATTTCTCCCGATTAGACAAATTAGGAATAATTTAAGAATAGTATTAGATGTCTTAGAATTTTACGAAGCCCACCCCGAAAAACAAATAGCACTTATGTTTCTAGGCACACAGAAGGCCTACGACAATTTAAATTGGCAATTTTTAATCCAAAAAATTTATTATATGAATTTAGGCACCAAATTTGAAAATATTATAACAACCATTTATGATACACAACAGGCGAATATTACAATAAATGGGGAATATTCCCGCCCAATAAAAATAGAAAAAGGAGTCAGACAGCGCTGCCCACTCTCACCCCTGCTCTTCATATTATCACTAGAAGCACTATTAACACGAATTAGATAGGAATTCAGATATAAAAGGATTACAGGTTAAGAAAGAAGAATATAAGTTGCAAGCGTTTGTGGATATGATTTTTTTCATTGAAGAACCAATAGAAAGGACAAAAATTGATGAATGAGTTATAACAATTTGGAGTAGTAGCAGGATTAAAAATTAATAGGAAGAAAATGAAGTTAATGACTAAAAATTTGACAGGAAAACAGAAGTTAGAACTAGAAGAAGCTATCGGACTACAAGTGATAAAGTAAGTTAAATATTTAGGAATATGGTTGACAGCACATTGTAAGACACTGAAGGAAAATAATTATGATAAATTAATGCAACAGGTAAAGAAGGATTTAGAAACATGGGGCAAACTGCAACTCTCACTATTAGCTAGGATTGCTGTTATCAAAATGAATATTGTCCCAAAATTCCTCTATATATTTCAGACGATACCAATTAAACTACACAAAAAGTTTTTTGAAGAACTCAACAAGGTAACTGCAAAATTCATTTGGCAAGGGAAAAAACCTAGAATAAATTTAAAGGCAATGCAAGATATGAAGAGCAGAGAATATTACTCTTAGAAGGTCACGACTTACAGAGGGGGTGGCATGCTTTTTTATGGGACATCGGGAAAACTAGCCAGAAATATTTTCATAGACACCTAATTAGAGATTCATTATTGACCAATTGGAAGAAAATACGGAAGAAACACTATTTAAAGATACCAATCTGGATCTCAACAATGGAGGCAATGATCCACCCAAATAATCTGGATATTACTAAAATTATTAAATGTAAGGACCTATTGGACACGCAAGGAAATCTGAAATTGTGGCAAAACCTTCAAGATCAGTGATTAAAAATCGATTGGTGGGCATATCTTCAAATTCAAAGCAGATATAGACAGGACAAGAAAGAATTTGGAATTAATAATAAACTCCAGCAATTAGATAAAATTTTATTAGGATCAGGAGAAAAAAATATAACAAAATTTTATAACTATTTATTAGAGGTAGAATTAGAGGAAGAAATTGTTAAAGGAAACATGATAGCCTGGAGCAGGAACATAGGACGTAGTATCACCTTAACAGAATGGGAAAAGGTCTGGGGTAGAAATAATAAAATCACAAAATTGGAAGCCTACAAAGAAAATGCCTATAAAATGTTTTACAGGTGGCATCTTCCTCCTTCAAGATTAGCGAAGATGCACCCCAATATGAGTCCAAATTGCTGGAAATGTAAAAAAAAAAGAGGGAACTTTCTTCCATATGTGGTGGTCTTGTACAGAAGCTCAAAAATATTGGCAGAAAATTAGAAATTGGCTCGAGGACATGACAAGAGAACAGATCGAATTTAAACCAGAGTCCTTTCTGTTAGGGATCTTTGATAAACAACTACCAAAAAAAGTGAAATATATAATAATACATATTTTGACAGCAGCCAGACTGGCTTTTGCACAATGTTGGAAACAGTCTCATGTTCCATCAGAGGAAATGATTATTCAAAAAATTTCAAGTTGTGCAGAAATGGACAAATTGACCTTGGCATTAAAAAATAAAGACACTTTAATATATTATGACAGCTGGAACTGCTGGTACAAATGGATAGACCAAAGATAGATTATACACTAAAAGGCAAAAGAAGATATGATAGAATCGTAGTAGTGATATACATATATATATAAGGATTAATTGTATATATGGTATAAAATAAGGATAAAAAGGTCTCACAAATTGTTGATGAAAATATTTTTAATTGTTTTTTGTCTTTTTCTTTCTATTCTTTTTCCTTATTTTCCCTTTCTCTTTTACATTTACATATGTGTTATTTGTCTATTTTAATTGTAAAATCAATAAAGTGTATTAAAAAAAAGTCAACACATTTATACGCTGCATAAATAGAGGGATAGAATCAAGATCACATGAAGTGTTAATACCACTTTATAATGCCTTGGTAAGGCCACACTTGGAATACTGCATCCAGTTTTGGTCACCACGATTGTAAAAAAGATGTTGAGATTCTAGAAAGAGTGCAGAGAAGAGCAACAAAGATGATTAGGGGACTAGAGACGAAAACATATAAAGAATGGTTGCTGCAATTAGCTATGTCTAGTTTAATGAAAAGAAGGGTTAGGGGAGACAGGATAGCAGTTTTCCATTATCTCAGGGGCTGCCACAAAGAAGGGGGAATCAAGCTATTCTATTCCTTAACTCAAAACTGATTCTGAGTGAGATTTACATATATTTATAGATATATAAATCTATATTTTGCACAATGATTAGCATCTAAAATCCCAATTGTGCATGCAGCCAGACATGTGCCAGTTTTTTAAAGAAAGAAATGTTTTCTAGATATTTTCAAAGCTTTCATGACTCATGAATATAGAAATCATCATTTCTATATCACACCACTGTAGGCCTGCAAACATACAGCCTAATGGAATTTCAGAGAAATTCAGAAGGAAATTCACTTGACTTTCTACACTTTGATCTTTTTCTCTAACCTCATTGTCATTTTCATTTCCCTTTTGCTTTGAAGGTAATAATGGGCAGGAGAATCAACTGTTCCAAGTGATCAATGCTAAAGATGGAACGGAGAAGTATGGAATCCGAATGGAATTCGAAAGCCATGAGAGGAACCAGTCAAAGAATTGGAATCAGGAAAGCTCATCTTCCACTGATGCTCAGATGCAAGACTTTCTTGCCCAAGAAGAAAAAATAAGGAATAAATATACTGGAAAAAATGTGAAGCTAATAAAACCTAAAGTACAAGTAAATGAACATTATTTAACCCAAAACAAAGGAGATGACGCTATAAGAAGATACAACGGACAAAATTACAATGGGACATTCATTCTTTCTCATGGGAATAACTTCCTTATATCTGAAAAAGCGATTGACACAAAAGAGAAGCCTTATCAATGTTTGGAATGTGGAAAACGTTTTAGAAGAAGCACGCAACTTACTATCCATAAAAGGACCCACTTGGGAGTGAAACCATATAAATGCATGGAGTGTGGAAAGACCTTTGCTTGGAGCATGAGCCTTAGAAACCACAAAAGATTCCACACAGGAGAGAAACCATATAAATGCATGGAGTGTGGAAAGACGTTTACTCGTAGCAGTGGCCTTAGAAGTCACAAAAAGATCCACTCAGGAGAGAAACCCTATAAATGCACAGAGTGTGGAAAGACGTTTACTCAGAGCAGTTCCCTTAGAAACCACAAAAGATTCCACACAGGAGAAAAACCATATAAATGCATGGAGTGTGGAAAGACGTTTACTCGTGGCAGTGGCCTTAGAAGTCACAAAAAGATCCACTCAAGAGAGAAACCATATAAATGCATGGAGTGTGGAAAGACCTTTGCTAAAAACAGTGACCTAAGAATACACAAAAGAATCCACACAGGAGAGAAACCATTTAAATGCATAGAGTGTGGAAAGACCTTTGCTCAAAAATATAATCTTACTTCCCATAAGATCATCCACACAGGAGAAAAGCCATTTAAGTGCATGGAGTGTGGAAAGACCTTTGCTTGGAGTATGAGCCTTAGAAGCCACAAAAAGATCCACTCAGGAGAGAAATCCTATAAATGCATGGAGTGTGGAAAGACGTTTACACAGAGCAGTTCCCTTAGAAACCACAAAAGATTCCACACAGGAGAGAAACCATATAAATGCATGGAGTGTGGAAAGACGTTTACTCGTAGCAGTGGCCTTAGAAGTCACAAAAAGATCCACTCAGGAGAGAAACCCTATAAATGCACAGAGTGTGGAAAGACGTTTACTCAGAGCAGTTCTCTTAGAAACCACAAAAGATTCCACACAGGAGAGAAACCATATAAATGCATGGAGTGTGGAAAGACGTTTACTCGTAGCAGTGGCCTTAAAAGTCACAAAAAGATCCACTCAGGAGAGAAACCCTATAAATGCACAGAGTGTGGAAAGATGTTTACTCAGAGCAGTTCCCTTAGAAACCACAAAAGATTCCACACAGGAGAGAAACCATATAAATGCATGGAGTGTGGAAAGACCTTTGCTTGGAGCATGAGCCTTAGAAGTCACAAAAGAATCCACACAGGAGAGAAACCCTATAAATGCACAGAGTGTGGAAAGACCTTTGCTAATAACAGTGACCTAAGAATACACAAAAGAATCCACACAGGAGAGAAACCATATAAATGCATGGAGTGTGGAAAGATGTTTACTCATAGCAGTGACCTAAGAATACACAAAAGGATCCACACAGGAGAGAAACCATATAAATGCACAGAGTGTGGAAAGACCTTTGCTCAAAGAGGTCATCTTATTTCCCATAAGATGATCCACACAGGAGAGAAGCCGTATAAATGCATGGAGTGTGGAAAGACCTTTGCTCAAAGAGGTCATCTTATTTTCCATAACATGATCCACACAGGGGAGAAGCCGTATAAATGCATGGAGTGTGGTAAGACGTTTACTCAGAGCAGTGACCTAAGAATACACAAAAGAATCCACACAGGAGAGAAACCTTATAAATGCATGGAGTGTGGAAAGACATTTACTCATAGCAGTGGCCTTAGAAACCACAAAAAGCTCCACCCAGGAGAGAAACTATATAAAGATCCTCCTGCTCAGGTGAGGCTCCTTCTCCTTCCCCAGAGCCCTGTTCCTCCAGCTCTGCTAGGAGCAAACTCTGGACGGGAATCATGGGAGCCATGATAGGAGCACGTTCCTGACTGTGGGGCTCTTCTACCTGAAGAGCAAGAAAGGTGAGTCTTGGGGGCTGAAGGAGAGGTTGTGCGGAGGGGACCATCTAGAGGATGCCTCTCATCGAGCTCAGCAGGTGGCCAAGAGGGTCCCCCTGAGGAACATTTTTGGGAACTTCTGTCCTTTAATTCACTATAAGTGAAGATCCTGCAACCTATTATGGGCTATCAGTGGGAAGGGGGACTCCCTGAGTCCTCCAGCCCATGAAGGGTCCTGATCGGCTCTTTTTCTCCTTCTAGCAATTCCCATACAACCTCCAGTAGGTGAGTTTCTTCTCTTCCCCCCCCCCCCATCTCAACCCTTCCTACTAGTTATAGATGAGTTTTTAATTCCTTAATTATTCCTTTGAAAAAAACATGTCTGAACAAAATCTCCTTTCTGTTAATATAGCAAATTTTTGGATTTTGGGCAGCTTTTCCTTACAGAGATCTGAAAAAGTATTGCAATCAAAAACAAAAATACACACAAACGATAAAATATTTCCCAGAATTTTTCCAAGTTTTGGGAAATTACAAAATGGAATGGAAGGAGGAAAGGGAGGGAGCTCCCCCCCCCAGGTTTAAGTTCCCCCCTTCTCCCATTTTGTAAGCAACCTACCCATTCTGGGAGATCTTCCCAGCTAGATTGCTGATAATGAACAAAGCATCTCAGGTATTGTTCTATCATTGTGTTAGCTCGTTCTGCAGCTCCGTCCATAATGTCTGTACTTGGATGGAAGGTGGAGCTACGTCCTTGAGAATGATGACCCTATCAACTTAATGAACTCCCTCCAAAACTTTGCCATAAACTGGAGTCCCCCCCGCACTTCCCGGTCCGAGATGATCCTTCTTGGCACCCCAAGGAGACTCATTTGGGTTCACTGGTTGGAACCTCGACAGGCTGTTTTCCTGACCCCACTTCTGGCCACGTGACCCCAGGATCCCGCCTTTGCTGCCACCCCCATCCTAGCCCCATCTTCTTTGTTCATATGAAGCATCCCAGCCTTTTCCTCCCTGAAATGGCGGATTCTCTCTCTATCTGATCCTGCCTATCAACCACCCCCATGCAGTGTGGGCCTGCCTTGGGGGTGGGGGGCTGAAAGAGAAGAAAAAAATGTTATTTACACAAAAAAAGTCTCTTTATATTATAATTTTCTTCCCCATCTTTCTGCAGCACTCATGGATTAATCCTGCTCTCCGATGCAAGTGGATATTTTTTCTTTAGTGGCTGATGACTCTTTCTCCTGTTTGCAACCTCTGAAAAAATGGAGGCTGAAGGTGGCAGGTTGGGGAGAGGAGGAGGATGGCAGCCTGGACCTTTTCCTGCTGAGAAACCCCGCCCCCAGCTTCCTTTCTTGGAAGGGAGGGGTGGAGACCATCTGGACTGTCCCCTGGGATGCTGGGAAGACCTATCACTCTAGCCCCCTCATCTCTCCTGGCTTTGAACCCACAGCAGCTTCATCTACATTATTCTTCCTTCGAATCACTTCCCTTCCCTTCGCTTTGCTATGAAAGAATAAACTTCAGATATAAAAAAACCCTGGAATCCTTCCTTCCTTCCTCTTCCTCTTTCATGCCTTCACAGGAGAGTCCTCCCTCCGCTGCCTCTGGATCCACCATCCCAGCTACTTCAGGTCCAAAACCAGAACTGGTTCGGGAGGAGAGAGGGCAGATCCAGGGAAGGGGAAGGACCCCCCTACTGCTCAGAGGTCCCCTTGCTCTACTTCACTTCAAACCTCCTTTGGGGGAGCAGAATGCCAGCAGGCAGGGTCCTCCCTGAGCACTTGTCAGGAGCCATCGGGGGCACCTGAGACTCCCCCTACATTCACCCGGCCATTTCAGCCATTTCCTTCACAACTGAAGGGTCCTGCCCTGTTTTGGCACCCAACGCCTCCCTCCCGCTTTGGGGCTCAGATTCGAATGGTATAGGGTCCCTTCCAATCACTACCTATGAATGGCTCCCCTCCAGAGAAACTCCAGCCATCCAGTTCTCCACTCCTAGGTGAGGGGTGAGGGCGAGGACTACAACTCCCCCCATCTGTAGGCAACAGGGTTGTCAGGATGTGTTTTCTTTATGAAAGTGTCCAATCACACTTGGCCAATAAACAATTCTATCCTATCCTATTGCAACAGGACAGATTATCTGGACTCTGGGGTCCTTGGGGGTTTCTGAGCTTGGTTGTTTCCTTGGAGACATTGAATTACCCAACTAGGTCAGATAAATTCCCTCCAACCCTGAATTTTGGACGCTCAGCTGAAGGTGGAATGTGTGGTTCCCCCCTTCACAAGAGGGAACTGCCATTTCCTGGGGGTTCAAAAGGGAAGGATAAGCTGCTTGTACCAGGTGGATGTCGTGAACCACAAAGAATCCAGTTGATCGAGATTGAGAGAGGGGGGAGAAGGTGAGGGAAATGGACAAACCTTGAGGTCAGCTGAGGAAGATGGGGTTTGTAGTCCTGTGGCAGGCATTTGAAAGAGGATATATTCCACAGAAGAGAATATCTGGAGGTTAGGTTAAACTCGGGGGTCATTGGGGCCCTCGGTGCTTTGTTTGCTTGGAGAGTTTCATTACCCAGCTAGGTAACATCCTCAGTGCAAAGGAGAGGGGGGGGATTGCCTGTTTAGATGCCTTGCCAGAGATTGTGTCGTTCCCTCCTGGATGGTTCCTTGATTACTGATTAGGATTACTGAATAAGGAACTTGAAATAAAAAAAATGGAACTTTATTACCGTACAAGCTGAGTGCAGCCAGAATTCTTGATGTGCAAAACTGGAAATATACCTCCATCCCCAAGACTGAAGTTGGATGGATTGAAGAAATGAGGGAGTGGGGTGAGAGGGGGAGATGAACTGTTTGGACCAGAGAAAAGAAAAGATCCAGCTGTGTTTCTACCTGGAAACCACTTCTGGATTTTGTGCTTGAGGCAGAAGGAAGGGAAACCTCCTCGATAGGATTCGCTGATTAGGATTGACTAAATTGACATAGAATGAACAGTAGAAGGAAGAATTGAGGCTGAAATTTCACTTTGCATTCTGCTTCCTTGAAAATACTTTTTTCCTTTCCCTTTTCCCCTTCATCCTACACTTCCCCTTTCCTTTTCCCGACTTACTTTATTTTCTATTTCATTCCATGGGGATCTTCATAAAAGATAACCAAAAGGAGCCTTTTGTTTTAGGGGCGCTTCCTGTTCCCCAAGTGAAATATCCAAATTCCTGGGGAAAAAGCTCATCCGGATTCCACAAATATATCCGCACTTTTCTACTGGAAAAAGTTCTTCCGAAACGTTACTTGATGTTTTTCTCTGCTGAGAGAGAGAAATACCTGGCAATGAGGGCAAAGAGGTGGAAGGTCTCCCAGGAAAGGAGCGGAAAGCGGAGGAGAAACGGCCCAACGGGATTCCGGGATCTTCCCTCGGGGCCCTGGGTGTGCAAGGAAAAGGGGGACCCGGATTCCTGACCCAGAGAAAGAGGGCGGGTCCTGGACATGAGGGGTCGAGGGGAGGGGGGGAATCAGAAGCCAGTTCATCCAGACATTCAGAGCCAGGGACACGCGTGTTTCAAGGAGGGTAACGGCGTTTTTCTCCCGTGAAGCGAAGCGGCGCCTTTCCCGAGAGAGCCGAGCAGAGGATTCCCCCGGGGAAAGCGGGGGGGGGGGGGGGGGGGGGGGCTGTTGGGAAGAGGATCCTACTGGAATAGAAGGAATCCCTGCAGATCTTCTCCGCCTCTTCCTGGCTTAGCTGAGGGTTTTCTGGGGCTTCCCTTCGGATTGGGGGCATCTGTCTGTGGCTCCCAAGTCTTCCGTGTTATGGGGTGCCCCTGCCCCCTTCTCCATTGCAGAAACTTCCCACGGCAGGTGAATGGCGGGGGCGAAAGGAGGGGGTGTCCCGGCCAGATGCTTCCAACCCCAGAGGAGGAATCGGAGCTCTGAATTGAGGCGAGGAAGCGTTTTTATTTGACTTTTGAGGTGGGTGGGGCCAGAACGAGTGGCAGCACCAATGGGAATTCTCCCTGTGTGAGCGTCATTGGTCTCCAGGCAGAGTCCTTTGTGACTTCACCTTAAGGAGGAGGGAGAATTCAGCGCAGAGCGAAAGTGAAAGTGGGAGGCGGGGATCCGTTCAGCCTTGAGGAGCTGCAACTCGGGGGGGGGGGCGTTCATGGCAGCCCCAGAAAGGACCCTCCACTTTCTTTGCTCTCTTCCCGATTCTCTGCCAGGGATTCCCGCTTCCTTCCCCTCTTATCTCCCTACATTGAGATCAACAACAGCCGTTCTTGAACCAAATACCAATCTTCCATTTATGGTGGGTCAGAAAACCCCACAGCGCTGGGGGTGAAACTGGCCCTCCCGCAGCCCCTTTGCCTAGAAGGGAGCCAAAGGCAGAAGATTCCGAGGGGAGGCGGGGAGGGCAGTGACCCCAATCCCAAAACACCCGGAGCTCCTGGGCATTGACAAAATCCCCCTCGGTCAATTGCGGAAGGCAGCTCTGCTTGGAGCGGCTTCAATCCCGCGAGGAGAGCTTTCAGCCATCAGATGCGCATCCGCCTCTCCCGGATCCTCGGAAGGGCTCGCTGGGCAGACAGAGACCAAATCTCCTCTGAACAGCTGAACGTCGCCCGGCGCCTCAGAGAACAGTCTCCGCCAAAAGACCCGGCGGTGGCTGCTCTGCCTGGAGACGGATGACGCTTACAAAGTTCGATTTTTGATTGGGTGGGCCCGATGTTTTGACTCTCTGGAAGTCAGAAATAGAAATCCGCGGCGTTGCCCCTCCGCCCTCTTGCTTTCCCCTTCCCCCTCTCCCTCCTTGCCCCTCCACCCTCGCTCTTTCTCACCCCCCTAGCTTTCCCCTTCCCTCCCCCTCGCTCTCTTCCCTCCCTCCTCACTCCGCTCACCGCATTCTTCTTCCTTCTTCTCCCTCCCCTTCTCCCTCCTCGCTCCCCACTCGCTTTTCCCTCTCCCCTTCTCTTCTCCCCCTCCCTCCAGCTTTCCCCCTCCCTCCCCCTCCCTGCCCTCTCGCTCTTCTCTATTTCTCTCTCAAATTTCCCTCTCACTCCCCACTCCATCTTCCCCCTCGCTCCCTCCCACCCACAATTTTCCCTCCAGCTCTGTGTGGCCAGCTTTTCCTCCCTCCTGAGCCAAGACTGGGGACCGGGCTTCCTCATGCACCCGAGACCGGCAGGAAAGGGAGGGTCGCTCCGGGTGGTGGGGAGGAGGATAAAGAGGGCTTGGAGACCCTCCTCTGGGGCTGGAACTGAAAGCACCTGGCAGGGACACCCCCACCTAACCTCATTCGTTTAATGGGAAGAGACTGCCGAAGGTGTGGTGGCTGAGAAGAGGGGAAGGGCAGCCCCAAGCCAGCCAGGACTTGGGGGTCACGGACACCCCCCAATCTGAAGGGAAGCCCCGGAAAATAGCTAAACCAGGAAGAGGCAGAGTGGATCCACAGGAATCCCTCCTAGTTCAGCTGGATCTTCCCCTGTGCTGTCCAGACAGTTTAGAGTTAATGGGATTTGGGATAGTTACTGAGGAATTGTGAGATGTCCCCTTAAGGGAATGCATCATGGTAAATGTAGTTAAGGTATCCTGGGAAATGTAGTCCATGTCATGTGGTCACATCTGTAATCCTGATTGGTCACTAAATTGACCCTTGTTGGGTTGGGGGAGACTCCCTCACTCTTGCCTGAACACAGCCTCATAGTGGCAGCTCTACCCCCTGCCTCTGCAACTATGGGATAGAAAGATTAATATCATTTACACTACGATTTCAACTATGCAAAGAATTGGACGTTAGATGCATCTCGACATAACTGTGAATTACCTTAAAGATACCTAATATAATCCAATAAAAGAAACTTTGTATGGAAGAATTTGTAGAGTTATTCTGTCTCTCTTTATATTCAGCAAGTGAATCATGAGACAGAATATCCCCCCAGACGCCCCTCACTCTTCCTGGGGGAATCTTCTTCTTGGTTCTCTTGGGGAAGGCTCTGCTTCGCTTCACCGGAGAAAACATGGATCTCCCTGGATCTGAATGTCTGGATGAATCATCCCCTCTAGGATTCTTGTCTCTCAGCCCGAAATGTTGAAGGAATCTCCCTCTTTCTTCCTTTCAGGTGGGATCCCCCACTTTCTGGCAAAGCTGCCACGAATGAAGATTCCGGAACAAAGTTTGGCCATTTCTCCTCTGCTCTCCTCCGCTCTCTGCTCCTTTCCTGCCATCATGTCATAGCAATGAGTTATTTGCCAGCCATCAACACCTCCCACTCAACATCCAAGAAGCCACACACAGCCCAAGCACCGCAACTGTCACACACCGAAGGGCACAACTCCGCTTTTATAGTTTTTTAGAGGAGAGGAGAAAGAAATCTTCTTTGTGGAAAACCCTGAGATATTGGAAGATGCCACCATGTCTCTTTTACTTTTCCTCAGACCAGACAGACCCAGTTCCAGCAACTGTTTTTTAAAATATCTTTTAGCCTCTAGCTTTCTTGCTCTTCTCTGCTCTCTAGAGTCTCAAGATCTTATTTATTATTAATTATACAAAACAGAAAGAAAAAATAGAAATAGGAAATTAAGGGAAAGAGAAAGAGGGGGAAAGAAAGTCTGAGGTAGAAGAGAAAAAAGGGGGGAAAAGATATTGACTTCTTTTTAGCACAATGCAAGATTTAAAAAAAGAAACCATTCCAGCCTGACAATTGTATCTAATGGACAAAAGCAAAGTCATTTTGGGTCTGTTTCTTTTGAACACTTTAAATGTGTAAATATCCCATTTAATGGCTGGAGAAGGAAAGCGCACAAAGGACCCAAACTCCCCTTAGTGAGGGCGAGCTCCCACCTGAGAGGATCTGCACTCTGATAGGTTGTTGTGGATAGGTTGTCTTTTTCTTCTCTGGGCTGCTTGAGATTTACCTCAGGATGTTCCTGACTGTCTTCTCTGCTGCAACTGTTAAATACATTTATATTGATATAATATAATCTCATCTCTGAAGCTTGTTTTTTTTTTTCCTGGGGGTGAAGGGAGGAGAGACGCTCCGCAAAATGGGGGCTTCAATCTTCAACGGGTGCAAAGTCCTGATGGTCAAAATTGGGAAATTCCTGTCAAATTCTTTACCTGTCAACAGTGGTGTCCCCCAAGGCAGTGTTCTAGGACCAACCCTCTTCATACTCTACATAAATGGCCTCTGTGATCATATCAAGAGCAACTGCATTCTCTTTGCTGATGATGTAAAGCTACTCAACACCACAGATAATTCTGCTACCCTTCAAAAAGATCTTGATTATGTATCAGAATGGTCAAACAAATGGCAACTTCAAATCTCAACAAATAAATGCTCTGTCTTACATATTGGCAAAAAATATCAGAAAATAAAATACAAGCTGAATAGTCAAGACCTTGCTGATGATCCAAACTCTGTCAAGGACTTTGGAGTACTCATCTCAAATGATCTAAGTGCTAGAGCCCACTGTAACTACATAACCAAAAAGGCATTAAGAGTTGTTAACCTAATCCTGCATAGCTTTTTCTCTGCTAATATCACACTACTAACTAGAGCATACAAAACATTTGCTAGACCACTACTTGAATACAGCTCATCAGTCTGTAACCCACATTACGTATCTGATATTAACACAGTTGAGAAAGTCCAGAAATATTTCACAAGAAGAATTCTCCACTCCTCTACTCATTGCAGAATATTTATGCCACCAGACTTGAAATTCTAGATCTAGAAAATGTAGAACTACGCCGCCTTCGGTCCGATCTAAGTATAGTATATAAAATCATACATTGCAATGTCCTACCTGTCAATGAATACCTCAGCTTCAACCATAACAACACAAGAGCAAACAATAGATACAAACTCAAGGTTGATTGCACCAAACTTGATTGCAGGAAATAGGACTTCAGCAACAGAGTGGTCAGTGTCTGGAATACTCTACCTGACTGTGGTTCCTTCTCCAAACCCCAAAAACTTTAACCTTAGACTGTCTATTGACCTCACCCCTTTCCTAAGAGGTCTGTAGGGGAGTGCATAAGCACACCAACGTGCCTACTGTCCCTATCCTATTCTTTCTTTTAATTTTCTTATATGTATCCATATTTTCTGTCTTTTGGTTCACCTGCTGAATATAAAGTCAGATAGAATAACTCTACAAATTCTTCCATACAAAGTTTCTTTTATTGGATTATATTAGGTATCTTTAAGGTAACTCACAGTTATGTCGAGATGCATCTAACGTCCAATTCTTTGCATAGTTGAAATCGTAGTGTAAATGATATTAATCTTTCTATCCCATAGTTGCAGAGGCAGGGGGTAGAGCTGCCACTATGAGGCTGTGTTCAGGCAAGAGTGAGGAAGTCTCCCCCAACCCACAAGGGTCAATTCAGTGACCAATCAGAGTTACAGATGTGGCCACATGACATGTACTACATTTCCCAGGATACTTTAACTACATTTACCATGATGCATTCCCTTAAGAGGACAGCTCTCAATTACTAACTAACTATCCCAAATCCCATTAACTATAACTGTCTGGACAGCACACCATGTATTCATAACTATGTTTATACTTATACCTATTATCTTGTAAGCAATTGACAAATCAAATCAAATAAAAAAATATTAAAGGTGGGGATGGGGAACAGGTGCCTCTCCTCTCCCAAGGACAGAGAGAGAGAGAGAGAGAGGGAGATTGAGAGAGAGAGAGAGGGAGAGAGAGAATGAATGACACCCGGGAGAGTTTCAGCCATAAAGAATAGCTGCGGTTACTTTTGCTGAGAGCTTCCAAGCTACACAGCATTCTTAATGAATATGAACAATTAAGAACCATAATATACAGGATTAAAGGAAGAAAGGTGAAATCAGAGGAGGGAGGGAGGAGGGAAGGAAGGAAGGAAGGAGGGAGGGAGGGAGGGGGGAAGGGAGGGGGGATGTGATGGCCCTCCAGAGGCTCCTGCTGTACCCTCCCATCGTTCCTGAGTTGTGCTTTAAAAGGAATCCCAAGCCACCAGGGAGAAGTCAATTCGTGAAAGAAGGACTGAAATTCCTCCCAAAACCTCCTTCTTCAGGTTAAATGGCCCCGTTGGCCCTTTGTGAGAAATAAGGGGGTTTGGGGGGGCAGTTTGGGCCCTTCTGTCCCTACAAGGTTGGCCATCCCTGCACTCGGCCCTCCACCTGGAGGAGCCCCTCCCTCCTCTCTCCCATCTCCTCCTTAGCCAGGCCACCCCAAACACCCCAATCCCCTTTTCATGGACCCTTCCCCTCCCCCGAGTTAACTAGAAAGTGCCCGGAGGGAGGCCCCTTTCCGAAAAGGACCAGGCTCCCTGGGGGGGGGACAATTTGGGAACCTAAGCGGACATCTAGCCATCTCTCCATGCGCACAGAGCTAGCTGAAAATCGTGACGAGAGCAAAGAAAGTGGAGGGTCACCGCAGGGCCTGCCATGATCCCCCCCTTGAGCTCCAGCCCCCCAAGACTGAAGGGATCCTCCCTCCCACTTTCAGCTTCGTTCTCTGCGCCGAACGCTCTCCTCCTCCTGGTGAAATCACAAAGGACTCTGCCCGGAGACTGATGACGCTAAGGCAGGGATAATTCCCATTGGTGTGCTTCACCTCGTTCTGGCCCCTCCCATCTCAAAAGTCCAAGAAAAACCGCTTCCTCCCCTTCGACACACATTCTTCCTCTGATACTCTGAAACACGTGTTCATTTCAGGGGCAGATTCTACCGTAGGAAGAGCTGCTGCACGGGATGACGGGGGGGGGGGGGGAAGAGGTAGTGAGAAGTCGGGGGTCCCCCAGACACCCCCCAAACGGGAGAGAAGCCTCGGAAAATCCTCCGCTAAACCAGGGAGAGGCGCTGCCCCGCTTTGAGGCAGAAAAAAGCGACCCCACTCCTTGAAATCGCGTCTCCCTTGCTCGGAACGTCAGGACGAAGCGGCTCCTTCTGGTCTCCTGCCCCTCCAACTCCTCCTTTCTTCCCTTCTGGGGTCAGGAGAGCCCCACTTTTCCTCGCAAAGAGGCCCGGAACAGAGATTTCTCCTCTGCTTCCCGCTCCTTTCCTCGGAGAACTTCGGAAGGGGTTAGACTAGATGACCTCCAGGATCCCTCCCAACTCTGTTAATACCTGGCCACCATCTCAAGCTGTCTAAGAATCTATAGTTTTTTCAGATTGCTGGGGACCATGTGCTGACTTTGTAAACTGCTCAGTGTGGTAAAGCTTTGTGGAGTGGTATACAAGTCTAAGTGGAATTGCTGTATAGTTTCTCCCAAGCGTGGATCCTTTTTATTTATTTATTTTTGTCAATTGCTTACAAGATAATAGGAATAAGTAAAAACATAGTTATGAATACATGGATACCTATAAGAAAAATTTTAAAAAATAAAAGAAACAATAGGACAGGGACAGTAGACACGTTGGTGCGCTTATGCACGCCCCCTACAGGCTTCTTAGGAAAGGGGTGAGGTCAATAGTAGATAGTCTAAGGTTAAAGTTGGGGTTTAGGGAAGAAACCACAGTCAGGTAGAGTATTCCAGACATTGACCACTCTATTGCTGAAGTCGTATTTCCTACAATCAAGTTTGGTGCGATCAACCTTGAGTTTGTATCTATTGTTTGCTCTTGTGGTTGAAGCTGAGGTATTCATTGACAGGTAGGACATTGCAATGTATGATTTTATATACTATACTTAGATCGGACTGAAGGTGGCATAGTTTCAAGGTCTAGAATTTTGAGTCTGGAAGCATAAGATATTCTGCAACAAGTAGAGGAATGGAGAATTCTTCTTGTGAAATATTTCTGGACTTTCTCAATTGTGTAAATATCAGACATATAATGTGGGTTCCAGACTGATGAGCTATATTGGTCTAGCAAATGTTTTGTATCCTCTAGTTATTAGTGTAATATTACCAGAGAAAAACCTACGTAAGATTAGATTAACAACTCTTAACGCCTTTTTGGCTATGTAGTTACAGTGGGCTCTAACACATAGATCATTAGAGATGAGTACTCCAAGATCCTTGACAGAGTTTGGATCATCAACAAGGTATTGACTATTCAGCCTGTATTTTATTTTCTGATTTTTTTTTTGCCAATATGTAGGACAGAGCATTTATTTGTTGAGATTTGAAGTTGCCATTTGTTTGACCATTCTGATACATAGTCGAGGTCTTTTTGAAGGGTAGCAGTATTGTCTGTGGTGTTGAATAGCTTTACATCATCAGCGAAGAGAACGCAGTTGCTCTTGATATGATCACAGAGGTCATTTATGTAGAGTATGAAAAAAGTTGTTCCTAGAACACTGCTTTGGAGGACACCACTGTTAACAGATACAGAATTTGATAGGATGCTCCCATTTATACTTACTTTTATGAGAAATAAGATGACCATTCTGGGCAAAATGCTTTTCACATTCCATGCATTTTATTTTATTTTAATATGTTTTATTTTTATTCATAAACATTTTGAACAGTGTATTGTCAGGGCATATCATTTACAAAAAAGCAAAAGAAAAAACAAATATCAACATATATACTAGTAATGATAGTGTAGCAAAATAATTTTAACTGAATTTCTTGTATTAGCTTATTTATAATTCTGTTAATTATATCAACATATTTCCAATTGTTCCTCTCTGTATTTAATTCTTGCATAACAATAATCTTTCTTCAACTAATTTCTAATGGGAAATAAGATTTCATCTATGAGCAAAGGTCTTTCCACATTTCATGCATTTATATCGCTTCTGTCATGCCCCTATTGGAATTTGATTCCGAGGGGGAGGTCGAGCAGCTGACAAGGAGTGGGAGTGTGGCTCCGGTGGTTGTGGAGGAAACTGGGGAAGGGCACAATCCATCTGGGCCTTCAGAGAAAGATCCAGGCCCACCCCCTCTTCGGAGAAGGGAGCAACATGAGTTATAGGGGTTATGGGGGAGAAAAGGGCCCTGATTCCCTTCATTAGCTTGCAGCTGGGAAAACAGGATTTTAAAAGGATGTTTGCGCACAGCACCTTGCTGGAAGCAAAGCGTGCATTATCTTTGTTTGTCAAGTCTTATCTGGGTTCTGGCATCCTCCCAACTGTGTGTTTCGTTATCTTTTGAAGTTTGCAATTCCATATCCTGCCCTGTCTCATTAATTGCTGCAGTGTGGTTTGTGATGATTTTTATTTATAATTTATAGGTACATTGGGTTCGGACTGAATTTCTTCCCTTTCAAAACTGATCTTGGGAGAATTTTTTTCCAGCCAATGATAACTGGACACTGGGGGCCACGTTGGAGGTATTAAAGGGACTTTACCAACTTTTGTGACTTGGTTGCTTTTGTGCCACGCCCGGGTCATCACAGCTCCTTTTCTGTGGATCATCTTATGGGAAATAAGTTTATCTCTATGAGCAAAGACTTTCCACATTCTGTGCATTTAAATGGCTTCTCTCCTGTGTGGATCTTTTTGTGTCTTTCAAGTCCACTGCTATGAGTAAACATCTTTCCACACTCCATGCATTTATATGCCTTCTCCCGTGTGGATCCTTTCATGGGAAATAAAATGATCTCTTCGAGCAATGGTCTTTCCTCACTCTATGCATTTATATGGTCTCTCTCCTGAGTGGATCTTTTTGTGTCTTCTAAGGGAACTGCTCTGAGTAAACGTCTTTCCACACTCCATGCATTTATATGATTTCTCTCCTGAGTGGATATTTTTGTGCCTTCTATAGCCACTGCTCCGAGCAAAAGTCTTTCCACACTCCTTGCATTTAAATGGTTTCTCTCCTGAATGGATCTTTTTGTGCCTTTTAAGATCACTGTTCCGAGCAAAGGTCTTTCCACACTCCTTGCATTTAAATGGTTTCTCTCCTGAATGGATCTTTTTGTGCCTTTTAAGATTACTGTTGTGAGCAAAGGTCTTTCCACACTCCATGCATTTAAATGGTTTCTCTTCTGTGTGGATCTTTTTGTGGCTTTTAAGATGACTGTCCTGAGTAAATGTCTTTCCACACTCCATGCATTTAAATGGTTTCTCTCCTGTGTGGATCTTTTTGTGGCTTTTAAGATGACTGTCCTGAGTAAATGTCTTTCCACACTCCATGCATTTATATGGCTTCTCCCCCGTGTGGATCCTTTTATGGATAGTAAGTCTACTACCATGAGTAAATGTCTTTCCACACTCCATGCACTTAAATGGTTTTTCCCCTGTGTGGATCATTCTATGGGAAATAAGACAATGTTTTTGAGCAAAGGTCTTTCCACATTCCATGCATTTATACGGCTTCTCCCCTGTGTGGATAATCTTATGGAAAATAAGATTACATCTATGAGCAAAGGTCTTTCCACACTCTATGCATTTATATGGTTTCTCTCCTGAGTGGATATTTTTGTGTTTTCTAAGTCCACTGCCCTGAGTAAATGTCTTTCCACACTCCATGCATTTATACGGCTTCTCCCCTGTGTGGATCCTATTATGGACAGTAAGTGTATTGCTATGAGCAAAGGTCTTTCCACACTCCATGCATTTATATGGCTTCTCTCCTGAGTGGATCTTTTTGTGGCTTCTAAGGCCACTGCTCCAAGTAAAGGTCTTTCCACACTCTATACATTTAAATGGTTTCTCTCCTGTATGGAGCTTTTTGTGTCTTTTAAGGTCACTGCTCTGAGTAAATGTCTTTCCACACTCCATGCACTTAAATGGTTTCTCCCCTGTGTGGATCATCCTATGGGAAATAAGACGATGTTTGTGAGCAAAGGTCTTTCCACACTCCATGCATTTATACGGCTTGTCCCCTGTGTGGATAATCTTATGGAAAATAAAATTACATCTATTAGCAAAGGTCTTTCCACACACTATGCATTTATATGGTTTCTCTTCTGAGTGGATCTTTTTGTGTTTTTTAAGTCCACTGCTCTGAGTAAACGTCTTTCCACACTCCATGCATTTATACAGCTTGTCCCCTGTGTGGATCATCTTATGGAAAATAAGATGAATTCTTTGGACAAAGGTCTTTCCACACTCTATGCATTCATATGGTTTCTCCCCTGTGTGGATCATCTTATGAGAAATAAGATGACCTATTTGAGCAAACATCTTTCCACACTCCATGCATTTATATGGTTTCTCCCCTGTGTGGATCCTGTTATGGACAGTAAGTGTATTTCTATGAGCAAAGGTCTTTCCACACTCCATGCATTTGTAGAGCTTTTCCCCTGTGTGGATCCTTTCATGGGAAGTAAGCTGCCTGTTTGTTCTAAGACATTTTCCACATTCCAAACATTTATAAGGCTTCTCTTTTGTGTAAATTGCTTTTTGAGATGTACGGAATTTATTCCCAAGAGAAAGATTGAATGTCCCAGTGAAATTTTGTCCCTTGTGTCTTCTTATAGCATCTTCTCCTTTGTTTTGGGTTAGATAGTGTTCATTTACTTGCACTTGAGGTTTGATTAGCTTCACACTTTTCCCAGTATATTTTTTCCTTATTTTCTCTTGTTGGGCAAGAAAGCCTTGCATCGGAGCATCACTGGAAGATGAGCTTTCCTGGTTGCAATTCTTTGACTGGTTTCTCTCATGGCTTTCGAATTCCATTTGAATTCCAAACTTCTCTGTTCCATCTTTAGCATTGATCACTTGGAACAGTTCATAGGAATCTTGATTCTCCTGCCCATTATTACCTTCAAAGCAAAAGGGAAATGAAATGATAATAAGGTCTACAGTAAAGAAAAACATTTAATTATTCATATATTAACAGCAGCTAGAATTGTATTTGCTCAAAATTGGAAAAATGATAAGTTTCCAATGGAGGAGGAGGTGATTAAGAAAATATTGGAATGTGCAGAAATGATTGGATTAACACTGGCAATTAGAGAACAAGAAGAAATGGAATACTATATGATATGGGATTTATTTTATAAATGGTTGGAATATAAAGTAAGAAATTAAATGATATTGTTATAATGTATAATGTTGAATAGGTTGTAATATGAATGTAAAGATAGTAAGAAATGTATACAAAATATTAATATGTTCACAAGATATATGTACCAAGTCGGCACACTGTGTAATTGAAAGATGGATTTCTTTTTTTAATAAAAATAAAAAACTTAAATAAAAAAATAAAAATAAAATGATAAGGTTAGAGAAAAAGATCAAAGTTAGAAAGTCCAGTGAAATTCCTTTGGAATTTCTACGAAAACACCATTAGGTTATATGTTTGCATTCCTACACCATTGTACACAGACATGATTTCTATATTCATGAGTCATGAAAGCTTTGGAAATATCTGGAATACATCTCTTTCTTTACAATTATCTATATATGTGCAAATCTCACTCAGAGTCAGTTTTGAGTTAAGGAATAATCAGGGGAAACATCCAAGGAGGAATTAGGAGAAAACTTAAGGTTTGTTGGGGTGGGTTGATTTCAAGCAGAGACCTGTGAGAAATGAAACAATTTTGAAATAAGCTCCTTCTTCCCCAGTGTACGTTGGAGCAGCTGCTCCATGGCGTCTATCTGGCAGGTGGGACCCGCACTTGGCCTGTTCCTTGATCCCAGCAATCATATTTTGGAGATAAATCCCTTGCTTGAAGCCTCCCATTGCCTTATAAAACTCTTCTTGCGGAGAATGCAAATGTTGGAAGGCTTCAAGAATGGCTATTTCGCTGCCCCAAAGCCCAATCGGCTTGCAAGGTCTTTTTGCCTGGATCTGGTACAGTTCGCAGAGAACTGAAGCCTAAAGTACTTTACTGCAAGGTCACACAAGTAAGATCTTAGGTTACTATGTTGCGTGATATTGCACACAGTACTTTAGGCCTGTGTTCTTTTAAGAACTGAGGACTGCACAAGATCCAGGGCAAAAGTCTTTGAAAACGAAGAGGCCTTCCCTCTTTTTGCAAAACGTTTTGCCCTGGATCTCGTGCAGGCCTTGGTTAGCAGAAAACAGAGGCCTAAAGCACTGTAGTGTGAGATCACGTGAGATCAATAGTGCTAGATTTCCCACTACTGATCTCACGTATCTCTCACTACTTTGGGTCTCTTTTTTTCTGCAAATGCACCAAAGCAGGCAAGGGAACTGATGGCTCACCCATCGTCACAAGGTACCGTATTTTTAGGACTATAAGATGCGCTGGACCATAAGACGCACCTAGGTTTAGAGAAGGAACACAAGGAAAAAAATAGTTTTGGCTTCCGCACATACCATTTTTGCCCTCCCTGGTGTCCAGGTACACTCTGCACAAAAAATGGGCTCATTTTTGGCCTTCCAAACCCTCTGCACATCCTATTTTTTCCCTCCCCAGCATCCAGATGCGCTCTGAAAGATGGGCCAGTTTTTGCCCCCCCCAACCCTCTGTGCATCCCATTTTCAGCCTCCCCAATGTTGGGGAGGCCAACAGTAGGCCCATTAAAGGCCTGCAGAGTGCTTCTGGATCAGTGGTGGGATTCAAATTTTTTTATTACCGGTTCTATGGACATGACTTGGTGGGCGTAGCAGGGGAAGGATACTGTAAAATCTCCAGTCAGAGGTGGTATTTGCCAGTTCTCTGAACTACTCAAAATTTCCGCTACTGGTTCTCCAGAACTGGTCAGAACCCGCTGAATATCACCTTTGTTCTGGATGCCAGGGAGGGTGATGATGGGACGCGCAGAGGTTTTGGGCCAAAAACAGGCCCGTATTCCCTCTGTAAGACACACAGACATTTCTACTTTTTGGGGGGATGGGGGGGAGTGCGTTTTATAGTCTGAAAAATATGGTAGATCCCAGCTAGGTAGGGTGGGAGGATAGGTAGGGTGAATGTTGCAGAGCCTCTACTGTCATTTGTAAGTATAAACAATGGTCATGGTGCTGCAATACTCATAATTTCAGGACTGGGTCTCAAGTACTTGGGGAGGGCTGGTCGTAACCTGGAGTGGTCGCTAGTGAAGTGTCATAACTCAGGGATTACCTGTACCCTAGGACAGGGGTCACCAATTGGTGGCCTGTGAGAAAATTTTGGTGGGCCACAGAGAAATCTCACACCCAAAGCACCCCCCAAAGCAATTAATCCAGACTGCACAGAAACACAAGGCTGCGCCGCCCACATGGCCCGCGGGAACCTCTCCGCCCACTCACTCCTTACCCGGCAAACTTGCCTGCTAAATTGCTATTTTTTGGACCATCATCTGTTCTGCTGTGCTGGGAGATTTAGATTAGTTAGGAAGCAGGTAATGGTTGGATTTCTTGCTTTCTAGCTCGTCTTTAGATCTTCGGCTCTGCTTTTAAGCACAGCTAAACCTCCCTTAGGACTGAAGGTTCTATTATTCAGTGCAGACTCATGGCAAGCAAATTTTATGTGACAGACTGAGCTAGCCGATGGTAGATAGATAGATCACTGAATGATTCTGTGAGCAACTCAATCTGCCTGCTTTGCCTGATTTTGGATAAAAGTTGCTTTTTTATATAAAAAATTCAATATTTACATACATGGTGTGTTGTGAGTTAATTTTGTGAGTTTCCTTGCTAGCAAATTTTATGAGTTTGCTTACAAGCAAATTTTATGTGACAGACTGAATTAGCCAATGCCAGATAGATCTCTGAATGAATCTGTGATTCTGTGAGCAAGTCAATCTGCCTGCCTGCTTTTGAGTAAAAGTTGCTTTTTATAAAAAATTCAATATTTATATAAATACTTATATTTACATACAAGTCATGCCCAGCCAGTCACAAGACCACCAAGCCACACCCACAAATTAGGCCACTCCCACAGAATCGGTTAATGGTCCTTGGGATTTAAAATTATGAGTTTGGTGGTCCCTGAGGTCCAAAAGGTTGACGACCCCTGGTCTAGGATGCTCTGAGTCACACTGCATGAGGCCTTTGTTTTTGGATTGGGAGAATGTGTCAGGTTTGGAAACCATGTTAGCACCTGAAGCTTCCATGTTGCCACATTCTTGAGCATGGGAAGATGGGAGGGAGGAATTTCATGGAGTGTATGTGGTTATTCTTTACACTCAAGGTAATGTTGTTCCTCTACCTGGTTGAGGAGGAGTAGAGGGGACACCTCAAGATGGGACGGATGGTGATTGGGGCATGTGATTGAATAATGTGAGCGGGAGGTGGATTTGTAATCTTTACTTACTGGAGGGAAACGTAGAATTTTCAGATTTGGGATTTCCCAGATGTGCCAATTTACTACTCTAATAAAAGGAACTTTGAGAACATGTCTGTCTCGAAGTTTTTGACTGGAGTTCCGTTTTTCTGGAACGCTGACAGAATGTTCTTCCATGGGCTGAGCATGAAAATTCTGTTCTCACATAATTTAGAGGTTCAGAGGACAAATGACAACACATTCATCTCACATGACCTCCAGAGGTCACATAAAAGCACATCTCATTCTTTTAAGCCTCCACAGATAAGTTCAAAAAGAAATGGAAAAATACAGATAAGAAATGGCACAGAAAGCATCTAAGCAAAGAGACACTGACTCTTTCCTTCCTTGGAGCACGACAAGGATAAATCCTTTCCTTTTCCCTCCCAGGAGACAATATTTGATTAGTGGTTTTTTAAATAAAAAAACTAACTATAATCTCTATTCTTGAACCCCTTGATTGGGCACTAGAAAACTCTTACCCAGAGAGACCACGTTCTTATGGTTCTCAAGCATGACTTCCAAATGCAGCTCTTTCTGGTCAGGATCCAGCTGAGACCATTCCTCCTCAGAGAAATACACAGCCACTTCCTCGAAGGACACAAGACCCTCCTGAATGTGGAAAAAAGAACAGAACAGGAGGATTGGCAAGATCTGTTAATCTTCATCATTGATTTAGACAAGAGGATAGAAGGGGAACTCATCAAATTTGCAGAGAAGACCAAATTGACAGGAATATCAACACTCCAGAAAATAAGCTTGAGATACAGGATGAACAGATTGGGCCACATCTAACAAAACGAAATCAACAGTGAGAAATGTAAGGTTCTACATTTAGGAAACAAAAACCAAATGTACCGGCATAGAATATTGATACCTGGCTCAACAGCAGTAAGAGCAACAGGGATCTTGGAGTCCCAGTGGACAATCACTTAAATGTGAGTCAGCATCATGCTACAATTGCCAAAAAATTTCCTAATCCAGGTGCAAATCAGAGGATTGGAAATTATTTTGTAGCCCAAAGTACCGTGATTACATGCTCAACATGGCCACTCCATTTGGATTTTAATAGTCTGCTTTATTTTTTAATACAATTTCCTTATTTTTGAACTAGAGTTTATAAATAAGGCTTTTCTAAAAATGGTAATGTGGCAACATATTTTTTATTGTCTACATTAGCCTTGCACAATTCCGAGTCAAAGAATTACCAAAAAAAGAGGGTCTCTAGCAGTTCCTGCTACTGCGATACATTTATTCCTATTTCTGGAAGGACTTTTAAAAAATTGCTTCTTATAAACTCCAGATTGGAGGAGAACCTAACAGAACAAGATAACCAGAGGAAGTTATGCTGGCTGACAGTAACTGGAACTTGCTATTCTGCACTCCATGTTGTAGAAGAACAGAAAAATAATCCAGGCCAAACAAGGGGGGAAACAGAAGGAGAGAGCCTTCTGCACACCCGCTTCACTTCCTGAAGGGAGATTACAAATCTAATCTCTTTTCCCTTTCTTACTTGATTTGGAGGTTCAACTGCTGTTTGATCTCCTTCATAAAAACCAGAAATCTTCATTCTTTGTTTCTCTGTAAGGAATAAATAATTTCAAAATGCATATTTAATAAGATAGGAAGAGGTATTCTAAAGGAGAGAAGAGAGAGTGAAGGGAAGACAGATGGGGAATTGGAGGATCTTCCATTACCTCCTGAGGTGTCCTGACTTGGATCTTCCCAAGGGATCTTCCTGAAAAATAGCTCCTGAGGGGGATTGGATGGGTTCTTCTTTCCCTCAGGATTTCTGATCTCTACAGGGCAGCACTTCACACAGGAGGAAGGAAGAAGCAGAATTAATGTACCTCAACCAACATAAAGTGGATTCTTATATTTGGAACACAACCTCAAACCCCCCAATATTCATCCGTGTGGCTGAGTGAGAAAACAATGGAACAATGTCCTACAACTGGAGAATTGCCTCATATTATGAACGTGGGAGAAGTTTGGGAAGGGGGGGTGAAGCATTGAAACTCACTCTCCATTTATTCCTTTCCGAACTTCCTAAAGTCTCCCACCTGCAGCTGGAGCTGCTCCTTCTGCTCCTCCACCTGGCTCAGGAGGAAGCCTTCCGCCAGGGCCACTGCCTGGGAGCTGCTCTCTGCTCCACACTCCCGCACCCAGCCCTCCATCTCTGGGGGCAGGAGAACAAGGAGTTGCTCCAGAACCACCAGGTCCAGCATCTGGGCTTTGCTGTGCTTTCCTGGGCTCAGCCATCGCCTGCACAAGTCATGGAGTCCTCTGCAAAGTCCTCGGGGACCCTCAGCCTCCTGATATTGGATAGAGGTCCAGGGCAGAACTTCTGAAGGGAGGATGGTTCCCTCCTGCAGGATCTTCTGCCCGGTTCTGGTCCAGTTCTCCCCACAGCTCCCAGGTTGTAGAGCCCTGGGGCCTTTTCCACTCCCCTCCTTGGCAGGAATCTCCATCCTTCCTCTCTCCAGCAGAGCAACTCCAAAGGGCTAGAGGGACTCTGGGGCCTCTTCAAGAGCCTCCTCCTTCACGGGAGCATTTCTGGGACCACAGGACAAATCCCTGCCAGTCCTTCTGCTCTCTTCCTTTCTTCCTTCCCCCACAGAGGAAATCTTGGCTTGCAAAGGCTGCGGAGGGCTCCGCGGTTCCGGATCTGGCAGGGAGAGAAAAATCGAAGCTTAGAATTAGAAAGGGGGATTCAGCCCCTGGACCCCCTTCCCCCAACCTGCCCGCAGCCCCAAGCAGCTCCTCCCAGCGCAGGGCCCAGTCCCCCCAAGCAGGGCCGGGAAGGAAGCAAGTGGAGAGGCCGCCCCCACCAGCTTCTCTCCCCATCTGGAGACAGGATTGGGCCCTCGGGGAGTCCGGTGCGAATCCTGCCTCCTCCTCCTCGCCGGACTTCTCTCCTCTCCTGCTGAGCCTCTGCTAGGCCAGCCCTCCCCTTCTCCCTTCGCATGGAGAGGGCGACTGGGGAGCATGGGACCCGGGAAGATCCCACCCCCCCTGCCCCAGAACACGTCTGGATATCCCCCAGCCAGACTCTCCCGCACCTTCTCCGCCTCCTGCACCACAGTGGTTGAGGAGGGTGAGTGCCGCGTCCTAGAGAGGCAAGGCTCATTGATATCACTTAGTTTGCCGCCTCCTTCTCTGGGAAGGCCGCCGTGACGTTCGCCCTCCAGTGGCCCAATGGGGAAGCGCCTGGAATTCCCTTCCCCTTGGCGGAGGGCGCCCCCTGGTGGACTTGGGGCAAAGGTCCAGGATACTAGAAAGGATGGGAAAGGGGAGAGCATGGAAGGGGGAAGGGAGAGGGCGGGGATGATGGGCTTGGGGTAGCGGGAAAGGCCCTTCTCCGTGGCTCCCTGTCAAGGACTTCGGAGGCGGCTCTTTCTCTGCCTTCCTCTCCTTCCTGCCCAGGAACCGTCGGTGGAGACGGAGAGAAAAAGCCTCTCGGGGGGGGGGGGATCCGAACTCGCCTCCCTCAAGAACAGCCAGTCTGAGGGCTGCGCAGAGGCCGGAGAAGGCCTCGAAAGGCTCCGGAGTCCCCTCAGAAACGGCCGGGCGGTTTGAAGACGAGCACCGGGAGCAACGCTTGGACGCCTCGCTCGGGTCTGCGGGGGAGGCGGGAGGAAGGTGGGCAGGGAGGCCCCGAGGGTGGAAAGGACGGTCCCTTCTTCCTCCTCTCCGGCTCCTCCTCCGCCTCCCTCCCGCGCAGCCGCCCTTCTCGGGCTCTCCTTCCCTCGGATTCCCAGCGGAAGGGCAGGGACCCCCGGCCTCTCCTGAGGAGCCCCCGGAAAGGCTCCGCGGGGGAAGGAGAGAGTGAGGCCGGGAGGCTCCGGCGCGGAGGAGGGGAAGGGAGCGAGGAAGCCGAGGGAGGAGGAGAAGATTCCTTGCCTTTCGCCTTAGAGCGACTCGCAGGGCTGCGACTCCCAGGACGGAGCCGCCACTTGTCTGCGCCCGCCGCCCGAGGCAGGAGGAGCCCTTGGGCCGCCCCGGAGAAACGGGGAGTCCGACCGCCTCCCTGAAAGCCCTTCCAGGCCGGATTCCCTCGGAGGTTTCGCCCCACTGGTCCCCTTTTCCCTCCCAGGAGGACCGACCGGTTCCCCTTCCCCGAAACCGGCAGGCGGGAGGGAGGGAGGGGGGTGGAGAGACTATATATATAATATACACTTAAACGTATTATATTAGGAGATTTCAATATATTCCGTTTCCAATCATAACCGATGTTGTAACCATTGCGCAGGCCCAAGTCACATACTACCTATATGCTACATATATGATACATGCTATGTCATACCAAATATGGTAATATTATACCAATGTAACCAATAGAAGTTGCTTTCCGCATTCGCCAGGTAAGCTGACGTGTAATCTCAATAAAAGGGGTTTGAGCCTGCCTCTCGAGGTCACTCTACCCATGACTGAAGCTGGTCTCCATGTCTGATCTTTTCCCATGAGTGACCCACCAGGAGAGGGATATCAAGGCCCCAATCACAGAGTTCCCAGTCCCCTTGTAGGGGAGATTTCATAGAACAGTACGACGGAAGGGACCCTGGAGGTCATCTAGTCCAACCCCCTCCTCAGGCAGGAATCCCTTCAAACCGTTTCAGACAAGATGGGCACCATAAAAAATGTAATATACATAAAGATAAATATGCCTCCGTCTCTCTCTCTCTTCCTTGGGGGGGTGATATGGGGAGGGGAAACAATGGGGACATCCAAACGGATCCTTCTGGGGTCTCTCAGCTCCTCCATCCCCTTAACCCCCATCTCCTCTGGTTACCCCCAACTTCTGGCCCCCCTAATCTTCAGCCCTTATAGGATTTGGGGTAGAATCGGGGCTCTCTCCTCCCCAAAAAACAGCCCCCCAAAGACCATCTCAAGGGGATGGTCTCCTCCCCCTTCACAAGAGGGGTAGATCTGGGGGGGCAATTGAGGGGAGCAACTCAGAACTCCCCCCCCCATACATCAGTTCCCCCCTGTGGCTCCTCCTCCTCCCTCCCAGGTCCTGATCGGGCGGTGGGGGATTATAGGGAGGAGGGTCTTGGTCTCCTCCCCAAATTCAGCCTCCCCGCAGAAGGGATCGAGGCTCAAATCCTGCCTGACCTTCACAGCCTCAGCGGGAAAAATGGAAGTTTCTGAAGCTGCAAAAATTCTATTTTTCTACTTTTGGTGGCGTTTGTGGATTCAGCTCTGAACAAGCCTCAGTTTCCCTCTTTCGCTTTCTGTCTCCTTCCTCTTTCCAGGCAACCGACTTTGGGGGCTCCGGATCCAGATCTAACGCGGGGCCTAGGAGGTCCCACTCCCTCCCAGTCACCGGCGGGGGGACGACGATGGGGGTCCGACTGCGTTTCATCTCAGTTCGGCCGCCTTCCCAATGCCCCCCCCCTCCACGGTCACAAGGAAGAGAAGACAGCTGTCCGTCTTCTCCTTGGCGAAATGAGGGGAGGGAGGGAGACCACGCGGAGATCGAGGCTTTGAGAGTCCCGCCCCTCTTGCCCTCGACCCCTTTCCTCCATGTGGCGATCTCTCAGCCCTCTTTTTTCCCCAGGACCCTTGACGGCCCCTCTCATCCCCTCTCCTCTCCGCCCAGCCCCTTCCTTACCGGGTGTCTGGATTGTGTGTTTGTGTGTGGGGGGGGGGGTTTCCTCTAAATTCGGATTTGGGCGTGTCCAGAAAGAGGACCAATGAGAATCCTCCCTTCTGCAGCGTCATCAGTCTCCGGGCAGAGTCTCCATCTGATGGAGGAGATCATTCCCAGAGAGAAGCAGAGAAAGGGAGAGGGGGATATTTTCCGTGCAAGCTCTGGATGGGAATGAGGACTTCCTTTTGCCATCCGGCGGGAGTGGGTCTGCAGTATGAGAAGGGGAGGCGCAGCGGCCCCACAGCCAACACTCACACAGGCATTCAAAATAACACTCCCACCGTGGGGACGTGGGGACAGTGCCCTCCAAGCCCCTCCACCCCCCCGAATCTTCTGCCTTTGGCTCCCTTCCTGGCAAAGGGGCTGCCGGAGGATCGCTTTTACCCCCGGCGCTGTGGGGTTTTCTGACCCACTGCAAATGGAAGGTCGGTGTTTGGTTTAAGAAGGGCTGTTGTTGATCTCAATGGTGGGATAGTAAGAGGGAGGAGAGGGGGCCTAATCCCTGTCTATCTGTCTGCCTCCAAAGCTCCAGAAGGCAGGAGGAGGAAGAAGGCAAGGAAACTGACCGAGAGATTCCCTTCCTGACCGCGATAGTTTGGCACCTGAACGGACATCAAATCCACCCCTCCCTGCACACAGAGGAAAGTCTAGCTGAGAATGGTGAAGAGAGCAAAGAGAGCCTGCACTGAAACCCCCCTTGAGCTGCAGCCCCCCAAGACTGAAATGATCCCCTCTCCCACTTTCACTTTTGCTCTCTGCCCCCGAACTCTCTTCTGGTGAATTCACAAAGGACTCTGCCAGGAGACTAATGATGCTGTAGCAGGGATAAATCCAAGAAAAACATTTCCTCCCCCTCGACACACTTTCCTCCTCTGACACACACAAACACCCGTGCTCATTAAATGTGAAGATTGTGCCGTGGGAAGAGCGGCCGCACTGGATAATAGGGGGAGGTACAGCCCCGCAGCCAGTGAGAAGTTGGGGGGGTCACCCACAGAAACCCCCCCCAATCCAAAGGGAAGCCCCTGAAAGCCCTCAGCTAAACCAGGGAAAGGCGCCGCTTCGCTTCGGGGAAGAAAAAGGCGATTCTCCTCCTTGAAAGGCGCGTCAGGAACATCCTGAGGTAAATCTCAAAGAGCCCAGAGAAGAAAAAGGCGGGGGGAAAGGGAAACGCCCCCTTTCCACCCGGCAGCAACCAATCAGAGCACAGATCCCCTCAGGCGGGAGCCCTCTCTCCCTCAGCCACAACGGGGTGTTCGGAACCTTTGTGCGCTTTCCTTCTCCAGTCATTAAATGGGATATTTTCACATTTAAAGGGTTCAAAAGAAAAAGACCCAAAATGACTTTGCTTTTGTCCATTAGATTGAATTGTCAGCCTGGAATGGTTGGGTTTTTTTATCTTGCATTGTGCTAAAATGATTGCAGGAAATACGACTTCAGCAACAGTGGTCAATGTCTGGAATACTCTACCTGACTGTGGCTTCTTCCTCAAACCCCAAAAACTTTAACCTTAGACTGTCTACTATTGACCTCACCCCTTTCCTAAGGGGTCTGTAGCGGGTGTGCATAAGTGCACCAACGGGCCTACCGTCCCTGTCCTGTTCTTTCTTTCTTATTCATATCCATTTCATGTATTTATAACCATATTTATACTTATATCTGTTATCTAATAATTACTTGACAAAATAAATAAATAAATAAAATAAATCTTTTTCCCTTTTTTCTCTTTTACCTCAGACTTCCTTTTCCCTTCTTTCTCCTTCCCTTAATTTTCTATTTCTATTTTTCTTTGTGTTTTGAATAATAAATAAATAGGATTCTGAGACTCTAGAAAGAATGCAGAGAACGGCAACAAAGACGGAGGCTAAAAGAAATAAAAAAAATCCGTTGTTGGAACTGGATGTGTCTGGTCTGAGGAAAAGAAGGATGAGGGGAGACATGGTGGCATCTTCCAATATCTCAGGGATTTCCACAGAGAAGATTTCTCTCTCCTCTGCTATAAATTAATGAATATAGAATGTAGTAAACCTCGAGAGTCCTCTTGACCTAAGGCCCTAAGAATGACCTTCTCAAGTTAGGAATTGCATGATAAACTCAGCTTGGCACGACACGTAGGCAAATAGTTACAGAAACTAGCTGACTACAAAATATCTTGTTAATAGATAATCACGCTATCTTAGCACACAACAGTGGTCGCATCCTGCCATGGCGCCATTAGAATTATACTTCCTTGCTCCTCTTCACATATGTCTCGCTCCCCCCGCCCTGATAAAACTGCAAAATAAAAGAGGGTGGTGCGTTGCAATCGGGGGATTTCTTCATCTACCCCGGGCACAACGTGCTCTCTCACCTTGAGAAACTATGGTGTCTGTGTCAATTATTGATTCTAGTACTTAAGTACTCACCCTCGCGAGGGTCCCTCTAAATTTCACCCCTGCGGGGGCTCTACGGGCTGATCAGAGAACCTAAGGACAACGAGCAAACCGCGACAACGCGACAACTGGGGGCTCGTCCGGGATCTCTCCCTTCTTCAGCTCCACGGCGTGACTTCTGTCTAGAGGTGCGCTGCCTTCACTCCCGTTGCTACGCACCTGGCAAAGGCTCTGTACAATCGTAAGTAATGGGCTCCTCACTCTCCAAAGTTTCGTCAGTTCATAGGGACGAACTTTACCACTTAGTGAAGAAGACTAATTGTTTGCAGAAAATTAACGGCACCACTGTATATACCTTGTCTAGAAAATCTATCACCTCCTTCTTGCTTTATGTGGACCAGCACTGTCCTGCTTATCCGGCTGAGGGCACGCTGCATCGCACTTCGTGGGAACGCTTGGGAAAATATCTGTATGATGTCCCCAGAGCTCCACCGGACATTCTTATGTCCTGGCGTGCGATAATGGCTGCGCTCAATACTATCTACCCCTCCACCACTCTCCCCGAGTCTTTATCTCTTGCCTCTAAAACTGTTAAGCCTCCTGCTGTTCACTTTGATTCTTCTCCCCCACCTTACCAATCTGTTGCCTCTTCGGATGATATTCCTCAGCTTGCCTCTGCCCCTCCTTTTCACTCTGACACTCCGCACAATCGTCTGCAGCCCTCCTCTCCTTCTGTCTCTCCTATTCCTACTGATTCTCCGTCCCCACATCCCTTGGGGGGAAATATTACTGCTATCCTGGCTTCTCCTTCCTTCACCTTAGAAACTTGTGATATACCTTCTGCTTACCCTATGACTCTTGTTCCGGGAGCCCCTGGCGCTCACGTTCATGCCAACATAGAGCTAAGAGTGTTGAAAAATTTAAAAGAGGCTGTAAATATGTATGGACTGCAATCCACTTACACTCGTGGCATGCTTGATTCTCTCGTGTCTGCTAACACTGTAATGCTGGAAGATTGGAAGATGTTGTTTTCTATGCTTATGACTCCTGCCCAGTATGTTGTTTGGCAGTCTGAATATGAAAAATTAGTAGATGCTGAAATAAGACGAGGCCTCCCTAATCTGGTCATTGCTGATCACTTAAAGGGAACCGGATTATACTCCACCCTGATTCAGCAACAAACTTGCCCTCGCCGTGCCTTTGCAATCATTCATCTTTGTGCGATGAATGCCCTGAAACGTGTGGATGACTCAGACTCTAAATCCACACACACCTTTTTGAAGGTAGTGCAGGAGGTTGACGAGTCTTACTCTTCATTCGTTAACCGTTTGCAAACCGCTCTGGAACGCCAAATTGACAATGAGGCGGCCAGACAAGAACTTCTTATTAAACTGGCTTACACTAATGCGAATGAAGATTGTCAAAAAATACTTCAACCTGTTGCTAATAAACCTGGTGTAACCTTGGCTGAGTTCCTGCAGCTTTGTAGGATTGTGGGAACTACTTCTCACAAAATGAGTGCCCTTGCCGCTGCCATCTCTACCTCCATTTCTGCATCCCTCCCCTCCTCCCCTCCGTCGTCTGACGCCCTTGCCGTGTCTCGCTCTGGCAATTGTTTTAATTGTGGGAAACCTGGCCATTTTAAAAATCAGTGTAGAATGCCGGGTGGGGGGGGAACGCCTCGTGGCCAGTCTCGGGGTACTGCACCCTATGCTGCCAAGCCAAAAACTGTTTGCCCTCGTTGCAGAAAAGGTTTTCATTGGGCTTCCCAATGTCGTTCTAACCCTCCTCCTGCTCAGCAATCGGAAAACTAGGCATGGGGTCTTCAGCTAACCCTGCTACAAAGGCTGAAACTTCTCTTTCCTCTTCTCTTTCCTTTTTACAACCTACTTCTTTCCCTGTACAGCTGACAGAGGACATCGTTTATGATGATCCTGGTTCGGTCTTCACTCTCCCTCTTTCTATCACTGTTCTGAAGCCACTTCCGCCTTCCTTGCCTGTTTTGCTCATACCTAACTCCTCCCTTATCATTGAAGGCGTAGTCGCTACACCCTTTTTGTACGACTCCTCTTCTCTGAAAAATCTCTCTCTCGCTGCCATTGGCGACCGGTGCTTTTCCCTGAAAGCGGGAACGATTGTGGCTACTCTCATTCTTCTTCCGTCTCCTGAACCCCCTTCTTTGTTTGCTCTACAGCAATCTGTTCAAGCCTCCAAACCTATGTTAACCATATTGCTGAATGGCCAATCTTTTGCTGGCCTGATTGACACCGGAGCTGACGTCTCTGTCATTCGATCCTCTGAGTGGCCATCCTCTTGGCCCCTTTGCTGAAACAACTTCAGTACAAGGCGTCGGTGGAGCGCAGGCAGCAAAGGTTAGCTCACTTTGGCTTACTGCCTCTACGCCTCATTCCTCTGTGACTGCTTATCTTAAACCCTTTGTCCTTCCATTACATTGCAATTTGTGGGGCCGTGACCTGCTATCTCAACTCCACACTTCTCTCTACATACCTTGAATTATGGCTATTTCTCCTCTTTTTCTCACTCTTAAATCCAATATTCCTGTTTGGATTGACCAATGGCCTCTTACAAAAGAAAAATTAAACGCACTTCACACTCTCGTTCAACAACAATTGGCAGAAGGTCATATTGAACCATCTACCAGCCCATATAACACACCAGTGTTTGTAATTAAAAAGAAAAGTGGCAAATGGCGCCTCCTACAGGATCTCCGTGTTCTGAACGCTATATTGCAACCTATGGGCCCATTGCAATGCGGCCTTCCAAATCCAAATTTAATTCCTGTAACATTTGATCTCATAATCATTGACCTCAAAGATTGTTTTTTCTCCATCCCGCTGATACCAGAGGACAGGATACTATTTGCCTTCACCGTTCCTGAGTTTAATAATTCTAAACCTACAGCTAGATATCAATGGAAAGTTCTTCCCCAAGGAATGCTCAATTCTCCTACGATGTGTCAATATTTTGTAAATAAAGCTTTACAACCCTATCGGGACAAATTTCCTGAATTTTTAGTGTATCATTACATGGATGACATCCTGATTGCAGCTGATGGTCCTAAAGGTACAGTATGTAAAACTTTTCCATGTCTTCTCTCTCTCCTTGCTCTTGCAGGACTGCATGTAGCACCAGAAAAGGTGCAGTCTCATTATCCGTTACAATATTTAGGACACAAGGTTTTAGCCTCCACAGCTTCACCTCACCTTCCTGTTCTCACACTCCCTCAACCTGCAACCTTGGTTCAGTTACAGCAATGCCTGGGCACGCTCAATTGGGCACGCCCATATCTTTCCATTTCAACTCATACTCTCTCGCCATTATTTCAAGCATTGGTCGGCCTTAAGCATCCAGCGGATCTCATTTGGCTGAATGAGCAACAGCTTAATGCTCTTAAAGAAATCAACAGCGCCTTGCATACCCATTGGGTGGACCGCTCATTACACAATCATGCACTCTCATTGGCGCTTCTTCCCACACCCACACTCCTTACAGCAATCATCGTTCAAATCTCGACTTCAAAGAGGCTACACATTTTAGAGTGGATTCACCTTCCTCATACCCCAAAAGCATCAATCACCACAAGAGCTGCACAAATGACCCTTCTTATAGAACGGGGGAGGAAAAGAGCTAGAGCCTTGATGGGTGTGGATATCTGCACGCTTTACACTCCCTGCAGACTAACACAATGGGAACCACTCTTCCAAAATTCTGATGCGTTACAAGATGCATTGGAAGGGTGGCAAGGGAATGTCTCCTGCCATCTACCACCAGACCCACGCATACAAGTGCTGAAAACAATTCCGCTCACTCTAGAGACTCCTTTAGTACAACAACCAGTGAAAGATTGTCTTACTGTATTCACTGATGGTTCTAAAACCGTCGGGGCTTGTGTGTGGCAAACTGACAATCAATGGCATAAAAAACTTACCACACCACAACCTTCTGCTCAACAGGCTGAACTGTCTGCCTTCAATATGGCACTCACACTTTTTCCCAACCAGCCAATTAATGTAATATCTGATAGTCTGTATGTGGCACAATTGGCCTTGAATATATTTGATGCCTACATTTCTCCTGCAACCCCTTCTCCTTTAATGATGCTTTTTTTTACAGTTACAAGACCTATTGAAGGAAAGGAAAGAATCTCTGTTTGTGGCCCACATCAGAAGCCATCAGCATCTGCCCGGATTTCTTTCAGAAGGCAATCACATGGCAGATGAGGCCTGCAAGTTGCATTTGTTACCAATCCTGCAGAATAACACCTTAACAGCAGGAGAAAGTCATGATTATTTTCATCAAAATAGAAAGGCTCTGGTGAGACAATTTGGAATTACTCATCAAGAAGCCGCGGCAATTGTTCAACAATGTCCTACATGTAGTCTGCAGGCACGAAGTGTCCCAGAAGGAGTAAATCCTAGAGGCACCGAGGCCTGTGACACATGGCAAATGGACGTTACTCAGTATCCATCCTTTGCGCCCTGGAAGTATATTCACGTGTCTGTAGACACTTACTCTGGGTTCATCATGGCCACACTGCAAAGGGGGGAGACTACTAAAAACACTATCAATCATTGCATTCGGACCTTTGTAACACTGGGATGTCCAAAAATTTTAAAAACAGACAATGGTCCTACATACACGAGCTCCTCTTTCTCGGAGTTCTGTCATCATTGGTCCATTGTACACAAATTTGGAATTCCATTCAATAGCCAAGGCCAAGCTATTGTGGAAAGAGCAAATTTAACACTCAAAACGGCCCTTGATCGATACATGGGGAAAAAAGGCGTACGCCCCCCGAACCTCCCAGCGTTACAGAATGTGTTAAATGTATGTTTATATACCTTGAACTTTCTGAATCTTACTGGCTCTCCTTCTTCTACGGCTGCTTCTCGTCACTTTACCACACCTCCTGTCCCTACCTCCAGACCTCTTGTTTATTTCAGGCAACTTCCAGATCCGAAGTGGAAGGGACCTGTGCAACTGATCACTTGGGGCAAAGGATACGCTGCTGTTCAACTTCCTGATCGTGTTCTTTGGGTGCCTGCGCGCTGTGTTCGACCTTATCATGGGGAGGCTAAGGACAAGTGTTCCTCTCCTAGCCCTTCTGATTCTGATATCTCCTGTCTTTTCTCAGTTTCGGGCTGATCCTGCTGTTATCTTCGCCCCTCCGTTCACACGCGTTACCTTTACCTTTGAAGACATCTCTCTTTCCGCCTGTAATTATGCCTTTCAACATCAAGGCCGTGCCTTGCGTCCCTCACCTCACGTTTCTCTTCTGTATGGCTACCAACCCTGTCGGGTCTACCTACATGTCTATGTCACTGCGAATACGGTGGGACCTTATTCCTGCTTAGGCTTTCTTGCTTCCCGTCAATCCTTCAATCATACAGTTTATCTCTTTTCCATTTTCTCTGTAACTCGCCCCCCACTACCCTCTATGTTTCTTTCTTGGCTCCTTTTGTCTCAATCTTCTCCTCAATCTTTTTCCCATACCCTGGTGCGCCACTTCTCCTGCTGCCAACCTCCCTGTGATACCACCAGCTGCCTATGGGATGCACCTGGCTCCCATCTCCCTGACCGCTATCCTGGTTCCTGGTCACCGCTCCGCGGACAACGAATTCGTAGACAGCTTCTCGAGTCCTCTCCACATCCTAAATTCAACTCCTTGATTCACACGCACCGTTACAACAATGAGGGAGCACTGCATCTTCGCTCTCAGGCCCTCTCCTGTTACCAGAGGTCTCCAATCAAGAAAAAGGGAATCATCTGGCGCTGGTTTTTCAACAATACCATACATCTACAAGACTCACCCAAATATACCATCAATTATCATTTTAGAGCAACTCATCTTTCAGTAACAGATCTGACCCTCTCAGACTTTGGTCTATACCAATGTGAAATTACAAAAATGGTACGAGGTTTTGCCACTTCTTCTCGGCTGACATTATCCCTACAACAAAAGTTTATCCCCCCCCCAACGGAGGACACGAAGTGCACTCACCTCCCAAGATGCCAAACATTGCACCCCCTGCTTGCAAAAAACTCAACAGGGGCAGACCATCAGAACTACATTAATATATCACACTCATTTTATTTGCACCAAACCATCCACGCACACCTGTGTGTGGAATAACACGACGTATAGTATTTGTGAAGATAACAACAAACAAACCTGTTATGACCCCACAGGCCCCACTCATCGCTACAACATCCTCATCACTGTCGGAGCCGGCTCATCGAAAAAGACACTGGTCAATCATGACTTTTATAATCCGAAGGTATCCCAATCGGTCACTTTTGATGCCTGCGAAGCCATGGACTATGGCACAAACGAATGCGGCTCACTTGTCTGGCGACGGACATATTCCAGCAACGAAAAGTACATCTGTGCCAGAACTTCAAATCAACACGACCCCTGTGGCAAAGGCACCTACTGCAATGAATGGAAATGTGTGGACTTTCAATCCAGAGGGCTCACAGTGCGACCCGACACCATACTCAAGAGGGATAACCTTAAAAAACTCTATATCACCCGTCTTAGAGTTCCCGATCCCAACTGTATGCAACATCAGTGCAATCCCATCAATCTCACGTTTCCAGTACCGGAAAATTGGCTTTCCTTCCAAACATGGAAAGGTACTGACAATGACTATGGCTTGGGTATTGATGGGACAGGAACCAACCCTTCAGTAGCCATCAAAATAATAGTAAGCAAAATTTCCATCGACTCAACCAGACACTCCTTATTTCATTCTGTTTATTCGGAATTGGCAAAATTGACTCACCTGACCATACCACATGAGGTGCGCAACACCTTTGTACACCTTGCAGAGACTATTGCTAAATCATTGCAAGTTAAAAATTGCTTTGTGTGTGTGGGAACTACGATGGGGGAACAATGGCCGTGGCAGGCCCAGGAAATTAACATCACCCATGTCATAACTAATTGGTCCAACTTTGCTACCCTGTTTATTACCTATCTTTATTTCAATGATCAAACGTAGTTTAAATGCTATTGCCGAAGCTAAAGCTGCTGCGCAACTTAATCTCTTAATGCAAAATCATGTATATATGGCAATTCCAACTGAGGAGTGCAAAGCTCCGCTTTTGCACTTATGTTCCGATGACGACACTGATAACCTGCCCTTGAACGAGGTTGTGCAATCGGATCGGGATGTCCCGGAGGGTATGTCCTTATCCAAGCACTATGATACTCCAAAGGAGAAAGGCTTATATTTTGAATCGGATATCGCGGCACCTTAAAAACAAAGAAAAGAGGACTTGTAGTAAACCTCGAGAGTCCTCTTGACCTAAGGCCCTAAGAATGACCTTCTCAAGTTAGGAATTGCATGATAAACTCAGCTTGGCACGACACGTAGGCAAATAGTTACAGAAACTAGCTGACTACAAAATATCTTGTTAATAGATAATCACGCTATCTTAGCACACAACAGTGGTTGCATCCTGCCATGGCGCCATTAGAATTATACTTCCTTGCTCCTCTTCACATATGTCTCGCTCCCCCCGCCCTGATAAAACTGCAAAATAAAAGAGGGTGGTGCGTTGCAATCGGGGGATTTCTTCATCTACCCCGGGCACAACGTGCTCTCTCACCTTGAGAAACTATGGTGTCTGTGTCAATTATTGATTCTAGTACTTAAGTACTCACCCTCGCGAGGGTCCCTCTAAATTTCACCCCTGCGGGGGCTCTACGGGCTGATCAGAGAACCTAAGGACAACGAGCAAACCGCGACAACGCGACAATAGAAGGGGACCTAATGAGTGGAGTTGCACTTTATAGACAAGAAATAACCAAACCACTCTAGAAATGACACAGAAGAGGAAAACCTCCTTCAAGGTATTTGGGTTCATATAAAAGGAGGGAAAGAAGCACAGACGTCGAAGCCTTTGTCTCACAGGGAGCAATTTTCTACTCCGAAACCCATCATCCCCGCCCTCTCCCTTCCCCTTCCCATGCGCTCCTCTTTCCCGCCCTTTCTACCACACTGGCCCTTTGCCCCGAATCCACCAGAGGGCGCGCTCCGCCAGGAGAAGAATTGGAGGACGAACGTCACGGCTGCCTTTCAAGAGGGGGCGGGGAAGGAAGAGACATCACTGAGCCTTGCCTCTCTAGTACGCCGCGCTCGCTCTCCTCAGCCCCTGAGGCGCCTCCGGAGGTGGAAGGGCTGCAGAAGAGTCTGGCGTGGGGATAACCAGCCGTGCTTCTGGTGAGCGGGGTGTGTGTGTGTGTGTGGCTCTTCCCGGGTCCCATGCTCCGCAGCCGCATGCAAAGGAGAGGGAAGAATCGGCATGGCGGAGGTCCAGCCGGAGAGGAGAAAAGCCGGGCGAGGAGGAAGAGGAGGAGGCAGAACTCGCACCGGGCTCCCCGAGGGCCCGATCTTGTCTCAGGAGGGGGGGAGAAGCGGTGTGGTGCGGCCTCTCCAGCTGCACTAGGCCCTGCGCTGGGAGGAGCTGCTTGGGGGCGCGGACAGGCTGGGGGAAGGGAGTCCAGGAGCTGAATCCCCCTTTCTAATCCTGGGCGTCGGTTTTTCTCTCCCTCCCAGATCCGGAACCTTGGAGCCCTCTGCAGCCTTTGCAAGCCAGGATTTCCTCTGCGGGGGAAGGAAGGACGGAAGGAAGGAAGGACCAGCAGGGATCCGTCCTGCAGCCCCAGAAATGGTCCTGTGAAGGAAGAGGCCCCTGGAGACCCCCCAGAGTCCCTGGAGCCCTTTGGAGCTGCTCTGCCGGAGAGAGGAAGGATGGAGACACCCCTTTTAACCAAGGAAGGGAGCGGAAAAGGCCCCACGGCTCTTCAGCCTGGGAGCTGTGGGGAGAACTGGACTAGAACTGGGCAGAAAGTCCTGCAGGAGGGAACCATCCTCCCTTCAGAAGTTCCGCCCTGGACCTCCATCCGATGTCTGGAGGCTGAGGGTCCCCGAGGACTTTGCAGCCGACTCCATGACTTGTGCAGGCGATGGCTGAACCCAGGAAAGCACAGCAAAGCCCAGATGCTGGACCTGGTGGTTCTGGAGTGGCTCCTGGCTCTCCTGCCCCCAGAGATGGAGGCCTGGGTGCGGGAGTGTGGAGCAGAGACCAGCTCCCAGGCGGTGGCCCTGGCAGAAGGCTTCATCCTGAGCCAGGCAGAGAAGCAGAAGGAGCAGTTCCAGCTGCAGGTGGGAGACTTTAGGGAGCTCGGAAGGCAATAAATAGAGTGTTTGAATACTTCACCCTCCTTTCCAAACTTCTCCCACGTTCATAATATGAGGAAATTCTCCAGTTCTTGTAGGACATCGTTCCATTCTTTTCTCATTCAGCCACGTGGATGGATATTGGGGGATTTGAGGTTGTGTTCCAAATATAAGAATCCACTTTATGTCTTGTGAAGTACATTCTGCTTCTTCCTTCCTTCCTCCTATTAGAAATGCTGCATTGTGGAAATCAGAGATCCTGAGGGAAAGAAGAACCCATCAAATCCCGCTCAGGAGCTATTTTTCAGGAGGATCCCTTGGGAAGGCCAAAGTCAGGATACCTCAGGAGGTAACGGAAGATCCTCCGATTCCCCATCTGTCTTACCTTCGCTCTCACTTCTCTTCTCTGGAATACCTCCTCCTATTTCTGTTAATTATGCATTTGGAAATTATTTATTCCTTACAGAGAAAGAAAGAATGAAGCTTTCTGGTTTTTATGAGGGAAATGAAACAGCGGTTGAACCTCCAAATCAAGTAAGAAAGGGAAAAGATTAGATTTGTATTCTCCCTTCAGGAAGTGAAGCGGGTGTGCAGAGGGCTCTTTCCTTCTATTTCCCCCCCTTCTTAGACCTGGATTATTTTTGTGTTGTACCACAACATGGAGAGCAGAATAGCAAGTTCCTATTGCTGTCAGCCAGCATAGCTTCCTCTGGTTATCTTGCTCTGCTAGGATCTCCTCCATCTTGGAGTTTACAAGAAGCAATTTTTTAAAGGTCCTTTAAGAAATAGGAATAAATGTATCACAAAGGCAGGAACTGCTAGAGACTCTTTTTTTAAATTCTTTGACTCGGAATTGTGCAAGGCTAATGAAAAATAAATATTCACATTCCCACATTACCATTTTTAAAAAGTCTTATTTATAACCTGTAGTTGAAAAACAAATATTAAAAAAAAATAAAGCAGACTATCAAAATCCAAAGGGAGTAGCCTTGTTGAGCATGTAATCACAGTATTTTGGGCTACAAAATAATTCCAGTCCTCTGATTTGTGCCTCAATTAGGAGATCAAACATTCCCCCTTTGCAAAGGCTGAGAAATGACTTTCCCAGTGAATTTTCTCTTCTTTCTTTCCTTTCAGCCAATGGCTCAGACTACTAGATCAATTAATGATATAGAGATCAGTTGATCCAGAAATGGGATTACTTTACTGAAAGGCACCAAAGGTTTTGCAGAATCAATGATCTCTGTTTTGGGAATTTGGGAACAATGGAACAGAATCACAGAGTTGGTAGGGATATTGGAGGTGTTCTAGTCCAACCCCCTGCTCAGACAGGAAGCTCTATAACATTTCAGATAAGTGGCTGTCCAGTTTCTTCATAAACAGCTCTAGTGTGGGAGCAACTACAATTTCTGAGACAAACCCCAAAAACTTTAACCTTAGACTGTCTACTATTGACCTCATCCCTTTCCTAAGAGGTCTGTAGGGGCGTGTATAAGCGCACCAAAGTGCCTACCATCCCTGTCCTATTGTTTCTTTTTATTTTTCTTATATGTACCCATTTCATGTATTCATAACTATGTATATACTTTATACCTATTATTTTCTAAGCTTGACAAATCAAAATAAATTAAATAAAGTCATTCCACTGATTAATTGTTCTCACTGTCAGGAAATTTCTTTTTATTTGTAGGTTGGTTCTCTCCTTAAAAGTTTTTATCCATTGCTTCTTGGAACATTGCTATCATGTCACTCCTTAGTCCTTCTTTTCATGAAACTATAGATACCCAATTCCAGCAACTGTTGTTTATATGTTTTTACCCTCCAGTCCAATAACTTTTGTTGCTCTTCTTTGCACACTTTCTAGAATCTCAAGATCTTTTTTACATCTGGCAATCAAAATGAGGCAATATTCCAAGCGTGGTCATACCAAGACATTATAAAGTGTTACTAACACTTCGTGTCGTCTTGATTCTATCACTCTTAATGCAGCCTATGATTCTGTTGGGGTTTTTGGGGGGGGGGGCAAGTGTAGCATAATGCTGATATGTTTAAGTGGTTGTCCACTAGGACTCCAAGATCCCTGTTGCACTTACTACTTTTGAGCCAGGTATCACCTATTTTATGCCAGTGCATTTGGTTTTTGTTTCCTAAATGTAGAACTTAACATTTCTCACGTTTGATTTCGTTTTGTTAGATGGGGCCCAATCTGTCGATCCTTCTATATCTTGAGCTTATCTTCTAGAGTGTTGGTATTTTTGTCAATCTGGTCTTGTTTGCAAATTTGATGAGTTCCCTTTCTATCCTCTTGTCTAAATGAATGATGAACATGAACAGATCTTATGAATCCTCCTGTTCTGTTCTTTTTTCCACATTCAGGAGGGTCTTGTGTCCTTTGAAGAGGTGGCTGTGTATTTCTCTGAGGAGGAATGGTCTCAGCTGAATCCTGAACAAAAAGCGCTGCATTCGGACGTCATGCTTGAAAACCATAGGAACGTGGTCTCTCTGGGTAAGAGTTTTCCAGTCCCCAATCAGAGAGTTCAAGAAGACAGATTATAGTTAGTTTTTTTTAATTAAAAAAACACTGATCAGATATCATCGCCTGGGAGGGAGAAGGAAAGGATCAGGCCTTGTGGTGTTCAGAGGAAGGAAAGAGTCAGTGTCTCTTTGCTAAGATGCTTTCTGTGCCATTTCTTATCTGTATTTTCCCATTTCTATTTGAACTTGTCTGTGGCGGCTGAAAAGAATGAGGTGTGCTTTTATGTGTCCTCTGGAGGTTGTGTGAGAGGAGTGTGTTGTCATTTGTCCTCTGAAACCTCCCCAAATTGTGTGAGAACAGAACTTTCACGCTTAGCCCATGGAAGAGCATTTTCCCAATCCAATTCAAGAACCAAGGCCTCATTCAGTGTGACTCAGAGCATCCTAGGGTACTGGTAATCCCCGAGTTACAATAGTTTACTTAGTGACATTCCAATTTACGACCAGCCCTCCCCCAAGTACTTGAGATCCAGTCCCGAAATTATGAGTGTTGCAGCACCACAGCTGTCATTCACACTTGCAAATGACAGCAGAGGTGCTGCAACATTCGCCCTACCTATTCCCCCACCCCATCTCGCAGGGACTTACTGTATTTTTCAGACTATAAAACACACTTCCCCCCCACCAAGAAAAGTGAGCGGAAATGTCTGTGCATCTTATAGAGCAAATATACACCTGTTTTTCTCCTCCCAAACCTGCCGCGGGTCCCATTTTTGCCCTCCCCGGCATTGGGAAGGCTGAAAACGGGACACATAGTGGGCTTGGGAGGCTGAAAACGGGCCCGTATTTGGCATGCAGACTGCTTCTGGATTCTGGGAAGGGCAAAAACTATTTTTTTCTTGTTTTCCTTCTCTAAACTTAGGAGAATGTTTTGATCCAGTGCATCTTATAGTTTGAAAAATACGGTACCTTGTGACAATGTGGCGAGCTAGAACTTGCTTCAGTGCATTTGCAGAAAAAAAGAGGCTTAAAGTAGTGAGAGATATGTTAGATCAGTAGTGGGAAATCTAGCACTATTGATCTGTCTTGATCGATGCACTACAGTGCTATAGGCCTCTGTTCTCTATTTAGCAAGGCTTGCACGAGATCCAGGATGAAATGTTTTTCAAACAGAGGGAACCCCTCTTCATTTTCAAAGACTTTTGCCCTGGATCTCGTACAGTCCTCAGTTCTTAAAAGAACACAGGCCTATAGTCCTGCAGTAGGAGATCACATGAGATTAGTCACCTGAGATCGTGCACTACTGGTCTCGTGTGATCCTGCACTGAAGTATTCTAGGCCTCCATTCTCTGTGAACCGATGCCTTTACCAGATCCGGCCAAAGAACCCTTATAAACCAATGAGACTTTGGGGCAGCGAAATAGCCATTCTTGAAGCATCCCAACCTTTCCAGTCTCAGCATGAAGAGCATTTACAAAGCAATGGGATGCTTCAGCAAGGGATTTATCTCCAAAATCTTATCACTGGGATCCAGGAACATGCTGAGTGGGGGTCCTGCCAGATGGACACCGTGGAGCAGCTGCTCCAAGATACACCGGGAAGAAGGAGCTTGTTTCAGAATTGTTTCATTTCTCACAGGTCTCTGCTGAAATTAACTCACCCTAATAAATCTTAAGTTTTCTCCGAATTCCTCTATGGATGTTTCCCCTGATTGTTCCTTAACTCAAAACTGACTCTGAATGAGATTTGCATATATATAGATAATTGTAAAGAAAGAGATGTATTCTAGATATTTCCAAAGCTTTCATGAATCATCAATATAGAAATCATCATGTCTATATCACACCACTGTAGGCATGCAAACATACATCCTAATAGAATTTCTGAGAAATTCAGAAGAAAATTCACTTGACTTTCTACACTTTGATCTTTTTCTCTAACCTTGTTATTATTTTCATTTCCCTTTTGCTTTGAAGGTAATAATGGGCAGGAGAATCAAGATTCCTGTGAACTGTTCCAAGTGATCAATGCTAAAGATGGAACGGAGAACATTGGAATTCGAATGGAATTCAAAACCCACGAGAGAAACCAGTCAAAGAATTGGAATCAGGAAAGTTCATCTTCCAGTGATGCTCTGATGCAAGACTTTCTAGTCCAAGAAGAAAAAATAAGGAAAAAATATAGTGGGAAAAGTGTGACACTAATCAAAGGTAAAGTAAATGAACACTATTTAACCCAAAACAAAGGAGAAGGTGCTATAAGAAGACAAAATGGACAAAATTACAATAGGACATTCTTTCTTTCTCTTGGGAATAACTTCCTTATATCTCAAAAGCCCATTGATACAAAAGAGAAGCTTTATAAATGTTTGGAATGTGAAAAATGTTTTAGAACAAGCGGGAACCTTACTATCCATAAAAGGATCCACACAAGGGAGAAACCATATGAATGCATGGAGTGTGGAAAGACATTTGCTCAAAGAGGTCATCTTATTTCCCATAAGATGATCCACACAGGGGAGAAACCGTATAAATGCATGGAGTGTGGAAAGACGTTTACTCGTGGCAGTGGACTAAGAAGACACAAAAAGATACACTCAGGAGAGAAACCATATAAATGCATAGAGTGTGGTAAGACCTTTGCTCTAAAACATAATCTTATTTCCCATAAGATGATCCACACAGGGGAGAAGCCATTTAAATGCATGGAGTGTGGAAAAATGTTTACTCGTGGCAGTGATCTTAAAAGACACAAAAAGATCCACTCAGTATAGATACCATATAAATGCATGGAGTGTGGAAAGACCTTTGCTCTAAAACATAATCTTATTTCCCATAAGATGATCCACACAGGAAAGAAACCCTATAAATGCATGGAGTGTGGAAAGACCTTTGCTCAGAACAGCGATCTTAAAAGGCACAAAAAGATCCACACAGGAGAGAAACTATATAAATGCATGACGTGTGGAAAAACCTTTGCTTGGAGCAGTAGCCTTAGAAGCCACAGAAGGATCCACTCTTATTTCCCATAAAAGAAGCCACACGGGAGGAGCCATTTAAATGCATGGAGTGTGGAAAGAGTTTTACTCAGAATGATCTTATTTCTCATAAAAAGATCCACGCTCGGGAGAAATTACATAGCAATAGCAATTCCACTTAGTCTTATATACCACTCCTGGGTCCTCATTTTAGTGACCTCAGATGGATGAAAGATTGACTCAACCAAGCCGGTCAATGAGCCGGTCAGGATCAAACTCCTGGCTGTGGGCAATTAGTCTGTAATACTGCATTCTAACCACTGACCCACCATGTCTCTATAGATTTATATGTGTGCATATTGTGCCTTTCTGATCCAAATGAGACAAGGTTGAATCCAATAAAATGAAAAAACACAAAAGATGTTTAGGCTTTGCAGAAAGTGCAAACAAGAGCAGCTAAGATGATTAATGACCTGAAGACTGAAACATATGAAGAACAGTTGCAAGATTTGGGTATGGCTCATCTATAGAAAAAGATTAGGAGTGACAGGATAGCAGTATTCCAGTACTTTAGAGACTGCCACAAAGAGGAAGGGGTCAATTTATTTTCCAAAGAAAAAAAAACCCACCTTGCGATTCACTAGTGGATCCAGAAGTGAATGAAAAATATTTCTCCAGCAACTCCCATCTCATCAAATTGGAGCCACAAACTCTTTATCAGTAGATTTTTGTCTAAAATTAGGTTAATTTTGGGTTGGGCCATAAAAATGATTCATGCCATCTGATAGTCTGTTTACCTATTAAAAGTAATCTATACGAGTTGAATAAAATGCCAAATTGAAACTTTTCAATTTCCACTTATATAAAAATGCTCCATCCATTTTCTTGTTGAAATATGTTTTGTCATCCAGAGTTTCCATTTCTTGTTCAAACAAATAGTCACGATTTTCATTTTGTAAAGCCACTGCCTTTTTTTTAGCTATTCCACAAAGACCTTTAATGTCCCCAGGTGCAAATGGGCTTATTATGAAAAAAACTACAATAATCTACACCTGAAATGTTGTTTTGTTCTTCGTGTGGATGGCAACCAGATTAGATCCCTACTTTAAATTACAAATAATAAATTGAATGTTCTTCAGCATTATAGAATTAAGTGCTATTAAAAACAATCTCTGTGTTCTGACCCAAACCTTGTTCCAGGGAAACAAATACCAAACAGAAGTAAAAGCAAAACCTTTTAAAACTTCTCTGGGAATTCGTTCATAGTTAAAAGGCTATTAAAACTAATTGTCTCTGATAAGAAGGAGCCTTGCCAAAGTTGTGCAAGGCTGCCAAGAACACTAGATTAAGTTGTCAAGAAATATTCCAAACAAAAAGTACCCAAACACAATCCAAGATAGTCCGAACATCCACAAGGCTTGAAGTGCAAGAACTTCTTTGCTTCCTACAAAGAATCCCGGTCTCTCAGGCTGACTTTTATCCCTTAAGGGAGGGGCCATTACCTTGCAGCCTTACTCCTGAGTTGTCCGTGTTCCTGCAGCTGCTCTTTCCTTCGAGCAGCCCTGTGCACACTGGGCACAGGCTCCTCGGGGTCCTCTGCATCATTGCTGCCAGCCTTTACAATCTCCGAAGGCAGCACTCTACTCTCTGATAGTCTTGGCCCCGTCCCTGCTTCACACGCAGGCCCCTCGTCCAAGTCCTCACTCTCCGAGACGTCACCTGCTGCCGGCAAACCACAATACCCTGAACAGAGAAACATTGTTAGCAAAGTACTCTGAGCTGGTGTGGACTTTTTAAGGACCCTCTGGGGGGGGGGGGGGGGGCTCACCCAGGCACCCCCATTAATCCATCTAAGAATTGTGCCAGTTAGAGGATTTGATGAAGAGATCAAGAGGGATCCCGTCCAAGGCTCTGTGGTGATCCTGGGATCTACCTGATATCTTCAGCTTCCATCTTCCCCCACCTTCCCTTTCCCCAAGATCCCCCCCATTCCTTCCACACTCCCTGCGGCCCCCATCCCAGGTAAGCTGCCATCTGGGAGTCAGACCCCTCCCCACGTCCTTCCCCGGAAGTAGCTGGAAGGACAACGTCGAGCTTCAGGCAGAGCCTGGTCTGGAGGGGTGTGTCCCTCTGCATTCCCCCAAATCCCCCCCTCAGCAAGGATGTTGTCATGGTCCTGGCAAAGCCTTGGTACGTCCTGGAATCAGGGTGGCCAGGGCTCTGGACTCGGTCAGTCCCATGTGGCATCTAAACTCGGTCTCCTGTTCTGGGGCCTCCTGTGTCTCTCATGCGCCTCCTTCTCCTTCCCTCCAGCCAAGCCCACCAGCTCCATCTCCCCCATCAAGATGGACCCCACTTCCCCCAACACCATCCTCCTCTGCACCATCATGGGCTTTTACCCCCCTGGAGATGGAGGTCCAGTGTCTGAAGAACAGCCGGGCGAGGAGGAGGGCATGGCTTGCTCCAGAACGGAGACTGGACCTACCAGCTCCAGGTGATCCTGGAGACCCAGCCCCAGCAGGGGGATGTCTATGCTTGCCAGGTGGGGCACACCAGCCTGGAGGCCCCCATCACCATCCAGTGGGGTAAGCCCCTCCACTCCCTCTCCTGCTCTGGGGACCCCATCCTGCCCTGAGAAGGGAGAGAGACCCACCCTGTGGGGACATCCGGAATGGCCCCTCATGGGGGAAGATGGGCCTGATCCTCCTGCTCAGGTGAGGCTCCTTATCCTTCCCCAGAGCCCCGTTCCTCCAGCCCTGCCAGGAACACTGGACAGGGATCATGGGGGCTGTGATAGGAGGAGGCTTCCTGGCTGTGGGGCTCTTCTCCTACCTGAAGAGCAAGAAAGGTGAGTCTGGGGGGCTGGAAGAGAAGTTGTGGGGAGGGGACCATCTAGGGAAGGCCTCTCATCAAGCTCAGCAGGTGGCCAAGAGGGTCCCCTGAGAAATATTTTTGGGAACTTCTGTTTTTGGAGGGGCTAGATCAGGCCAACTGTTATGGGCTTTCAATGGGGAGGGGGACCTCCTGAGTCCTCCAGCCCATGAAGTGTCCAGATTGCCTCTTTTTCTCCTTCCAGCCACTCCCATCCAACCTCCTGCAGGTGAGTTTCTCCTCTTCTTCCCTCACCTGAACTCCTCCTTCAAGTTATAAGTGTTTTAAAAGTCTTCAAATATCTCCCCCCTCTTTTTAAAAAAAGGGATGCATTTCAACTAACTGAAGCAACCTTGAAGTGACCCCACAAACAAAATCTCCTTTGTGGATGATGCTCATTTGTGAAACTTTAGCCAGTTTTTCCTTATGGAGACGTCAAAGAATGGAGGAAGCAAAGACTAAAATCTCACTCAGGATGTTTCCAACATTTGGAAAATTGCAGAAGAACAGGAGTGGGAGGGGTCAGCTCTGTCATTGGGGGGAGGGGGAAGCACCACAAGTTCATGGCCAACTTTCCCTCCCCCTCCCCCTCCCCCTGTTGTATTTCACCCAATTTCTAGCAAAGGGATACCAGGCTCCCTCCTTTCCTGGCACCTCCATTCTAGCAGAATAGAATAGAATAGAATAGAATAGAATAGAATAGAATAGAATAGAATAGAACAGAACAGAATACTTTATTGGCCAAGTATGACTGGACACACAAGGAATTTGTCTTGGTGTAAATACTCTCAGTATACATAAAGAAAAGATACATTCATTAAGAATCAAGTATCATGACGTACAACACTTAATGATAGTTATACAATCATTAAGTACAATCAACAATCAAGTCATACTAGGAAACAGTCAATATAAATCGTAAGGATACAAGCGACAGTTACAGTCCTACAATCACAATTGGGAAGGGATGGGTGATAAGGAGTGATGAAAAGATTAACAGTAATAGGAGCGTACACTTTGTTGAACAGTGTTGAGAGAATTGTTTAGCAGAATGATGGCTTTCAGGAAAAAACTGTTCTTGTGTCTAGTTGTTCTGGTGTGCAGTGCTCTATAGTGTCGTCTTGAGGGAAGGAGTTGAAACAGTTTATGTCCGGGATGTGAGGGGTCTGTAAATATTTTCACAGCCCTCTTTTTGACCTTTTTGTATACAGGTCCTCGATTGAAGGCAGGTGGGTAGTAATTGTTTTTTCTGCAGTCCTAATTATCCTCTGAAGTCTGTGTCTGTCCTGTTGGGTTGCAGAACCAAACCAAACATTTATAGAGGTGCAGATGACAGACTCAATGATTCCTCTGTAGAATTGGATCAGCAGCTCCTTGGGCAGTTTGAGCTTTCTGAGTTAGCGCAGAAAGAACATTCTTTGTTGTGCTTTTTTGATGATGTTTTTGATGTTAAGTGTCCATTTTAGGTCATGTGATATAGTAGAACCAAGAAATGTGAAGATCTCTTCTGTTGATACAGTGTTATCTAGTACTGTAAGAGGTGGTAGTATGGGAGGGTTTCTTCTAAAGTCTACCACCATTTCTACGGTTTTGAGAGTGTTCAGTTCCAGATTGTTCCGGTTACACCACGAGGCAAGTTGTATTTCCTTGGTTGAAATGCACCCCCCTCCAGGTGTCTCTGAACAGCCATTGCTGGTTTAGCCTGGGAAACTTTGTTTCCCTTCAGAAAATATACAATGTAGAAAATTGTCCCTAAAAGTTAAATCCGACCATACAAGGAACAGAAAGAGATAGAAAGTGATCAAACACAATGAAAAAGACAAAAAAGACACCCCTACTCCCTCCCCCCCACAAGAGGCAACCACAAGAACTACACACACTACAAAGAAAGGGACTTGCGGGTATAGAAAAGGACAATTCAGATGTTTTGGGAGGTGGGGGCTGTTTCCTTGACTTCCCCCCTCCAGGCAGAGGCAGAGAAGGGAGCCCCCTCCCTCCAGGTCCTGCCTGTCAACAACCCCCCTGCAGTGTAGGCCTGACTGGGGGGGGGGGGCTGAAAGAAAGGGGGAGGGGAGATATTTCCAGCAGCGTCTTATTTCCACTGCCGGTTTAGCTTCGTATTCTCATTTTCTCTTTTTTTCCCTCAGATCTCCTGAGTTAGTCCTGCCCTCCTTCCCCCTTCCTGGTGGGAAAGTTTTCTTTTAGGAAGAGCTGGAGAATTTGTGCCTTTGAAGGAGGAACGGGGCCGATTGAGGAGGGGAGAAGAACCACAGCCTGGACCTTCTCCTGCTGAGACCCCTCCCAGCTTCCTTTCAGACCCCCTTCCTTTTGAGGAGGGGGAGACAGGGAGGGAGTGGAGATCATCTAGTCTTCCCCCTGGAACTCTTGGCCTCCTTGTCCCTCCAGACCCCCCAACCTCTCCTGCTCAGCCGAGACCCCCATTCAGAGCCATGACGGCTCCAACCCTCCCCCAGACAGCCCCTTCATCCGAAACCCACCTGATGCTTAGCCAATTGTGGAGGCCCCCAGCCAGAATTCTTTATGTGTGAAAGTGGAAAGATCCCTCCATGCCCACGATGGAAGAGGGGTTAATGGAAGAAGTGGAGGAGATGGCAAAATTACCTGTTTTGACCAGAAGAAGGAATCGATCCAGCTGTGTTTCTACCTGGAAACCATTTCTGGATAATTCCCTACTTTCTTTATTTTCTATTTTATGCCCTAATAATCTTAATAAATAATAATAAAAAGCAGTCTTTTGATTTAGAAGCGTTTTTCACAGCCGAAAACTTCCTCGGGAAAAACATTCATCGCAATTTCACTTTATATCTGCACTTTTATATTGGCACCATTTCTTCCAAAATGTTACTTTGTATGGTTTTCTGCGGAAAGGGAGAAATACTTTGAAAACAGATGTTGAAGTTCTCCGAAAAAAAAAAAAAAGAGCGGAAAACGGAGGAGAAACGGCCAAAGTTTGTTCCGGGATCTCCATCGGGGCTGTTTTGCAAGGAAAAGGGGGATCCTTCCTGTCCCACAGAAAGAAATAGGGAGATTCCTACATAATCGAGGTTGTGGGGCGGGAAATCGGAAGGTAGTGCTTCGTCCAGACGTTCTCAGCAAGGGAGACGCGGGTTTCAAGGACGGAAAACGCCGTTTTCTCCTGTAAAGCTGAGAGATCCTGGGGAGAGGATGTGGCTGTATTAGGAGGAATCCCTGCAGATCCTCTCCATCTCTTCCCGCATGGAAGGTCAGCCGTTTTCCTGGCTTCCCTTCGGATTGGGGGGAGTGTGGGACCCCCAAATCCTGGCTGGCTGTGGGGCTGCGCCTCCCCCCTTGTCCTCCGGCGCAGCTGCTGGGGGCTCCCTCCTCCCAGACTGAGCGGGGAGGGGGGAGCCAGAAGGATCCCTCGAGCTCTGGCTCCTCTTTACCCGTCTGGAGTCTCCGCAGCTCCAGCATGGGCGCCCTCTGGGTCCTGTGGTCACTCAAAGAGCATCTAGTCCGTCCCTCCAGGAATACTGAGAGAGACTGGATGAGAAGCACGGGGAGGGGGGGGGGCGTAAAAGGAAGACGACACTCCCCTCCGAAGCTGGCATGAAACACCCCCCTCCCCAGAATGCAGCCCCCCAAGACTGAAAAGATTCCCCCTCCCACTTTCTCCGCTTCTCTCTCTGCGCCGAACTATCTCCTCCATCGGGCAAAGTCAAGGGAGGCTCTGCCCGGAGACCGATGACGCTGCAGAAGGGAGGATTTCTATTGGTCCTCCTGATCTTTCTCGATGCTCCCAATTCCGAATTTGGAAGAAAACTCCTCCTCCGAAGTTGGAGGAAGACCCTCCGATTCCTCCTGTGGGACTGGGAGCCTTCGCGTCTCCCTCTCCTCTGTTGGGGGGAGCTTGTGGGGCGGCATCCATGGCTTTTACTGGGCTCCCCCTGATTCTGCTGGTGGGGGCGCTGGGTCGGATCCCCGGAAGCGAAGGGGGGAAGGAGACCCCCGGTAAAGAGGGGGCTGGGCGGGGGAGGAAAGCCCCGGAAAACCCTCAGTTAAACCGCATCTTCCCCCTCGACTAATCGGTTCTCACGGCCCTAACCCTAACCCTAACCCTAACCCTTCCAGGTCGGATCCCCCTCGGAGGTTTCGCACCAAGCCCATTTTCCCTTCCAGGGTGATCGACCTTCTCCGGGCTTCGGTTTCTGTCAGCTGAGGGGCGATCCCTGGAGACGCTGCCCCACTCCGGGATCCGTTTCTGAGATCCCAAGTGAGTGAGGGAGATCCCAAGGGCAGGAGTGGGACTCCGGTCGCTCTTCCCCTCCAGGAAGGGTCGCAAGTGCAGCTTCCCCCACCCAGAGCCCAGCCAAGACCCCCAATCCCCCCTTCTCTTCCGGCCCAGGCCCAGAATTCAGGGAGGTTCCCCGTCTGAGCAGTGGCTCTTCCTCGGTCCCCCTCCCCAATTCTCAACCGGAGGACAAAGGACCCTTCCCGCAGTCCGCGTTTCAGGGACCCTCCCCCGAGTTAGCTAGAAAGAGCCCGGAAGCCCCTTTCTGAGGAGGACCAGGCCCCGGGGGCAGTTTGGGAACCTAAGTGGACATCTAGTCCATCCCTCCGTGCACACAGAGGAAAGTCTAGCTGAGAATGGTAAAGAGAGAAAAGAAAGTGGGGGAGTCCCCGCAGGGCCTCCCCTGAACCCCCCCCGCTTGAGCTGCAGCGCCCCAACACTGAAGGGATTCTCCCTCTCACTTTCAGTCTTCGCACTGAACTCTTTATTCCTTCAAGTGAAGTCACAAAGAACTCTGCCCGGAAACCGATGACACTGGAGCAGGGGGGATTCCCATTGGTGCTTCAGCTCGCTCTGCCCCTCCCAGCTCAAAAGTCAGAGAAATCCGCTTTCTCCCGCTCGACACATACACACACACAAACACAGACACGTGTTCATTTCCTGGGTAGATTCTGCCGTGGGAAGAGCTGCTGCACTGGATAACAAAGGGTGGGGGGGAAGAGGTAGCGAGGGGAAGTCGTGGGTCACCCACAGACACCCCCCAAACGAGAGGGAAGCCCCGGAAAATCCTGAAGTAAACCAGGGACAGGCGTTTCCCCTCCTTGAAACCCGCGTCTCCCTTGCTCCTTCTGGTCTCCCACCCCTCCAACCCCACTTTCTTTCCTTCTGTGGGTCAGGAGGATCCCCCTCCGGCCTCAAACGGAGATCCGAGTAAAGTTTGGGCCGTTTCTCCTCAGCTTCCCTCGTTTCCTGGAACTTCGACAGGGGTTGGACTAGATGGCCTCCAGGATCCCTCCCAACTCTGTTAATCTGTTACCTGGCCACCATCTCAAGCTGTCTTAAGAATCTATATACTTTTTTCAAATTGCTGGGGATCGTATGCTGACTTTGTAACCTGCTCAGAGAGTGTGGTAAAGAATTGTGGAATGGTATATAAGTCTAAGTGGAATTGCTATTGCTATATAGTTTTTCCCGAGCGTGGATCCTTTTAGGAGGATGACCATTTTGAGCAAAACTCTTTCCACATTTCATGCATGGTACTTTATTTTATTTGAGTATATGTTTTATTTTTATTCATAAACACTTTGAATACAGTGTATTGTCAAATCATATAATTTACAAAAAAGGAAAAGAAAAAACAAATGTCAACATATATACTAGTAACAATAATGATAGTGTAACAAAATAATTTAACTGAATTTAGCTTATTTATAGTTGTTAATTATATCAACATGTTTCTAATTGTCAATCCTCTTTGTATTTAATTCCTACATAACAATAATCTTTCTTCACCTAATTTCTAATGGGAAATAAGATGTCATCTATGAGCAAAGGTCTTTCCACATTCCATGCATTTATATGGCCTTTCGTGTGGATCATCTTATGGGAAATAAGTATATATCTATAAGCAAAGGACTTTCCACATTCCGTGCATTTAAATGGCTTCTCTCCTGTGTGGATCTTTTTGTGCCTTTTAAGATCATTGTTCCGAGTAAACGTCTTTCCACACTCCATGCATTTAAATGGCTTCTCCCCTGTGTGGGTCATCTTATGGGAAATAAGATGACCACTTTGAGCAAAGGTCTTTCCACACTCTATGCATTCATATGGTTTCACTTGCAAGTGGATCCTTTTATGGATAGTAAGTAGCCTGTTTGTTATAAAACATTTTCCACATTCCAAACATTTATAAGGCTTCTCTTTTGTGTCAATCACTTTGTGAGAGATAAGGAAGTTATTCCCAAGAGAAAGAATTAATATTCCATTGTAATTTTGTCCTTTGTGTCTTCTTATAGCATCGACTCCTTTGTTTTGCATTGGAGCATCACTGGAAGATGAGCTTCCCTGGTTGCAATTCTTCGACTGGTTTTTTTCATGGCTTTCAAATTCCATTCGAATTCCAAATTTCTCCGTTCCATCTTTAGCAGTGATCACTTGGAACAGTTCACAGGAATCTTGATTCTCCTGTCCATTATTACCTTCAAAGCAAAAGGGACATGAAAATGATAACAAGGTTAGAGAAAAAGATCAAAGTGTAGAAAGTCAAGTGAATTTCCTTCTGAATTTCTCCAAAATTCCATTAGGTTCTATGTTTGCAAGCTTACAGTGGTGTGATATAGACATAATGATTTTTATATTCATGAGTCATGAAAGCTTGAAAATATCTAGAAAACATCTCTTTCTTTACAATTATCTATATATATATGCAAATCTCACTCGAAGTCATTCGAGTTAAAGAATAATCAAGGGAAATATCCAAGGAGGAATTAGGAGAAAACTTAAGATTTATTGGAGTGGGTTAATTTCAGCAGAGACCTGTGAGAAATGAAACAATTTTGAAACAAGCTTCTTCTTCCGCAGTGGACCTTGGAGCAGCTGCTCTACAGCGTCTGTCTGATGGGACCCCCACTCGGCTTGTTCCTGGATCTCAGCGATGAGATTTTGGAAATAAATCCCTTGCTTAAAGCCTCAGATTGTCTTGTAAACAATGGACCGTTTTCAGCCTTCCCGATGCCGCGGAAAGCAAAAATGGGACCCGCGGAGGGTTTGGGAGGACAAAAACAGGTGTATTTTTGCTCTATAAGACGCACAGACATTTCCACTCATTTTTGGGGCGTGAAGTGTGTTTTATAGTCTGAAACATATGGTAAGTCCCTGCGAGATGGGGTGGGGGAATAGGTAGGGCAAATATTGCAGCGCCTCTGCTGTCATTTGTAACTGTGAACAACGATCATGGTGCTGCAACACTCAAAATTTTGGGACTGGATCTCAAGAACTTGGGGGAGGGCTGGTCGTAACTTGGAATGGTCGCTAAGTGAACTGTTGTAACTTAGGGATTATCTGTACCCTAGGATGCTCTGAGTCCCACTGCATGAGGCCTTTGTCTTGAATTGGATCGGGAGAATGCTCTTCCATGGGCTGACCGTGAAAGTTCTGTTCTCACACAATTTGGGGAGGTTCCAGAGGACAAATGACAACACACTCTTCTCATACGACCTCCAGAGCAGTGGTCACCAACCAGTGGGCTGTGAGAAAATTTTGGTGGGCTACAGAAAAATCTCACTCCCAGAGCATCCCCCCAAAGCAATTAATCCAGGCTGCGCAGAAACACAAGGCTGCGCCACCCACATGGCCCACAGGAACCCTCCCCACCCACTCACTCCTTACCCCGCAAACTTGCTTGCTAAGTTGCTATTTTTCCTTTTTCCAACCATCATCTGTTCTGCTGTGCTGGGAGATTTAGATTAGCTAGGAAGCAGGAAATACTTGGATTTCTTGCTTTCTAACTAAACTTTAGATCTTCGGCTCTGCTTTTAAGCACAGTCGAACCTCCCTTAGGACTGAAGGTTCAGTTATTCAGTGCAGACTCCTGGCAATCAAATTTGAGAGACTGAGCTAGCCAATGGCAGATAGATCACTGAATGATTCTGTGAGCAATTCAATCTGCCTGCCTGCTTTGCCTGATTTTAGGTAAAAGCTGTTCTTTTTTCATAAACAATTCAATATTTACATACATGGTGTGTTGTGAGTTAATTTTGTGAGTTTGCTTGCTAGCAAATTTTATGAGTTTGCTTGCAAGCAAATTTTATGTGACAGACTGAGCTAGCCAATGCCAGATAGATAGATCTCTGAATGAATCTGTGATTCTGCGAGCAACTCAATCTGCCTGCCTGCTTTGCCTGATTTTGGGTAAAAGTTGCTCTTTTTAAAATAAAAAAATTCATTATTTATATAAATATTTATAATATTTACATACAAGCCATGCCCAGCCAGTCACATGACCACCAAGCCACACACACAAATTAGGTCATGCCCACAGAACCGGTTAGTGGTCCCTGAGATTTAAAATTATGAGTTTGGTGGTCCCTCAGGTCCAAAAGGTTGGCGATCCCTGCTCCAGAGGACACATAAAAGCACACCTCACTCTTTTCAGCTCACACAGATAAGTTCAAATAGAAATGGGAAAATACGGAGAAGAAATGGCGCACAAAGCATCTAAGCAAAGGAACATTGACTCTTTCCTTTCATGGAGCACGACAAGGCCAGATCCTTTCCTTCTCCCTTCCAGGAGACGATATCTGATCAGTGGTTTTTGAATAAAAAACTAACTATAATCTCTCTTCTTGATTGGGGACTAGAAAACTCTTACCCAGAGAGACCACGTTCTTATGGTTCTCAAGCATGACTTCCGAATGCAGCGCTTTCTGGTCAGGATCCAGCTGAGACCATTCCTCCTCAGAGAAATACACAGCCACCTCCTCAAAGGACACAAGACCCTCCTGAATGCGGAAAAAAGAACAGAACAGGAGGATTCATAAGATCTGTTCATCTTCATCAATGATTTAGACAAGTGAACTCATCAAACTTGCAGACAAGACCAAATTGACAGGAATACCAACACACCAGAAGATAAGCTCAAGATATAGAAGGATCGACAGATTGGGCCCCATCTAACAAAATGAAATCAAATGTGAGATATATTAAGTTCTAAATTTAGGAAACAACCTGGCTCAAAAGTAGTAAGTGCAACAGGGATCTTGGAGTCCTAGTGGACAACCACTTAAACTTATCAGCACTATGCTTCAGTTACCCCCCAAAACACCCAAAAGAATCATAGGCTGCATTAAGAGGAGTAGAATCAAGATGACATGAAGTGTTAGTAACACTTTATAATGGCTTGGTAAGACCACACTTGGAATATTGCCTTGTTTTGGTTGCCAGATGTAAAAAAGATCTTGAGACTCTAGAAAGTGTGCAAAGAAGAGCAACAAAAGTTATCAGACTGGAGGGTAAAAACATATAAACAACAGTTGCTGGAATTGGGTATCTCTAGTTTCATGAAAAGAAGGACTAAGGGGTGATATGATAGCAGTGTTGCAAGAAGCAATGGATGGAAACTATTCAAGGAGAGAACCAACCTACAAGTAAAGAGAAATTTCCTGACAGTGGGAACAATTAATCAGGGGAATGACTTGCCACCAGAAATTGTGGTTGCTCCAACATTGGAGATGTTTATAAAGAAACTGGACAGCCATTTATCTGAAATGTTATAGGGCTTCCTGTCTGAGCAGGGTGTTGGACTAGAAGACCACCAAGATCCCTACCAATTCTGTTATTCTGTTCCATTGGTCCCAAATTCCCAAAGCAGAGATATGCACTAAGTTAAATGGCTGTGCGTCACACAAGTCCTAATTTTAGGTGAGAAAATGGGCAAATCTGAAAACTGCTTTCACTGAAGAAATATTTGGGGAAGTTTCATGAAGTTCATTGATTCTGCAAAACCTTCAGTGCCTTTCAGCAAACTAATCCCACTTCTGGATCAACTGATCTATTGCTCTGTCTATCACTTATTGATCTAGTAATCTGAGTGATTGGTTGAAAGGAAGAAAACAAAGAAGAGAAAATTTCCTGGGAAAGTTATTTCTCAGCCTTTGCAAAGCGGGAATGTTTGATCTCCTAATCAAGGCATAAATCAGAGGATTGGAAATTATTTTGTAACCCAAAGTACTGTGATTGCATGCTCAATATGGCAATTCTCTTTGGATTTTAATAGTCTGCTTTATTTTAATACTATTTGCTTATTTTGAACTACAGATTATAAATAAAGCTTTTTAAAAATGGTAATGTGGCAATGCATTTGTTTTTCATTAGCCTTGCACAATTCCGAGTCAAAGACTTACCAAAAAAACAGAGTCTCTAGCAGTTCCTGCCACTGTGATACGTTTATTCCTATTTATTGAAGGACCTTTAAATTCTTGTAAATTCAAAGTTGGAGGAGAACCTAGCAAAACAAGATAATCAGAGGAAGCTATGCTGGCCAACAGCAACTTGAACCTGTTGTTCTGCTCTCCATGTTGTGGAAGAACGCAAAAATAATCCAGGCCAAACAAGGGGGTAATAGAAGGAGAGAGCCCTCTGCACACCTACTTCACTTCCTGAAGGGAGAATAGAAATCTAATATATTTTTCCTTTCTTACTTGATTTGGAGGTTCAACCGCTGTTCGATTTCCGTCATAAAAACCAGAAAGTTTGCTTCTTTCTTTCTCTGTAAGGAATAAATAATTTCCAAATGCATAATTAACAAAATAGGAGGAGGTATTCCAGAGAAGAGAAGCAAGAGCAAAGGTAAGATAGATAGGGAATTGGAGAATCTTCCATTACCTTCTGAGGTGTCCTGGCTTTGATCTTCCCAAGGGATCCTCCTGAAAAATAGCTCCTGAGGGGGATTTGATGGGTTCTTCTTTCCCTCAGGATCCCTGATCTCCACAGGGCAGCACTTCAAATAGGAGGAAAGAAGGAAGGAGAATTAATGTACGTCACAGGACATAAAGTGGATTCTTATATTTGGAACACAATCTCAAAGCCCGTAATATCCATCCCTGTGGCTGAGTGAGAAAACAATGGAACAATGTACTACAAGAACTGGAGAATTGCCTCGTATTATGAACGTGTGAGAAGTTTGGGAAATAGGAGTGAAGCATTCAAACACTCTATTTATTCCCTTCAGAGCTCCCTAAAGTCTCCCACCTGCTGCTGGAGCTGCTCCTTCTGCTCCTCCACCTGGCTCAGGAGGAAGCCTTCCACCAGGGCCACCGCCTGGGAGCTGGTCTCTGCTCCACTCTCCCGTACCCAGCCCTCCATCTCTGGGGGCAGGAGAGCCAGGAACCGCTCTAGAACCACCAGGTCCAGCATCTGGGCTTTGCTGTGCTTTTCTGGGCTCAGCCATCGCCTGCACAAGTCATGGAGTCGGCTGCAAAGTCCTCGGGGACCCTCAGTGTCCTGGTATTGGATGGAGGTCCAGGGCGGAACTTCTGAAGGGAGGATGGTTTCCTCCTGCAGGTCTTTCTGCCTGGTTCTGGTCCAGCTCTCTCCACAGCTCCCAGGCTGAAGAGCCATGGGACCTTTTCCGCTCCCCTCCTTGGCCAAAGGGGGTGTCTCCATCCTTCTTCTCTCCGGCAGAGCAGCTCCAAAGGGCTCCATGGACTCTGGGGTGGTCTCCAGGGGCCTCTTCCTTCACTGGATGATTTCTGGAGTCGCAGGACGGACCCCTGCTGGTCCTCCCGTTCTCTTCCTTCCTTCCTTCCCCTGCAGAGGAAATCCTGGCTTGCAAAGGCTGCCGAAGGCTCCGAGGTTCCAGATCTGGGAGGGAGAGAAAAGCCGACGCCCAGGATCAGAAAGGGGGTTTCAGCCCCTGGATTCCCTTCCTCCAACCTGCCCACAGCTTCAAGCTGCTCCTCCCAGTATTGGGCCCAGGGCCCCCAAGCTGGGCCGGGAGGGATGCAGCAGGACAGCTCCCCCGCCCTTCCCCCGCTTCCTCTCCCCCTCGGCAAGCCCGGTGTGAATCCTGCCTCCTCCTTCTGCTCCTCTTCGCCCGGCTTCTCTCCTTTCCTGCTGGGCCTCCGCCAGCCCTCCGCTCCCTCCATTTGGCATGGAGAGGACGGCCGGGGAGCATGGGACCAGGAAGAGACCCCCCCCCCTCACCCGGGGCACGTCTGGATGTCCGCCCGCCAGACTCTCGCACAGCCTCTCCGCCTCCTAAGGCGCCTCCGCGGTTGAGGAGAGCGAGTGCGGCGTCCTAGAGAGGCAAGGCTCAGTGATGTCACTTCCTTCGCAGCTGCCTCTTGAGAGACAGCCGTGACGTTCGCCCTTCAGTGGCCCAATGGGCAAGCGCCAGGGGCAAAGAACCTGGTTAGAAAGGGCGGGAAAAAGGAGCGCATGGGAGGGGGAAGGGAGAGGGCGGGGATGATGGGCTTGGGAGTAGTGGGAAAGGCCCCTCTCCATGTCTCCCTGTCAGACAAAGTCTTCCACATCTGTGCTTCTTTTCCCCCTTTTATAGGAACCCAAATGCCTGGAAGGAGGTTTTCGTCTTTCTCCTGTGGCGTTTCTAGTGCAGTTTGGTTATTTCTTATCTCTAAAGTGCAATTCCATCTCCGCCTCTTTCATTAGGTCCGCTTCTATATTTATTTAGAGGAGAGGAGAGAAGAGAAATTTTCTTTATGGAAATTCCTGAGACATTGGAAGATGCCCCCATGTCTTCTTTTCTGTCTCTGCACAATAGTGGAGTTGCGAGCTGTGCAAATGCAGATAGATAAATTCCAGAAAACATCCATAACGAAATACATTGATTGGTACATCAGGTATCTTCATAACTCACATTTGTGACGAAGTTCTTCTTTAATGACCGATCCTTTGTCACCAATCCCTTGCAGGTAAAAGATGGTTATCTCCTAACCCATCTTGTAGCTATAAAAAGAAGCTGCTATGAGTTAGTGAGTCCAGGCAAGAATGGAGGAAACTCCCCCAACCCATGGAGGGTCAATTTACTAACTAATCAGGATTACAGATGTGGCCAGGTGACATGAACTACATTTCCCAGGATACCTTTAACTACATTTACCATGATGCATTCTCTTAAGGGGACAGCTCACAATTCCTAAGTAACTATCCAATTCCATAGACTGGCTGGGACAGCACATCTCCCGTTGTCCGTTTTTTTCCTCAGACCAGACATCCAGTTCCAGCAACCGTTTTTTAAAGTATCTTTTAGCCTCCACATTTGTTGCTCTTCTCTGCACTTTTTCTAGTCTCAAGATCTTATTTTTTTTATTATACAAAACACAAAGAAAAATAGAAATAGGAAATTAAGGGAAGGAGAAAGAGGGGAAAAGAAAGTCTGAGGCACAAGAGAAAAAAGGAGGAAAAAGAGATGTTTTCTCCTTTTTAGCCTAGTGTAAGATTTAAAAAAAACAAAAACATTCCAGCCTTACAATTCAAATTAATGGACAAAAGCAAAGTCATTTTGGGTCTTTTTCTTTGAACACTTTAAATGTGAAAATATCCCATTTAATGGCTGGAGAAGGAAAGAGCACAAAGTTCCCAAGCACCCCGTTGTGGCTGAGTGAGGGCAGGCTCCCGTCTGAGGGGTTCTGTGTTCTGATTGGTTGCTGAGGGTGGAAAGGGGGTGTTTCCCTTTTTCCTGCCTTTTTCCTCTATGGGCTGTTTGAGATTTACCTCAGGATGATCCTGTCTTCTCTGCTGAGAATGTTAAATCCATTTATATTGATATAAAAGTACAAGTTTGTGTCCATTTCTCCCGCTTCCTTTGGGCAGCAACTGCGCTATTCCCCTACATTCAATCTCTTCAGTTGCACCTTCCAGTCATGGTTCCTATTTTACCCCATGAAAGTGTTGAAAGAAAAATCAGGTCCAGGTCCAAGAAGGGAAGAAAATGGAGACCGTTTAAGAAAGGAGGTTGATTGACGGGCAGAAGCGAGAACAGCCTGCAGTTAGAAGAGAACAGAGCTGGAAGGGACCTGGGAAGTCATCTAGTCCAGCTCAGGCAGGAGAACCTCCAGGATTCCGGACAAGGGGCTGCCCGGTTTCTTCTTCAACGCCTCCAGTGATGGAGCACTCACAACGTCTGGTGGCCAGGAGTCCCACCGGCTGATTGTCCTCCCTGTCAGGAAGTTTCTCTCCAGTTCTCCGTCGCTTCTTCTCTCCCTGGAGAGTCTCCGCCCATTGCTTCTTGCCTTCTGGAGCTTTGGAGGGGAGCTTGGTCCCCTCTCTCTCCTCTGGGGCAGTCCCCGAAATCCTCTCCTGGGGCAGCCAGGAAAGGAGCCAGGAAAGCCAAGGATTTTCCTGCCGTTTTTGCCACGTCTGGTGATCCAGAGGCTCCTTTTGGGGGCATTTATCTCCCGCTTGGATTATTGCAACGCTCTCTACATGGGGCTCCCCTTGAAGAGTCTCCGGAGGTTGCAGTTAGTTCAGAATGCAGCCGCGCGGGTGATCGTGGGCGCCCCTCGAGGCGCACACGTAACACCACTTCTCCGCAGGCTGCACTGGCTTCCTGTGGCCTACCGGATTCGATTCAAGGTGGTACTGATGGTATTTAAAGTGCTCCATGGCTCGGGACCTGGGTACTTACGGGACCGCCTGCTGCCATCAACAACCTCCCGCCGCCCAGTACGCTCCCACAGGGTGGCCCTACTTGGGGTGCCGCCACCTGACTGTTGTCGGCTGGCGGCCCCGAGAGTTCGGGCTTTCTCTGTGGGAGCTCCCTCCCTATGGAATGATCTCCCCCCGGAGATACGGGCTATGACGGATATTCTGACCTTCCGGCGCGCAGTGAAAACCCTGCTTTTCGAACAGGCCGGCCTGGCCCAGTAACTATGTTTTTTGGTTTTAATTAATCTAAATTGGGGTTTTATTAGTTTTAATTTTTAAATTTTGAATAGACAGCTGGATCTAATTATTTAATTTATTTTTAATCGTATTTATTGTGTATTTATTGTATGCTTTTAGTAGGCTGTACACCGCCCCGAGTCCCTTTTTGGGAGAGGGAGCGGTATAAAAGTGTGATTAAATAAATAAATAAATAAATTTTGTCCTCTGAGGAGGCGGTCAGGGCTGAAGCCACGGCTTCCTGGGGTTCCCCTCAGAGAAAGGTGGAACAGGTGGAACCGCCTCAGTTGCCTAGCAGTTTCCCACAACCTAGGAAGCATAGGAGTGAATTTCAATCACAGAATCTAAACCTCAGTCACGCAACAGACGTTATAATACCTAAAATATGAGATTCACTTTTCACCAACAGCAAATCTTCCCCTAATGATGTTGTACGACCTAAAGTCCAAAATTCTCTTCCCAGAATCAGCAGCTCTATTGCCGCACTCAATCCACAGGCAAAAGAGTTCTTGCCACAACCACAACAACTCTAATGCACAGGGTGGAACCTACACCCGACCTCAAGAGGTACTACCTACATATGTGGGGATGGATAATGACCTCCTCATAAAGCACACTGAGGCGAACCATGTACCATCCACAGCACATCCCCTCGAACCAGGACGCTACGCCTACAAGGACGTCATACGAAGAAATGACCTGCCCTCACAGAGAAGTAACAGAACCGTCACTAAGGTGTGGAAGGTTAGACTTAGCAGCTAGTGGTGTGTACAAATTCAACGACAAGCCAGGCAGAGAATACCTACTGTGGAAGAACATTTTCACAAGTACCATTCAACGTGAACAGCTGCTTCATGGTTAGGACCACGGTCTAGTTACATGGTGAAACACATTTACACAGGCATACTTAATGACCCAGGCACCACTCTAAATGAGCGTGGGGTGCTTTGGACTGCAAATATGGCGAGGACACATTGATGGAATACTCGCTCCTAGAATGACTTAACTGTTTCCCGTGTATCGCCATCCATGAAACCCGAAGACTAGAGGAATTTTCCAACATCCTTACGGAGCTGCAAACAGCCAAAGAATGTTCTGACTTACCAGGATTGGCTTGCCTTGATCTCTTCATAACACAAGAAGCAATCATCACCAAACTCCCAAAAGAAATATTAGAACAATGGATTGTTTTGTCTGATGCCTTTCTGGCTGCAAACCATAAAAGAGAACCACCCTTTGTCCTTCTCCAAGAATTTTTTCTCCAGCAAACATAGTCCTGCAACAGCTTTAGAAACCTTTGCCTCAGACGCAGATTTTACTCACCTAACAAAGACCACTAAAGAAACTCTGCATCTCTCCAGCCTCTACTGCACATCTCTCCAGATCATCACCACACAACAACACGTAACACAGGGGTTGTGACCTCCATAAAAACTTCGGGAGAGGACTCATCACAAGCAACCCAATTTAAGCCTCCAAGTCTAAAGAGAGGCCAGTTTTGCCCTTTGCACAACACTTGACACACGCTGAACAGGTGCCAGGGGTTTGCAACAAAATCCCTGACCCAAAAGAAAGAGTTGATAAAAGAGTACCAATTCTGCTACAAGTGTTGCAAATCTAAACATGCTCCCAAAGACTGCACAGCCAAGGTGCAATGCCATCTGTGCAACAGCAATGAGCACCCAACTGCTCTGCATCCAGACTCTGAACCACCACAGCAGACAACTCCTAACCCACCTTTGAACAAGGAGCCTCAGCGTGCTGCGACAGCACACTATGTGCCTCAGCGCACCATGAAAGCACAATCTGAGCCAGTGGTGAGTGTCAATAGCATGACAGTATTTGCATTTGAAACCAGCCTTCCGACACACCAGCCCCTTGCTCATGTCATCAGATCTGCTTAGCCAAAGTTCACCCCAATGGACGCCCAGAAGAAGCAGTGAAGATGTTTGTAATACTGGATCCTCAGAGCGATCGCTCACTAGCCAGGTCTGCATTCTTCGACCTCTTTGATGTTCAGAAGGAAAAAGTGCACTTCACAATATCAACGTGCACCGCACCAAGACGCACGGTGGGGAGGGAAGCTACTGGTCTCTGTATAGAGTCGTTAGATGGAAGTTCCCAGTTCCTACTGCCGCCCATGTTGAAATGGGACGGGATACCAGATGAACGCAGTCACATTGCAATACCAGAGGTAGCTAGCAACATACCTCACCTGAAGCATATGTTTCATCACTTTCCCGCCCTAGATCCTGAAGCCAAGATTTTGCTCTTGCTGGGACTAGATGCCCCTGATGCTTTAGAGTACACTGAAGTAGTAAGATGACCGAGATACTCACCCTATGCCTTCAAAACAGACCTGGGTTGAAGAATCTCAGGAATTGTCAGTGTCAAACAGATGCAGGCCCCAACCCAGGCAGATGCCTTCACACCATCCATTCTGACAGCCTTCCGACACCCTTTAGCACCATCAAAAACAAGAATGCTGGTCCATCCTAAAAGGCCGCCGGCGACCATTAGACTTTCACTAAGAAACCCTAAACGGCCGCCAGCGACCACCATACTTTCACGAAGGGCAGATGTCTTCTCAACATCCAGTTCAACCACTTGTCAACACCCCTTTGAACCGTTGGAAACAAGACTACCTGTCCACCCTAAACGGCAGCCAGAGGCAGCAGACTTTCATCAAGAAACTCTACACCAGACCGGTCACCAACCTAGTGCTGCTGCGGAGAAAGGCTGAACTTGAAGATTGAACCTCAAGCTTTGCATGCTTTGCTTTGTTTGATGCTTTATTATTTACTGTTTCTCTTAGTTATATAGCTGTTTATTTTAATTATATAGTTATCTGTTATTCAGTTAGTATTACTCTTTACTGTTTATCTCAGTTATTCAGTTACTTTAGTTAGTGGAATTTTCAATTCCAGGCGGGGAGCGTGCTGTCCAGACAGTTTAGAGTTAATGGGATTTGGGATAGTTAGTTAGGAATTGAGAGCTGTCCCCTTAAGGGAATGCATCATGGTAAATGTAGTTAAGGTATCCTGGGAAATATATCCCATGTCTTGTGGTCACATCTGTAATCCTAATTGGTCACTAAATTGACCCTTATTGGGTTGGGGGAGGCTCCCTCACTCTTGCCTGAATCCTTTACCATGCAGCCACTTCAACCATCATGGGGATGAGAGTTTATTATCTTTCTACACCATAATGCAGATATGCAAAAGATTGGACATTAAGAACAACCTCATCATAACAGTGAGTTGATAAGGATGCCTGATGTACCAATAAAAAAGACTTTGTATGGATGCTTTGTGGAGTTGCTCTGTCTGCTTTATACCCATCCAGAGAGTAATAAGCAGAACAGAGAATATCTATAATTAAGATGAATATATTACCAAGGATTTTATATTTGTTTCAGACTATTCCAAGAAACTAGGGAAAGAATACTTTGAAGATCTAAATAAAATAGTATTGATATACATATGGCAGGGAAAGAAAGCAAGAATTAAAGTTGTTACAAGATGCTAGAATAAGAGGAAGTTTTGGTTTACTCAATTGGGAACTACTGTATATTACCAGGTGGTAACATTGATGTGGGTGAAAGAATGAATAGTTTTAAGGAATACTAGATTATTGACATTAAAAGGTCATGATCTATTATTGGGATAGCATGCTTTTTTATGGTATAAGGAGAGTAAAACACATGGGTATTTTAGGAGATATATTCGAGATGATTTATTATCAACATGGGAGAAAATAAGAAAACAAAATGACATGAAAATAACAGTTTGGTTGACAACTATCGAAGCATTTGCATATGCAATTGTTTATAAAAACGGAACAGTCAGATATGGTGAAATATTGAATGAAAAGGGTGAACTCATATCTACGCAAGAACTAGAGGAACAAGAAATAAAAATGAATTGGTATTCATATGTGCAAATACATTCTAGATATGATAAAGATTGTAAACAAGGTTTTTATGATAAATTAACTGAATTAGATAGAATTTTGACAAGTACTGATGAAAAATTATATGGATATTTGAGGTTAAATTAGAAATAACAATGATTGCTTGGGGAAAATTTGGGGGGATAGACTTAGAAAAATGACAAAAAATACGGTCTCAAAATTATAAAATGACGATGTCAACAGCATACAAGGAGAATTCGTATAAGATGTTTTACAGGTGGTATCTACCCCAAGCAAGAATAACAAGGACGTTCAGGAATAAATCAGAAACGCTGGAAGTGTCGTCAGATACCTGGATCATATTATCATATGTGGTGGATGCGTGTGGAAGCCAAAAGATACTGGACTAAAATTCATATATGGCTGGAAAAAAATGACAAAACAGATTTGAAACCAGAAATATTTTTATTGAGTATCTTACCTGAATTGAAATACTTCATTATAAATGTTTTAACAGCAGTTAGAATTGTATTTGCTAAAAATTGGAAAAGTGGGAAAATTCCGATAGAAAAGGAAGTGATTAAGAAAATAATAGAATGTGCAGAAATTAGTATATTGACATTAGAAATTAGAGAGCAAGAAGTTAAACAATATTATAAAATATGGGATTTATTTTATCAATGGCTAGATAAGATAGGAAAATAATATACATTATAATACAATTATAATAGAATAATAGAGATAATGTAATGATACATATTATGGTAGACAATGATTATAATGAAATGAATTATATAAACTAAGCTACGTTAAACTTGAAATTTGCTCCTAAAAGATGTGAATTTTTAATTTTAGTTTAATAAGGAATTAATAATAATAGTATAATTCGCATAGTTGATTTACAATATGAAATTTAATTTAAATTAGAAGACTGTTGATATGTGCACAAGAGATATGTACCAACCGACACACTGCATACAATAGAAAGATGGTTTTATTTTGATGTTTTATGTTTGTATCTGTCAGTGTTTGCTGATCACAGAAACTTTACAAAAAAAAAAAGAATGCAGAACTACAGGCTAATTGCCCACAGCCAGGAGTTCGATCCTATCTGGCTCATGGTTAATTCAGTCTCATCCTTCTGTGGTCGCTAAAATGAGGACCCAGGAGTGGTATATAAGTCTAAGTGGAATTGCTATTGCTATATAGATTCTCCAGAGCCTGGATCCTTTTATGAGAAATAAGATGACCATTCTAAGCAAAACCCTTTCCACATTCCATGCATTTAAATGGTTTCTCCTGTGTGGATAATTTTGTGGCTTCTAAGGATACTGCTCCGAGCAAATGTCTTTCCACACTCCATGCATTTAAATGGCTTCTCTCCTGTGTGGATCTTCTTATGGGAAACAAGATAACCTCTTTGAGCAAAGGTCTTTCCACACTCCATGCATTTAAATGGTTTTTCTCCTGTGTGAATCATTTTGTGCCTTTTAAGATCACAGCTACGAGTAAATGTCTTTCCACACTCCATGCATTTAAACGGCTTCTCCCCTGTGTGGATCCTTTCATGGGAAATAAGATAACCTCTTCGAGCAAAGGACTTTCCACACTCCATGCATTTATATGGTTTTTCTCCTGAGTGGATATTTTTGTGGCTTCTAAGGCCACTGCACCGAGCAAAGATCTTTCCACATTCCATACATTTAAATGGCTTCTCTCCTGTGTGGATCATCTTATGGGAAATAAGATCACTTCTATAAGCAAAGGTCTTTCCACACTCCATGCATTTAAGTGGTTTCTCTCCTGCGTGGATCTTTTTGTGCCTTTTAAGATCACTCTCCTGAGCAAAGGTCTTTCCACACTCCATGCATTTAAATGGTTTTGTTTCTATGTGGATCTTTTTGTGCCTTTTAAGATCACTGTCCTGAGCAAAGGTCTTTCCACACTCCATGCATTTATATGGTTTCTCTCCTGAGTGAATATTTTTGTGGCTTCTAAGGCCACTGCTCCGAGCAAAGGTCTTTCCACACTCCATGCATTTAAATGGCTTATCTCCTGTGTGGATCATCTTATGGGAAATAAGATGACTTCTTTGAGCAAAGGCCTTTCCACACTCCATGCATTTAAACGGCTTTTCCCCTGTGTGGGTCATCTTATGGGAAATAAGATTACCTCTTTGAGCAAAGGTCTTTCCACACTCCATGCATTTATATGGTTTCTCCCCTGTGTGGATCCTTTCATGGTTAGTAAGTGTATTGCTATGAGCAAAGGTATTTCCACACTTCATGCATTTAAATGGCTTCTCTCCTGTGTGGATAATCTTATGTATAATAAGACGGCTTCTTTGAGCAAATGTCTTTCCACACTCCATGCATTTAAATGGTTTCTCCCCTGTGTGGATCATTTTATGGAGAGTAAGGTGCCTGCTTGTTCTAAAACATTTTCCACATTCCACACATTTATAAGGCTTCTCTCCTGTGTGGAGCTTTTTGTGGCTTCTAAGTCCACTGCCATGAGTAAAGGTCTTTCCACACTCCATGCATTTATACGGCTTCTCCCCTGTGTGGATCCTTTTATGGATAGTAAGTTCCCTGTTTGTTCTAAAACATTTTCCACATTCCAAACATTTATAAGGCTTCTCTTTTATGTCAATCACTTTTTGAGATGTAAGGAAGTTATTCCCAAGAGAAAGAATGAATGTCCCATTGTAATTTTGTCCATTGTGTCTTCTTATAGCATCATTTCCTTTGTTTTGCATCGGAGCATCACTGGAAGAAGAGCTTTCCTGGTTGCAATTCTTGGACTGGCTTTTTTCATGGCTTTCTAATTCTGTTCGAATTCCAAACTTCTCCATTCCATCTCTAGCATTGATCACTTGAAACAGTTCACAGGAATCTGGATTCTCCTGCCCATTATTACCTTCAAAGTAAAAGGGAAATGAAAATGATGACAATTTTAGAGAAAAAGTTCAAAGTGTAGAAAGGCAAGTGAATTTCCTTCTGAATTTCTCTGAAATTCTATTAGGTTGTATGTTTGCATGCCTACAGTGGTGTAATATAGATATGATAATTTCTATATTAATGAGTCATGAAAGTTTGAAAATATCTAGTAAACATCTCTTTCTTTACAATTATCTCTATAAATGAAAATCTGACTCCGAGTCAGTTTTGAGTTAAGAAATAATCAGGGGAAGCATCCAAGGAGGAATTAAGAGAAAACTTAAGATTTAATGGGGTGGGTTACTTTCAGCAGAGACCTGTGAGAAATGAAACAATTTTGAAATAAGGTCTTCTTCCCCAGTGTACTTTGGAGCAGCTGCTCCACAGTCTTTCTGTCTGGACCCCTACTCAGCCTGTTCCTCGATCCCAACGATGAGATTTTGGAGATAAATCCCTTGCTAAAGCCTCCCATTGCCTTATAAACGCTCTTTACACTGAGACTGGATCTGTTGGGATGCTTCAAGAATAGCTATTTCTCTGACCCAAAGTCCCATCAGCTTGCAAGGGCTCCTTGGCCGGATCTGGTACAGGCATCGGTTTGCAAAGAACGGAGGCCTAGAGTACTTTAGTGCAGGATCACACGAGACCAGTAGTGCAAGATCTCAGGCTACTAATCTCGCGTGCTCTCACACGGCAGTACTTTAGGCCTGTGTTCTTTAAAGAACTGAGGACTGTACAAGATCCAGGCCGAAACTCTTTGAAAACGAAGAGGGGACTGGGTCTCAAGTACTTGGGGGAGGACTGGTCATAACTTGGAATGGTCGCTAAGTGATCTGTTATAATCAGAGATTACTTGTACCCTAGTATGCTGAGATACACTGTATGGGGCCTTTATTACATTGGGTGAATGCTCTTCCATGGAATGAGCATGAAAGTTCTGGTCTCACAGAATTTGAAGAGATTTTAGAGGACAAATGGCAACACACCCGTCTCACACTACCTCCAGAGGACACATAAAAGTACACCTCATTCTTTTCAGCCTCCACAGATAAGTTCAAATAGAAATGGAAAAATACAGATAAGAAATGGCACAAAAAGCATTTCAGCAAAGAGACATTGACTATTTTATTCCTTGGAGCATGACAAGGCCAGATCCTTTCCCTCCCAGGAGACGATATCTGACTAGTGGTTTTTTAATAAAAAATTAACTATAATCTCTCTTCTTGGTTGGGGACTAGAAAACTCTTACCCAGAGACACCACGTTCTTATGGTTCTCAAGCATGACTTCTGAATGCAGCGCTTTCTGGTCAGGATCCAGCTGAGACCATTCCTCCTCAGAGAAATACACAGACACCTCCTCAAAAGACACAAGACTCTCCTGACCATGGAAAAAAGAACAGAACAGCAAGATCTCTTCATCTTCATCATTGGTTTAGACAAGAGGATACAAAGGGAATTCATCAAATTTGCAAAGAAGACCAGATTGACAGGAATACCAACACTCCAGAAGATAAGCTCAAGATATAGAAGGATCGACAGATTGGGCCCCATTTAACAAAACAAAATTAAAAGTGAGAAATGTTAAATTCTACATTTAGGAAACAAAAACCAAATGTATTGGCATATAATAGATGATACCTGGCTCAAAAGTAGTAAGTGCAACAGGGATCTTGGAGTCCTAGTAGACAATCACTTAAACTTATCAGTACTATGCTACAGTTGCCCCCCAAAAACCCCAACAGAATCATAGGCTGCATTAAGAGTGATAGAATCAAGATGACATGAAGTGTTAGTACCACTTTATAAAGTCTTGGTAAGACCACACTTGGAATATTGCATCCAGTTTTGGTTGCCAGATATAAAAAAGATCCTGAGATTCTAGAAAGAGTGCAGAGAAGAGCAAGAAAAATTATTAGTGGACTGGAGGCTAAAACATATAAAGAACCATTGCTGGAATTGGGTATGTCTAGTTTCATGAAAAGAAGGACTATAAGGTGACATGATAGAAGTGTTCCAAGAAACAATGGATGAAAACTATTCAAGAAGAGAACCAACCTACAAGTAAAGAGAAATTTCCTGGCAGTGAGAACAATAAATCAGTGGAATGACTTGCCTCCAGAAATTGTGTTTATGAAGAAATTGGACAGCCATTTATCTGAAATGTTATAGGGGTTCCTGTATGAGCAGGGAGTTGGACTAAGTTAAATGGCTGTGGTCATACAAGTCCTAATTTTTGGTGAGAAATTGGGCACATCTGAAAATTGATTTCAGTGAAGAAATATTTGGGGAACTTCTATCAATTGCATTGATTGTCCAAAACCTTCAGTGCCTTTCAGTATAGTAATCCCACTTCTGGATCAACTCATCTATCACTCTATCATTGATTGATCTAGTAGTCTGAAAGGAAGAAAACAAAAGAACTTTCTCAGCCATTGCAAAGTGGAAATGTTTGATCTCCTAATTGAGGCGCAAATCAGAGGATTGGAAATTATTTTGTAGCCCAAAGTACCATAATTACATGCTCAATGGGGCCACTCTCTTGGATTTTAATAGTCTACTTTATTTTTTTAATACGATTTACTTATTTTTGAACTACAGGCTATGATACTTTTTAAATATGGTAATGTGGCAATGTATTTTTTTTCATTAGCCTTGTACAATTCCAAGTCAAAGAATTACCAAAAAACCCCTGGGTCTCTAGCAGCTCCTGCCACTGTGATACATTTATTCCTATTTCTTGAAGGACATTTAAAAATTGCTTCTTGTAAATTCAAAGTTGGAGGAGTACCTAGCAGAACAAGATAATCAGAGGAAGCTATACTGGCTGACAGCAACTTGAACCTGCTATTCTACTCTCCATGTTGTAGAAGAACACAAAAATAAACCAGGCCAAACAAGGGGGGGGGAGGGGAGAATAGAAGGAAAGTGCCCACTGTACAACTGCTTCATTTCCTGAAGGAAGAATAGAAATCTAATATCTTTCCCCTTTCTTACTTGATTTGGAGGTTCAAATGCTGTTTGATCTCCATCACAAAAACCAGAAAACTTCATTCTTTCTTTCTCTGTAAGGAATAAATAATTTGCAAATGCATAATTAACAAAATTGAAGGAGGTATTCTATAGGAGAGAAGAGAGAGTGAAGGTAAGACAGGTGGGTAATCGGAGGATCTTCCATTACCTCCTGAGGGGTCCTGACTTTGATCTTCCCAAGGGATCCTCCTGAAAAATACCTCCAGAGGGAGATTTGATGGGTTCCTCTTTCCCTCAGGATTTCTGATCTCTACAGTGCAGCACTTCAAGTAGGAGGAAGGAAGGAAGGAGCAGAATTAATGTACATCACACGACACAAAGTGGATTCTTATATTTGGAACACAACCTCAAAGCCCCCAATATCCATCCATGTGGCTGAATGAGGAAACAGTGGAACAATGCCCTACCAGAATTGGAGAATTGCTACATATTATGAATGTGGGAGAAGTTTGGGAAGGAGATGTGAAGCATTCAAATACTCACTCTCTCTAAACCCTTCTGAGCTCCCTAAAGTCTCCCACCTGCTGCTGCAGCTGCTTCTTCTGCTCCTCCACCTGGCTTAGGAGGAAGCCTTCCACCAGGGCCACCGCCTGGGAGCTGGTCTCTGCTCCACACTCCCGTACCCAGCCCTCCATCTCTGGGGGCAGAAGAGCCAGGAGCCGCTCCAGAACCACCAGGTCCAGCATCTGGGCTTTGCTGTGTTTTCTTGGCCTCAGCCATCGCCTGCACAAGTCATGGAGTTGGCTGCAAAGTCCTCGGGGATCCTCAGCCTCCCGGTATTGGATGGAGGTCCAGGGCGGAACTTCTGAAGGGAGGATGGTTCCTTCCTGCAGGACCTTCTGCCCGGTTCTAGTCCAGCTCTCCCCACAGTTCCCAGGCTGAAGAGCTGCGGGGCCTTTTCCACTCCCCTCCTTGGCCAAAGCGGGTGCCTCCATCCTTCCTCTCTCTGGCAGAGCAATTCCAAAGGGCTCCAGGGACTTGTCGGGGGGGAGGGGGGGGGAAGGAATCTCCAGGGGCGACTTCTTTCATGGGATCATTTCTGGGGCCGCAGGACGAATGCCTGCCTGTCTTTCCACTCTCTTCCTTCCTTCCTTCCTTTCTCCGCAAAGGAAATCCTGGCTTGCAAAGGCTGCCGAAGGCTCCGAGGATCCGATCTGGGAGGTACAGAAAAACCGATGCCCAGGATCAGAAAGGGGGATTCAGTCCCTCGATCCCCTTCCCACAACCTGCCCAGAGCCCCAAGCGGCTCCTCCCAGTGTAGGGCCCAGGGCCCCCCGAGCAGGACTGGGAAGGAGGCAGCAGGAGAGCCCCCACCCCACCCCGCTTCTCTCCCCCTCCGGAGACAGGATCGGTCCCTCGGGGAGCCCGGTGTGAATCCTGCCGCCTCCACCTCGCCCGGCTTCTCTGCTCTCCTGCTGGGCCGCCGCCAGGCCCTCCCTCCCTCATCCCCCTTCACATGGAGAGGGCGGCTGGGGAGCATGGGACCCGGGAAGACCTCCCCCCACTACGTGGGGTGCATCTGCACGTCCCCCGCCAGACTTCTGCAACCTCTCAGTCTCTAGCGGAGCCCCAGAGGCTTAGGAGACCGAGTGCCGCGTCCTAGAGAGGCAAGGCTCAGGGATATCACTTCCTACGCCGCTGCCTCTAGAAAGGCAGCTGTGACGTTCGCCCTCCAGTGGCCCAATGGGGAAGCGCCTGGAGTTCCCTTCCCTTGGCTTTTGTTTCAAGGGCTGTTGTTGATCTCAATGGGGGAGGGGAATAAGAGGGGGAAGCGGCCCTCTCTGTCAAGTTACTCTCCCAAAGCTCCAGAAGGCAGGAGGAGAAAGAAGGCAAGGAAGCTAACCAAGGAGAGATTCACTTCCTGACTGGGAGAATTTGGGGACTTGAATGAACATCAAGTCCACCCCTCCATGCACACAGAGGAAAGTCTAGCTGACAATCGTGAAGAGAGCAAAGAAAGTGGAGGTTCCCCGCAGGGCCTGCCATGAACCCCCTTGAGCTGCAGCCCCCCAAGACTGAAGGGTTCCCCGCCTTTCACTTTCTTTCACTTTCGCTGTCTGCCCCTGAACGTCGTCCTTCTCCAGATGAACTCACAAAGGACTCTGCCCGGAGACTGATGACGCTGCAGCAAGGAGAATTCCCATTGGTGCTCAAGCTCGTTCTGGTTCCTCCCAGCTCAAAAGTGCGAGAAAAACATTTCCTTCCCCTAGACACACATTCCTCCTCTGACACGCACACACACAAACGAGTGTTCATTAAATGTAAAGGGGTAGAGGGCCATATCCGGTTAAGGGATCACGCTGCCGATATTTGCAAGCGGTAGCGCGCTCCGACCCTCCTTACCCAACCTGCAGTCCTGGCTGTCCGGAGCCTCAGGCCCTGAATACCCGGCTGTTGTTGTGCAATGCCAGGTCCGTGGTTAACAAGGCTCCCCTGATTTGTGATCTAGTGCAGGAGGAGGCCGCGGACCTGGTAGGTATTACCGAAACCTGATTGGGCCCAGAGGGCAGCATCCCTCTGGTTGAGATGTGCCCACCAGGTTTCCTTGCATTTCATCAGCCTAGGTCTCAGGGAAGGGGTGGTGGGGTGGCGGTGCTTATTAAAGAGGTCCTTTGTCCTAGGGAGGCCACTGTCCCTCAGACGGCTGGCTGTGAATCTCTTTTTGTGAAGTGGGGACAAGAGGTTCAGATGGGCCTTTTGATGGCGTACCTGGCTCCCTGCCACGTCTCATCGGCCCTGTCCGGACTCCTTGAGGTGATAGCCGGGCTGGCGGTTGAGACCCCTAGGCTTCTGGTCATGGGGGATTTCAACCTGCCATCGCTTGGTGAAACCTCGGGGATTGCCCGGGAGTTCATGGCTTCCATGACGGCCATGGACCTGACCCAATTAGTTTCTGCTCCCACTCACATAGGAGGACACATGCTGGACCTGGTTTTTGTCTCGGGTCAGTGGTTGAGTGACTGTAATTTCGGGGATTTAGTTATTACACCCTTGTCATGGACAGATCATTCCCTTCTTAGATTGGACTTCTGTTCCGCCACCCCTCACCGCAGGGAGGCGGAGCCACGTAGATTGTTCCGCCCCAGGCGCCTGATGGACCCGGAGCGGTTCCAGAGGGAGCTTGGGCCATTTCCTCTGGCTCACAACTCGCCTGGAGACCTGGTGGCCACCTGGGATAGGTTGGCCGCCGGGGCTCTGGATCGAGTTGTGCCTCTGCGACCTCTGACCCGGCACAGATCCCATTTGGCTCCGTGGTATACGGGGGAGCTATGGGAGATGAAGTGCCGGAAAAGACGTCTAGAGAGCATTTGGAGGGCGAGCCGCTCTGAGTCTGACCGAACACAGGTAAGATCTTATATTAAGACTTACCTTGTGGCGATAGAGGTGGCGAAGTGTTCTCATTTCTCCGCCCTTATTGCGTCGGCAGAAAATCGGCCTGCCGCCCTGTTTAGAGTGACCCGCTCTCTGCTGGAACCGAGAGCGCGGGATGACCTCTTGCAGGGTAGGGCAGAGGAGTTTTCCCAATTTCTGCACGACAAAATCGCTCAGATTTGGGATGGGCTGGACTCCAATTGGGTGATCCCGGGGGAGGTGTCCGGGGCAGGTCTTGTGAGTGTTATCTGGAGGGAGTTTGACCCTGTGACCGCTGAGGGTGTGGACAGATTGCTGGGGGGTCTGAATGCCACCACTTGTTTATTGGACCCGTGTCCTTCCTGGTTGGTCTCGGCCACCAGGGACACGACACGAGGCTGGCTCCAGGGGATTATCAACGCTTCTTTGAGAGAGGGGTCGTTTCCTACTGCCTTGAAGATGGCGGTGGTGCGGCCCCTCCTCAAGAAGCCTTCCCTGGACCCAGCTGTTTTAAACAACTATCGTCCAGTCTCCAACTTTCCTTTTATAGCGAAGGTTGTTGAGAGTGTGGTGGCACGTCAGCTCCCTCAGTATCTGGAGGAAGCTATTTACCTCGATCCGTTCCAATCGGGCTTCAGGCCTGGGCATGGCACTGAAACAGCATTGGTCGCATTGGTTGATGATCTCTGGAGGGCCCGTGACAGAGGGTTTTCCTCTGTCCTGATCCTATTAGATATCTCGGCGGCTTTTGATACTATCGACCATAGTATCCTATTGCGGCGGTTGGAGGGATTGGGGATTGGGGGAACTGTCCTTCAATGGTTCTCCTCCTTCCTCTCCGACCGTTCGCAATTTGTGTTGGCGGGGGGGGGAGGTCCACCTCTAGGCCCCTGGTTTGTGGGGTGCCTCAGGGGTCGGTCCTCTCCCCTCTCCTGTTCAACATCTATATGAAGCCGTTGGGCGAGATCATCTGTGGTCTCGGGGTGCGGTGTCACCTATATGCAGATGACACCCAGTTGTACATCTCCACCCCGGACCACCCCAACGATGCTGTGGGGGCCATGTCCCGGTGCCTGGAGGCTGTGCGGAATTGGATGGGCGGGAACAGGCTCCGGCTCAACCCATCCAAGACCGAGTGGCTGTGGTTTCCGGCGCCCCGATATAGCCAGCTGACACCTTCGCAGGCTATTGGGGGGGAAACTTTGTCCCCCACAGAGAGGGCTCGCAATCTGGGCGTCCTCCTGGATGTACGGCTGTCTCTGGAACATCATATTGCGGCCGTCTCCAGGGGGGCGTTTTACCAGGTCCGCCGGATTTACCAGTTGCGGCCCTTCCTGGATCGGGACGCCCTGCGCACGGTCACTCACACCCTTGTCACCTCTCGCCTGGATTATTGTAATGCTCTCTACATGGGGCTCCCTGTGGGGAGCACCCGGAGACTCCAACTGGTGCAAAATGCGGCCGCGTGGGTGATCATGGGGGCGTCACGTAGCTCCCATCTGATGCCTCTCCTGCGCGAGCTGCATTGGTTGCCGGTGGCTTTCTGGGTTCGCTTTAAGGTTCTAGTTTTGACCTTTAAAGCGATCCATGGCATTGGGCCAGGTTATCTACAGGACTGCATTCTGCCGGTGATCTCCAGCAGACCGGTGCGTTCCCACAGGGAGGGCCTTCTCCGGGTGCCATCAGCCTCTATGTGTCGTCTGGCGGCCCCCAGGAGTAATGCTTTCTCTGTGGGGGCCCCTGCCCTCTGGAATACTCTGCCACCTGAGTTACGTACCAGCACGGACCTGAGGGCCTTCAGGCGCGCGCTGAAGACCTGGCTCTTTGAGCAGGCTGGCCTAGGCTGAGATAGTTTTAATTGTCTCCTTACTTCGTTTTTAACTTAACTTAACTTGGGTTTTAAATTTTTTGGGGAGGGTTATGTTAATCTAAACAGCCATTATTTAATTTCTTTTTAACTTTTGTATTGTTCTGGGTTGATTCGGCTGTACACCGCCCTGAGTCCCTAGGGAGAAGGGCGGTATATAAATAGTATAAATAAATAAATAAATAAATAAATAAATAAATAAATAAATAAATAAATAAATAAATAAAATAAAATAAAGATTGTGCCGTAGGATGAGCTGCTGCCCTGGATGATAAGGGGAAGAGGGGGCAGACACCCCCCTCCCCCAATCCGAAGGGAAGCCCCGGAAAACGCTCAGCAAAACCAGGGAGAGGCGCCGCTTTGCTTGGGGGGGGGGGGGGCGGGAGAAAAAGGCGATTCTCCTCCTTGAAAGGCGCGTCTGGAACATCCTGAGGTAAATCTCAAAAGCCCAGAGAAGAAAAGGGCGTGGGGGAGAAGGGAAACGCCCCCTTTCCACCTGCAGCAACCAATCAAATAGGTAAGAAATAACCCAACGGCTCTAAAAACACCACAGAAGACGAAAACCTTCTATAAAAGGGGGGGAAAGAAGCACAGATGTCGAAGCCTTTGTCCCCCTCCCCAGAAAGAAGCCCTGCAGGGGCCCCCAAGAGCATCACAGGGTCTCCACCCCCCCACACAAAAGAAAGTTGTTGAGAGCCAATTGAGGGGAGCAACTCAGAGCCCCTCGATCTCCGTCTTCCTCTGTTCCCCCTCCCCCTCCAGGTCCCGACAGAGCAATGGGGGGTTATGGGCCGTGAGAGGTTCTTGATCCCCTCCCCAAATCCAGGGGCTCCCCCAGAAGGGACCGAAGCTCCCCTCTTGCCTGACCTCCACAGCCTCAAATTTGAGATTCTGAAGAAAAAGTTAAGTTTCTGCACAAGCCATGATCCTTTGGCTCCAAATGCCTCTTTTTCCTTCTGTGGCTTCAGGGCTGAAAATGCCTCAGTTTCCCTCTTTCGCTTTTCCTTCCCTTCCTCTTTCGAGGCAGCCCACTCCCACCCAGACAATGGGGCGGGGGGGGGAGAGAGAGAGAGGTTGCGACTCTCCACCTCGGCTACAATCGGGGAAGGGGGACGGGTGGGTCCCTGTCCATCCTCTGGGGAGGGGGATGTAGGGAGAAAGGGGAAAGAGACCAAGCAGAGATCGAGGCTGTTACAGGGTCTGAAGACCCAGACTGGAGATCCCTCCGGGATACTTTCCAGCCCCCTCTTCCCTCCAGCCCCCTCCTTAACAGGGGTCTCCTTCCCCTCCTTACTTCCGGGGATCCGGGCCAGCGCCCCCACCAGCAGCATCAGGGGGAGCCCAGCAAAAGCCAGGGATGCCGCCCCACAAACGCCCCCAAAGAGAGGAGAGGAAGACGCGGAGCTCCCAGGCCCTTAGGAGGTATCAGAGGGTCTGGATTGGAGGGGGGGCGTGTTTTCCTCTAACTTGGGAATTGAGAGGGCCCAAGAAAGCAGAAGGGCCAATGGGAATCCTCTCTTCTTCAGCGTCATCGGTATCCGGGCAGGGTCTCCCTTGACTTCACAGCAAGCGAAGATAGTTCGGGGCAGAGGAAGAAGCGGAGAAAGTGGGAGGGGGTCCCTTCAGTGGGGGGGGGGGGGCTGCATTCAAGGGGGGTTCATGCCAGCCCTGGAGAGGGGAATGTTGACTGTGGGAACCCTCTCCTCTCCTCCCCTTTTCTTCTACTTTATTGACCCCCGTGGGAGAAAAACCTCTCACAGCCTCGCTCTGAATTGAAGGAATATAAATTATAAGAAAAAAGGAAATAAAACTGCCCCCCCCCCACAACCGCTTGCACAGATGAACTGGACCAGCCCCGATTCCTGCGTAACCTCCAAATGTTTCTGCTTTGGGAAGGGGGGCAAAGAAATTCCTTTCCAAATTGCGGTGGTGGTGGGGAGACTCTCCCCTTTAGGAAAACGTCCCACTCGGAGAGCAGTCCCAGGGTGGCCCCGAGAGCCATGGGCTCCACTCCGTGTGTGTGTGTGTGTGTGTGTGTGTGTGTGTGTCAACCCCTCCCTCTGAGCTTCAGTCGCCCCCCACCCAAGGCTGAAGGGATCCCCCCTCCCACTTTCCCCGCTTGGCTCTCTGCTCCTTCGGATGACGTCACCAAGGATTCTGCCCAGAGACCGATGATGCCCCATTGGGTTGATGGAGACCAGTCAGCTCTGAGGGGAGGGGACTTAAGTCTGGATCCCTGCCCAGAGTGGGGGGGGGGGGGCGCATTGGAAACCCAGAGCTGCCTGAGACCCTCCTGAAGATAGTCAGATTAGGAAAAAAAGAGATTTTTCCCCCCGAGGAACCTTGGAGAAAGAGCCTTTCCTGGGTATGGCCTCTTTCAACCACAGCCCTTTGGCCTCCCAGCCCCTCCCTGACTGTGGGGCTGCCCCCCTGCCTCTAAGGGATGCCTGGTGATCCCAACAGGGTGTGATTTTCCCTTCCCCACGAGCCCCCCTTCCGGAGTAGCCCCAGCCGTTGCTCCTGGGTGCAGCTTCCCCCCGTTTCAGGGACCCTTCCCCTCCCCCAAGAAATCTGGAGAGAGCCCAGAGGCCCCTTTCAGAGAAGGACCAGACTCGGAGAGAGGGGGGCAGTTTGGGAACCTAAGCGGACGTCTAGTCCACCCCTCTGTGCACACAAGGAAAGTCTAGCCGAGAATCGTGAAGAGAGCAAAGAAAATGGAGGGTCTCCGAAGGGCCTGTTCTGAACCCACCCTTGAGCTGCAGCCCCCCAAGACTGAAGGGATCCCCACTTTCACTTCGCTCTCTGCGCCGAACGCTCTCCTCCTCCTTCAGGTGAAGTCACAAAGGACTCTGCCCGGAGACCGATGACGCCGGAGCAGGGAGAATTCCCATTGGTGCTTCAGCACGCTCTGGCCCCTCCCAGCTCAAAAGTCCAAGAAAACGGTTTCATCCCCCTTGAAACACATTCCTCTTGATGCACACACACACACACACAAAAACACGAGTGCTCATTTCATGGGTAGATTCTGCCGTAGGAAGAGCTGCTGCACTGTATGACAAGGGGGGGGGAGGGGCAGTGAGAAGTCGGGGGTCAACGCACAGACCCCCCTCCCCAAACGGGAGGGAAACCCCAGAAAAACGTCCGCTAAACCAGGGAGATGCGTTGCTTCGCTTCGGGGCAGAAAAAGGCGATTCCCTTCCTTGAAACCTGCGTCTCCCTTGCTCGGAACGTCTGGACGAAGCAGCTCCTTCCGGCCTCCCGCCACTCCAACCCCCCCTTTCCTTCCTACTGTGGGTCAGAAGGATCCCCCTTTTCCTCGTAAAGCGCCCCCGAACGGAGATCCCGGAGTAAAGTTTGGGCCATTTCTCCCCCGTTTCCGGCTCCTTTCCCCGGAGAACTTTGACAGGGGTTGGACTAGATGACCTCCAGGGTCCCTCCCAACTCTTTTGATCTGTTATCTTGCCACCATCTCAAGCCGTCTAAGAATCTATATACTTTTTTTCCTGCAGAAAAATAAAATATTTATAAAGTAAAACAGGTTGGAAGAAATTTCGCTCATCTCAAAGGGCGGATCCGGAGCTTTTTCCCCAGGAATCTCCGCCTCTTTCGGCCGTGGAGCAGGAAGCGCCCCTGAATCAAAAGGCGCCCTTTTATTCCTTTTTCGCTCCTGAGACTCTCAGAGGAAGGAAACGCAGGTCCCCCCCAAAAAAGGCCCCCATTCTCCGCCCCCCGAAAGGAACCGAGGAGCCCAGAAAAGAAATGCAGGAGCCGCTGGAGGTGAAAAGGGGGGAAAAGCCGCCATCTTAGAGGTTCGGGTGGGGGAAGAGCCGTAGGCAAAGAGGCACCTGGCTGGGCTTGGAGAGCTCTCACCTCGGAAGCCCGGATGGCCGCGGCGGTTGCCAGAGACGGCGGAGACCCGGGATGCAGCCTCCCCAAGAGAGCCGGCCGGAGGGGAAAGAGCGGCCAGAGGGGTTCAGGAGACAGAGAGAACAAGGGCCTTTCTCTGAGGAGAACCCCGGGAATCCGCGGCTTCAGCCCTGACCACCTCCTCAGAGGAAGAAACGCCCCCAAATGGAGCCTCTGGATCACCAAACGCGGCGAAAACGGCCCGAAAATCCTTGGCTTGCCCGGCTCCTTTCCCGGCTGCTCCAGGAGAGCATTTGGGGGGCTGCATCAGAGGAGGAGGGATGGGCAGGCTGTCTTCCGAAGCCTCAGAAGATGAGAAGCAACGGGTGGAGACTCTCCGGGGAGAGAAGAAGCGACGGAGAACTGGAGAGAAACTTCCTGACAGGGAGGACAATCAGCTGGTGGGACTCCTGGCCACCAGAAGTTGTTGGCGCTCCATCACTGGAAGCCCTGAAGAAGAGATCGGGCAGCCCCTTGTCCGGAATCCTGGAGGTTCTCCTGCCTGAGCAGGGGGCTGGACTAGAAGACCTCCCAGGTCCTTTCCAGCACTGTTCTAACTGCAAGCTGTTCTCTCTTCTGTCCATCAATCAACCTCCTTTCTTAAACAGCCTCTATTTTCTTCCCTTTCCTGAAACTGGACCTGATTTTCCTTCCGAACTTTTATGGGGTAAAATAGGAACCCACGACTGGCAGGTGCAACCGAAGAGATTGAATGTGGGGGAATCGTGCAGCTGCTGCCCAAAGGAAGCGAGAGACACGGAGATAAACTTGTACTTTTATTGTTCTGTACCCTGTACAGTGGTGGATTTGTCTTCTGTACAGGTGATTGCGTGGGTGATCTTGGGGGCTTCTCAGAGCTCACCATGTTACACCACTCCTGTGCGAGCTGCATTGGCTTCTGGTTGCTTTCCGGGTGCGATTCAAGGTGTTAGTGGTCACCTTTAAAGCGCTCCATGGCTTGGGACCTGGGTACTTACGAGACCGCCTGCTGCCACCATCGGTCTCCCGTTGGCCAGTGTGCTCCCACAGGGTGGGCCTCCTCAGGGTGCCGCCAGCTGGGTGATGCTGGCTGGCGGTCCCGAGGGTGCAGGCCTTCTCTGTGGGACCACCCTCCCTCTGGAATGAATTACCCCCGGAGATGCGAGCTATCCCTGACCTACAAACCTTCCGGCGTGCACTCAAGACCCACCTTTTCCAACAAGCCGGTCTGGCCTAGTTTTACTGATAGGGTTTTTTAATTGGTTTTAATGGTTTTAGCTTTTTATTTATTTATTTATTTTTATTTATTTATTTATTAATTCGATTTATTAATTCGATTTAGTCTCCCCAAAGGGACTCGGGGCGGTGAACAGCCAATAAAAACACATATACAGAGCACAAATACAACACACAACATGATAATATTAAAATTTAAAAATTGAATATAATGTGGCTCTAATTAAAATATAAACAAGTATTAAAAGAAATTAAAACCAGGTTAAAATTTAAAAGACCCCTAGGCCAGTCCGGCCTGCCAAAATAGGTGCGTTTTGAGTAACTGACGGAAGGCCATGAGATCAGGGGCAGCCCTTACCTCCGGGGGTAATTCATTCCAGAGAGGGGGAGCTCCCAATGAGAAGGCCCGCGCCCTCGGGGTCGCCAGCCGTCCAGCCGGCGGCACACCGAGGAGACCGACTCTATGGGAGCATACCGGTCAGTGGGAAGCCGATGGTGGCAGGAGGCGGTCTCGCAAATATCCCGGTCCCGAGCCATGGAGCGCTTTAAAGATAGTAACCAAGACTTTGAAGTGCACCCGGAGGGCCACCGGGAGCCAATGCAGCACGCGCAGAAGTGGCATAACATGGGAGCCCCTAGGAGCTCCCATTACCATCCTCGCGGCTGCATTCTGCACCAACTGGAGCTTCCGGATGCTCTTCAAAGGCAGCCCCATGTAGAGAGCATTGGCATAGTCTAGGCGGGAGGTCACCAGGGCGGAAGTGACCGTGCGAAGCGCATCCCGATCCAGAAAGGGCCGCAACTGGTAGATCCTACGGACCTGTCTAAAAGCCCCCCTGGCGACGGCCGCCACATGGTCTTCCAATGACAGCCGTACATCCAGGAGGACACCCAGATTGCGGGCCCTCTTTAAATTTTTACCTTGTTTAGTTTTATCATCACTGTACCTCAGCCACTAATTTAATCTACTTTTAATTCTATTTTAAATTTGTATTTGTAAGTGTGTGTTTTTATTTGGCTGTACACTGCCCCGAGTCCTGATGGGAGAGGGGGCAGTATATAAAATAAAATAAATAAATAAATAAATACAGATGCAGATAGATAAACATCCATAACAAAGTACTTTTATTGGTTCTTCAGGTATCCTCATAACTCACATTTGTGATGAAGTTCTTCTTTTATGACCAATCCTTTGTATATCAGCCTTGCAGGTAAAAGATGGTTATCTCCTAACCCATCTCGTAGTGATAGAAAGAAAGTTGCTATGAGTTCATGAGAGTTCAGACAAAAAATGGAGGAAATCCCCAACCCATCGAGAGTCAATTTAATGACCAATCAGGATTACAGATGTGGTCATGTGACATGAACTACATTTCCCAGAATACCTTTAACTACATTTACCACAATGCATTCTCTTAAGAGGACAGCTCATAATTCCTAAGTAAATATCCAATTCCCATAGACTGGCTGGGATAGCACACTTGAATTAAATTGATTAAATTGTCCACAATAGTTGCAAAAAGGGATTATCATTGCAAACACGTATTAGAAAACTCTAGGAGATTTTTCCTTGAGCCCCAGATGTAGCTGTGGGCTGCTTTGCTTAGGTCTCACTTCCTTGTTGAAGAGAAAAAGAGGTGGGGGAATTCCTTTCCCAACATCCAAGGGGCCTTTTAAAAATTATGTTGCGCAGATAAAAAGAAAAGGAAGATCAGATTCCTTTGCTTTGAAGGAGAAAGGAAGTCACTGTAGTTTTTTTCAAGCCAAAGGAAAGCTTTCTGCATTTGTATAGAGCTTTTAGACAAAGGCCCTCGTGGCAGGCCATTTCTATGGTGACGAAGAATGCAAGGTATCTTTATTGCTCACTTCCTGCTGTACGTAGGAACAGAAAGAGGAGAGAGAGAGAGAGAAAAAAGCAAACCCTCTCCAACTGCTGAGAATTGTAGCTTCAAGTTTTTTATTTTCTTAGACCACAAGAAGACATTACTTTGAGTTCCTTCATCTGCATTTGAAAGAGTTTGTAGGTAGTAATTGGGTAGAAACATGGTAGATGAGTAAAACCTGGCTCCTCCCTTTGTTTTACAGATTGGCTCTTTCCCAGTTAGGAGTTGTAATTTGAGACACAGCACTTCTTTCACTGAAGAGAAAAGGAGGGGGAATTTGCACCTTCCTGGTTCCAAGATGAGAGGTTTGTGGGATAAGTACAAAAGGAATAGCATGCACATTTACTCCTGGCTTCAAAATATCTTTGCCTTATCACAAATCCAAATTAACTGTCTTTATACTGTTGGGCTTCAGGACTTCAAATTAACCATCTTTTTACTGTTCTGTATCCTGTACAGTCGTAGATTAGTCTTCTGTACAGATGCAGATAGATAAACTCCACAAAACATCCATAACAAAGTACTTTTATTGGTTCATCAGGTATCGTCATAGCTCACATTTGTGACAAAGTTCTTTTTTAATGACCAATCCGTGTCTTGTAGGAAAATGATTATTATCTTCTATCCTTTTTCCCTCACTTTGTAGTGATAGAAGTAGAACAGTTACCACAAGTCAGTGAGTTCAACCAAGAGTGAAGAAAACTCCCCCAACCCATCGAGGGTCAATTTAATGACCAGTCAGGATTACAGATATGGTCACGTGATATGGACTACATTTCCCAGGATACCTTAACTACATTTACCATGATGCATTCCCTTAAGGGGACAGCTCACAATTGCTACCTAACTATCCAATTCCCATACACTGGCTGGACAGCACATTTATATCAATATAAATGTATTTAACAGTCACAGCAGAGAAGACAGTCAGGAGCATCCTGAGGTAAAGCCCAGAGAAGAAAAAGGCGGGGAAAGGGGGGAACGCCCCCTTTCCACCCTCAGCAACCAATCAGAGTGCAGATCCCCTCAGGCGGGAGCCCGCCCTCAGGCAGTCACAACAGGTACTTGGGACCTTTGTGCGCTTTCCTTCTCCAGCCATTAAATGGGATATTTTCACATTTAAAGTGTTCAAAAGAAAATGACCCAAAATGACTTTGCTCTTTGTCCATTAGATTGAATTGTCAGGCTGGAATATTTTGCTTTTTTAAAATCTTGCACTGTGCTAAAAAGAAGTCAATATCTATATTTAATTATTATTATATTTTAAAGAAGAAAACATCTCTTTTTTTCTCCTTTTTTCTCTTGTACCTCAGACTTTCTTTTCCCCTCTTTCTCCTTCCCTTAATTTCCTATTTCTATTTTTCTTTGCGTTTTGTATAATAAATAAATAAATAAATAAATAAATAAGGTCTTGAGATTCCATAAAGAGTGCAGAGAATAACAACAAAGATGGAGGCTAAAATATATTTAAAAAATAAGTTGCTGGAACTGGGTATGTCTGGTCTGAGGAAAAGAAGGATGAGGGGAGACGTGGGGGCATCTTCCAATATCTCAGGGATTTCCACAGAGAAGATTTCTCTCTTCTCTAAATAAATATAGAAGGGGACCTCATGAGAGGGGGTGGTGGACTTGCACTTTATAGATAAGAAATAACCAAACCGCTCTAGAAACGTCACAGAAGAAAGACGAAAATCTCTTTCCAGGCATTTGGGTTGTTACAAAAGGGGGGAAAGAAGCACAGACAGTGAAGCCTTTGTCTGACAGAGAACAATGGAGAGTGACCTTTCCCCCTACTCCCAAGCCCATCATCCCAGCCTTCTCCCTTCCCGGCCCATGCGCTCCTCTTTCGGCCCTTTCTTCCATCCGGGCCCTTTGCCCCAAATCCACCAGGGGGCGCCCTCCGCCAAGGGAACTCCAGGCGCTTCCCCATTGGGCCACTGGAGGGCGAATATCACAGCTGTCTGCGGCAGCGAAGGAAGTGACGTACCTGAGCCTTTGCCACTCTACGACGCTGCACTCGCTCTCTTCAACCTCTGGGGCGCCGCAGGAGGTGGAGAGGCTGCGGGGGAGTCTGGAGGCGGAACATCCAGACGTGCCCCTGGTGAGGGAGCGGGCTCTTCCCGAGTCCCATGCTCCCCAGCCGCCTTCTCCATGCCAAGTCGGGGGAGAGGAGGGCGGGACTGGCGGAGGCCCAACAGGAGAGCAGAGAAGCCGGATGAGGAGGAGGTGGCAGGATTCCCGGCCCGATCCTGTCTCCGGAGGGTGGGAGAAGGGGGTTGGCAGCCTCTCCAGCTATCTCTTTCCCTGCCCTGCTGGAGGTGGGGTTGGGCCCTGCGCTGGGAGGAGCCGCTTGGGGCTGTGGGCAGGTTGGGGGAAGGGGGTCCAGGGGCTGAATACCCCTTTTTGATCCTGGGCATCGGTTTTTCTCTCCCTCCCAGATCCGGAACCTCGGAGCCCTCTGCAGCCTTTGCAAGCCAGGATTTCCTCTGCGGAGGAAGGAAGGAAGGAAGAGGTCCCTGGAGACCCCCTGGAACCCTTTGGAACTGCTCTGCTAGAGAGAGGAAGGATGGAGACACCCCCTTTGGTCAAGGAGGGAAGGGAAAAAGGCCCCATGGCTCTTCAGCCTGGGAGCTGTAGGGAGAGCTGGACCAGAACCAGGGAGAAGGTCCTGCAGGAGGGAATCATCCTCCCTTCAGAAGTTCCGCCCTGGACCTCCATCGGATACCGGGAGGCTGAGGGTCCCCGAGGACTATGCAGCCGACTCCATGACTTGTGCAGGCTATGGCTGAGCCCAGGAAAGCGCAGCAAAGTCCAGATGCTGGATCTGGTGATTCTGGAGCTGCTCCTGGCTCTCCTGCCCCCAGAGATGGAGGGCTGGGTGCGGGAGTGTGGAGCAGAGAGCAGCTCCCAGGCGGTGGCCCTGGCAGAAGGCTTCCTCCTAAGCCAGGCGGAGGAGCAGAAGGAACAGCTCCAGTGGCAGGTGGAGACTTTATGGAGCTTGGAAGGGAATAAATAGAGTGCTTGAATGCTTCACCTCTCCTTCCCAAACTTCTCCCACGTTCATAATAGGTGGCAATTCTCCAGTTGTTGTAGGATATTGTTCCATTGTTTTCTCACTCAGCCACAGGGGTGGATATTGGGGGCTTTGAGGTTGTGTTCCAAATAGAAGAATCCACTCTGTGATGTACATTAATTCTGCTTCTTCCTTCCTCCTGTGTGAAGTGCTACTCTGTGGAGATCAGAGATCCTGAGGGAAAGAAGAACCCATCCAATCCCCCTCAGGAGCTATTTTTCAGGAGGATCCCTTGGGAAGATCCAAGTCAGGACACCTCAGGAGGTAATGGAAGATCCTCCGATTCCCCATCTGTCTTCCCTTCACAATCCCTTGTCTCCTTTAGAATACCTCCTTCTATTCTGTTAATTATGCTTTTGAAAATTATTTATTCCTTACAGAGAAAGAAACAATGAAGCTTTCTGGTTTTTATGACGGAGATCAAACAGCGGTTGAACCTCCAAACCAAGTAAGAAAGGGAAAAGATATTAGATTCCTATTCTCCCTTCAGGAAGTGAAGCGGGTGTGCAAAGGGCTCTCTCCTATTTCCCCCCTTCTTTGACCTAAATTATTTTTGTGTTCTTCTACAACATGGAGAGCAGAATAGCAGGTTCAAGGCCAGCATAGGTTCCTCTGCTTATCTTGTTCTGCTAGGTACTCCTCCATCTTGGAGTTTACAAGAAGCAATTTTTAAAAAGTCTTTTGAGAAATAGGAATAAACGTATCACAGTGGCAGGAACTGCTAGAGACCCTTTTTTGTGGGTGGAGTGTAATTCTTTGACCAGGATTTGTGCAAGGCTAATGAAAAATAAATACATTGCTACATTTTAAAAAGCCTCATTTATAACCTGTAGTTCAAAAATAAGCAAATTGTATTAAAAATAAAGCAGACTATTAAAATCCAAAGGGAGTGGCCATGTTGAGCATGCAATCATGGTACTTTGGGCTACAAAATAATTTCCAATCCTCTGATTTACGCCTCGATTAGGAGATCAAACATTCCCGCTTTGCAACAGCTAAGCAATTACTTTCCTAGGGAATTTTTTCTTCTTTGTTTTCTTCCTTTCAGCCAATGGCTCAGACTACTAGATCAATCAATGATAGACAGAGCAATAGATTGTTTGATCCAGAAGTGGGATTACTTTACTGGAAGGCACTGGAGGTTTTGCAGAATTAATGAACTTGATAAAACTAAATATTTCTTCACTGAAAGCAATTTTCAGATTTGCCCAATTTTTCACCTTGTATGACGCATAGTCATTTAATTTAGTGCATATCTCTGCTTTGGGAATTTGGGAACAATGGAATAGAATCATAGAGTTGGTAGGGATCTTGGAGGTCTTCTAGTCCAACTCCCTGCTCAGACAGGAAGCCCTATAACATTTCAGATAAATTGCTGTCCAATTTCTTCATAAACACCTCCAGTGTTGGAGCACCCACAATTTCTGAAGGCATCATTCCACTGATTAATTGTTCTCACTGTCAGGATATTTCTCTTTACTTGCAGGTTGGTTCTCTCCTTGAAAAGTTACATAACACTTCCTGTTTTCCATACATAGAAGTTATAGAGATTGTCATAGGAAAGATATGGACAGTCCTTTGTTTTTCCATAACTCCTCCCATGCGTCCCTGGAAGTTCCCCAATTTTCTTCACTTCACCATTTATCTTCAGATTTTCTGTTTTCTCCTTACAAAATTATTAATGTCCCTTAATATGTCTTATAATGTCAAGACGGCCCAGTAAACTAAGCCAAGGACAGGATATTTCACAATTCTGCATAACTCTTAGCAGTAAACATGTTGCATAAATGTTCTGATTTTTAAAAAGTTCAGATAGCGAACACAAAATGGCTTCATTGGTTCTTTATATTCTTAGGTGCATAAGGCAAATTTCCATATATAACAGTTTTGTTAAATGGGCTCAAATATGTCGATCCTTCTGTATCTCGAGCTTATCTTCTGGAGTGTTGGTATTTCGGTCAATGAAGTCTTGTCTGCAAATTTGATGAGTTCCGCTTCTATCCTCTTGTCTAAATCATGAAGATGAAGATGAAGAGATCTTGTGAACCATCCTGTTCTGTTCTTTTTTCCGTGTTCAGGAGAGACTTGTATCCTTCGAGGAGGTGGCTGTGTATTTCTCTGAGGAGGAATGGTCTCAGCTGGATCCTGACCAGAAAGCGCTGCATTCGGAAGTCATGCTTGAAAATCATAAGAACATGGTCTCTCTGGGTAAGAGTTTTCTACTCCCCAATCAGAGAGTTCAAGAAGACAGATTATATTTAGTTTTTTATTTAAAAAACACTAATCAGATATTGTCTCCTGGGAGGGAGAAGGAAAGGATCTGGCCTTGTGGTGCTCCAAGGAAGGAAAGAGTCAATGTCTTTTTGTGCCATTTCTTATCGGTATTTTCCCATTTCTATTTGAACTTATCTGTGGAGGCTGAAAAGAACAAGTTGTACTTTTATGTGTCCTCTGGAGGTCGTGTGAGAGGTGTGTATTGTCATTTGTCCTCTGAAACCTCCCCAAATTGTGTGACTACAGAATTTTCACTCTCAGCCCACGGAAGAACACTTACCAATCCAATTCAAGAACAAAGGCCTCATGCACTGTGACTCAGAGCATCCTATAATTCTAGAGCCCACTGTAACTACATAGCCAAAAAGGCGTTAAGAGTTGTTAACCTAATGTTACGTAGCTTTTTCTCTGGTAATATTACACTAATAACTAGAGCATACAAAACATTTGCTAGACCAATACTCGAATACAGCTCATCAGTCTGGAACCCACATTATGTATCTGATATTAACACAGTTGAGAAAGTCCAGAAATATTCCACTTCTCTACTTGTTGCAGAATACCTTATGCCACCAGACTCAAAATTCTAGACCTAGAAAACCTAGAACTACGCCGCCTTCGGTCCGATCTAAGTACAGTATATAAAATCATACATTGCAATGTCCTACCTGTCAATGAATACTTCAGCTTCAAGCATAACAACACAAGAGCAAACAATAGATACAAACTCAAGATTAATCGCACCAAAGTTGATTGCAGGAAATATGACTTCAGCAACAGAGTGGTCAATTTCTGGAATACTCTACCTGACTCTGTGGTTTCTTCCCCAAACCCCAAAAACTTTAACCTTAGACTGTCTACTATTGACCTCACCCCTTTCCTAACAGGTCTGTAGGGGGCGTGCATAAGCGCACCAGCGTGCCTACCATCCCTGTCCTATTGTTTCTTTTATTTCTTTTATTTTTCTTATATCTATCCATGTATTCATAAGTATGTTTTTACTTATGCCTATTATCTTGTAAGCAATTGACAAAAATAAATAAAATAAAATCCTAAGGTACAAGTAATCCTCAAGTTACAACAGTTCACTTAGCGAACGTTCCAAGTTACAACCAGCCCTCCCCCAAGTACTTGAGACCCAGCTACGAAATTATGAGTATTGCAGCACCACAGTCGTCATTCACAAAGGTCAACACATTTCTACACTGTATAAACAGAGGGATAGAATCAAGATCACGTGAAATGTTTATAATGCCATTTATAATGCCTTGGTAAGGCCACACTTGGAATACTGCATCCAGTTTTGGTCACCACAATTGTAAAAAAGATGTTGAGACTCTAGAAAGAGTGCAGAGAAGAGCAACAAAGATGATTAGGGCACTAGAGACTAAAACATAAAGAATGGAATTAGTTATGTCTAGTTTAATGAAAAGAAGGACTGGGGAGATATGATAACAGTTTTCCATTATCTCAGGGGCTGCCAGAAAGAAGAGGGAATCAAGCTATTCTATTCCTTAACTCAAAACTGATGCTGAGTGAGATTTGCATATATATAGGTAATTGTAAAGAAAGAGATGTTTTCTAGATCTTTTCAAAGCTTTCATGAGTCATGAATATAGAAATCATCATTATATCACACCTCTGTAGGCATGCAAACATACAACCTAATGGAATTTCTGAGAAATTCAGAAGGAAATTCACTTGACTTTCTACACTTTGATCTTTTTCTCTAACCTCATTGTCATTTTCATTTCCCTTTTGCTTTGAAGGTAATAATTGGCAGGAGAATCAAGATTCCTGTGAACTGTTCCAAGTGATCAATGCTAAAGATGGAATGGAGAACTTTGGAATTCGAATGAAATTCAAAAGCCATGAGAGAAACCAGTCAAAGAATTGGAATCAGGAAAGCTCATCTTCCACTTATGCTCCAATGCAAGACTTTCTTGCCCAAGAAGAGAAAATAAGGAAAAAATATACTGGAAAAAGTGTGAAGCTATTCAAAGGTAAAGTTCAAGTAAATGAACACTATTTAACCCAAAACAAAAGAGAAGATGCTATAAGAAGACAAAACGGACAAAATTACAGTGGGGCATTAATTCTTTCTCTTGGAAATAACTTCCTTACATCTCAAAAAATGATTGACACAAAAGAGAAGCCTTATAAATGTTTGGAATGTGAAAAATGTTTTAGAAGAAGCACGCAACTTACTATCCATAAAAGGATCCACACAGGGGAGAAACCATATGAATGCATGGAGTGTGGAAAGACCTTTGCTCAAAGTGGTCATCTTATTTCTCATAAGATGATCCACACAGGGGAGAAGCCATATAAATGCATGGAGTGTGGAAAGACCTTTGCTTCAAGCAGTAACCTTAGAAGCCACAAAATGCTCCACACAGGAGAGAAACCATTTAAATGCATAGAGTGTGGAAAGATCTTTGCTCTGAGCAGTAGACTTGCTGTCCACAAAAAGATCCATTCAGGAGAGAAACCATATAAATGCATGGACTGTGGAAAGACCTTTGGTCGAAGAGCTTATCTTATTTCCCATAAGATGATCCACACAGGGGAGAAGCCATATCAATGCATGGAGTGTGGAAAGAGCTTTGCTTCGAGCAATAGCCTTAGAAGCCACAAAACGCTCCACACAGGAGAGAAACCATTTAAATGCATGGAGTGTGGAAAGACCTTTACTCGAAGAAGTAATCTTATTTCCCATAAGATGATCCACACAGGGGAGAAGCCGTATCAATGCATGGAGTGTGGAAAGACCTTTGCTAATAACAGTGACCTAAGAATACACAAAAGAATCCACACAGGAGAGAAGCCATATAAATGCATGGAGTGTGGAAAGACATTTACTGATTGCAGTGGACTTAGAAGCCACAAAAAAATCCACTCAGGAGAGAAACCATATAAATGCATGGAATGTGGAAAGACGTTTACTCAGAGCAGTGGACTTCGAAACCACAAAAAGCTCCACACAGGAGAGAAGCCGTATAAATGCATGGAGTGTGGAAAGTTGTTTACTGATCGCAGTGGACTCAGAAGACATAAAAAGATCCACTCAGGATAGAAGCCATTTAAATAAATGGAATGTGGAAAGACCTTTGTTCAAAAACATAGTCTTATTTTGTACATAAGATGATCCACATGGGAGAAGCCATATAAATGCACGGAATGTGGAGACAGTTTTTGATGGGTTTCAAAGACCAGTCATTGTCCAGGGTGCCAAGATGTCTGACTGCCTGGGCAGCATTTATTCTTTTATTCCATTTTTACAAGCAAGGAAGAGTAGCATAGATACAGCATTTGGATTGGAGAATAGCTCTCACATGGGTGAAACCCCCCAACCACATTGGTACAACCTCCTAGCCAATCCTTAATATTAGTGGTGATATTAGTAAAATGAGATCATCTATAAGTCTGGAAAGTCTGGGACTTTCCAACCCAAGACAGAAAATGAGATCATGCAAAGAGGCCCCTGTATTAGACACTGCAGTTTTCTGCTAGCATCTAGTGTCATTTATAGGATCTCAGTAGCTACTACATTTTACTCTTTTTTATTTTGTTTATACAAAGAATAGTCATAAGAGAGGTTAGTAAGGGACTTACAATAATTAGCAGAAGAGCACACTTGCAGCTGTTCATACAGGGCATGTACTTGATCCTGAGGCAATATAGGAGAGGTTTTAGGGTGAAAAGCTGTGATACACATGTTGCAAAGAAAAGGGAGACATTGAACAAAGCAGCACCCATTAATTAAAGCATAAATAATGACTACATAGCATAAAATTTTTCCCATTAAGCCTGTGGGCAATCAAGCCCAAAAGCTTTCCCACCAAGATCCTAAATTATCAATTTTCAAATCTGAGGCCAAATTGTGTAAAATATTAAGCTGGTGCCGGATGGTTCATGACTCATCAAACAAAACAATATAGATTTTGTAGAATGACCTTGCATCTCATGGTTGATTGTTGAGATAGGTGAAGAAGTAACATTAATTATTTTTGCTAAATTACATGCAACAGAGTTAATGTTAAAGTGAGTGTGAGCAGCAATTGCTGACACGCCCACTATAGACAAAGCTAGCACTACGTATTCTGCTTGATTAAGTAAGCTTGTTTCAGAGTCAAAGGTGCTATCTGTGTGACCCCACATTGAGAACAATTCAAGCGATGAATTTGTTGTTTAGAAAGTAAAACAGAAATCAGCAGCTGAGGCAGCATTGCGCTTCACTAATATTAGCAGGAATATAATTAAAAGTTTCTTGAACACATGTAAAAAATCATCCTTGCGGTAGCCAATCATTAGCAAAGTGAAAAGTCTCTTTCAAAGCTATGTAGTTCAGATTAGGTAAGCTAATGCGATGACAGTGAGGGTTTTTTACTTGAAGATGTACAATTAACTACTTTTGCACAAGTTATATTTATAGGGACTGATACTATTGGGGTGTGCAAAGCAATTGCATCAAGGTTTGGATAATAAGCAGCAAATCCCCAACTAGATACAGTCTTATAGTTAAAGTTCCCATTAATAAAAATCCACTTAAGACTTCAGGCGGCGATGCCTTGGTGAAAGCGTGAAGGGAGAGTGGTCTCCGTCTCTGGATCCTGTTTTTTCACTTTTGGGGACCTTTTGGGGTCTGAGGAGCCTGGAGAGCCAAGCGGAGAAGAGGGGAAGCCCAGAAGTCAGTGAGGCGAAATGCAATTGCCGGCTGGCAAGAAGGGAAACCCCTGAAAACCCGAAGTGAAAGTGTTTGTCATTTTATTATGGCAGACCCGAGGCCATGGCTGAACTGTGAATGAGGAGGAAGTGAGAAGATTATCAACAGAAAGTGTCATTGAAGTTAAAATCCCAAAGTTGCAACTGTGATGATTTGCCAAACGTAAGTTTGAACTTGTTTCTGAGGAAAAGAGCTCCGGTGAGGAGGGATAACCCCATAATAAAGGTGGTGAGACAGTAAGAAAGCTGTGATTCAGCACTTTTTGCAAACGGAAAGAGACTGAAGGAGAGGGTATAAGTTGGAAGTGAATAGTTCTAGGATCTGAAAGGTGGAGATTGAAATAAGATCAGAACTGGTGGGAGAAGAAAATCCAGGGAAGCCAGAGGAGGAGGTGGCAAAAAGAAGGTGATAAGGGAGAGATGATTGACTTCTCTCTGCTTCTTAGACAGAGGGTGATTACGAGACCAACGTGGCGAGTGGAGAAGGAGAAAGTGAAATCCGATCAGGACATGAGAGTGATACGAGAGAAAGAAAAGAAAGTCTTGGAAAGAAGGAGGAGGTGAAGTGGAAGTGGAGAGACGTTAAAAGGATTAGAAGGAAAGTTGGGACGATGGAGTTGAGAAAGGCAAGACATGGAGAAAGGAGTGACTGAGCAATTTTCAAGCGGAAGAGACGGCAGGACATTAATGGGAGCAGAGAAGAAGACAATTTGGCGGAGAGTGGGATGAAAGAGACAATGAAGGAGGATTGGAAAGAAACGGAGAAGGTACGAGTGGAGTTATAAAGAGAGAGATTTGGAGGGAGTAGTAGAAAGACAAAGCGGAAGAGAGAAGAGTGGAAAACGGTTTGGACTGAGACTGAGACAGTGAGATCAGAGAGAAAAGAAAAGGAAATCTTTGAATGTGGTGTATGAACTGTAAACTTTAAAGATAACAAAATAGGCTGGTATAGAAATATAAGTTTGATTTATATGATTAACATGATCTGTATGACTTGTATGATTTGAATGTGTTTGTCTATTAGAGGCTGTCTTAAGGTGATTGTGGGTATAAGAAATCAAAAAGGAGGCTTTCTCCTTTAATTTGAAATAACTTGATGGTGTAATTATCTTGAGTAAATAGGATTATTAGGTTAAGGAATGTAGTGATAAATAATCTTAGAGTAGGATATTAAGAGTTTAAGAAGAATATATATTGTTGTGGGTATAGAGAATCTAAACCTTGACCCTTCTTTTATTGTGTAAAGGAGAAACCACAATACATTGTGTATAGAAAGAAATAGAAAAGAGGTGTTTGAGTAAGATATATAGAAATACATGCAGATATAGATCTTTCAACTGACAAATATCTGACTACTGGATTATTGGTCTAAGTTAAAAGTGAATTAAGAAACTAAAAAGGGGGGCTTTTTTATCTTTCCTTCTCTATTGGGGTGATATTTAAGGTTATAATTACTTTGATTAAGTATTATGTATTGAACTAAGGAAATATAGTAATAAATAAGTTTTGATTACAATATTAAGAGATTAAGGAGAGCGTATATCTAGGTGATTAAATATAAACGGAAATTAGATTCCCCCCTTTATTACAGATAAAAGGGGAAAAAAAGAATAAATATAATACTTTGTGCATAAGGAAAGGCAGGAGGGCTTTGTCTGAGTAGGATATTGTTAGATATATGGTGATATTGACTTTGAGATAGAGAAAGGGATAACAAGTAGTGCTAATTCTATATAATTATAATAAAAGAGATTTGAAAAGAAGAAGGAATAAATTGAAAGTAAGAGGTTAATTTAAAATATATTGTAAAGGAAATAATAAAATAGGTAGAAATAAATAGAGCTTGAAAATAAGACAAGTGCCATGACATCAGCCTGAAGAAAGACAAAGAAGACAACATCTAGTCCAACATTGACAAGTACATCACCGGCCAGTCAAAAGGCAATTGAGGGAATGTCAGGGGCAGAAAAACAAACTATCCAATATGCAAACAATATAGGCTTCGTTAATGACCATTCAAGAAACCATGCTTAAAATGCAAGAACAGATAAAAACGCAAAAGAATATTTTGCAAAATCATATGGAATTGAAAGGCAATATTAATAAATTAGAAGACAAAGTTGATACTATACAACAAACAATGCAAAAGAATGAGCAGAAACTAGAAGAGGTGGAACTTAGAACAGTACAAAATGAAAAGAAACTGGAATTAATGGACAATAGGATGATGACAATAAACAAAAGATTAGAAGAACAGATTATCCACCTAGAGATGGACCGCGCTGCCTATTACTTGAGGTTTCAAAATTGAAAGTAGAGATGAAGATCTGAATGTGCTTATGGCAGAATTACTTGCGCCAGCTTTACAAAGGGAGACCCGAGAGATCCTGCTAGAAATCAACGAAGCCTATAGAGTTCAAACGAGTTATGCTCGACGTAACAGGTTACCCAGGAAAGTCCACATGTGATTTGCCAGGAAACAAGTACGTTACATAATATACAAGATAACGCGAGACTGAACCGTTGGTTTATAAAGATAAAGAAGTGCAAATCCTGAAGCAGGTTCCCAAGAAGGTGCGCGAACAGAGAAAAGACTGTAAGTTTTTGGCAACACAACTTATCCAGAAGAACATAATGTTTTGATTGTTCATTCCAGAAGGCTTGTTGATAACATGGCCGGAAAAGAGGATCAGGATAGATAACTTAGACAAGGCGCAAGATTTCTATGAGCAGATTGGAGGAACAGAAGAAGAAAGCAGTGGTAGAGAGGAGCTAGAGGCAGAAAGTCAAAAAGAACAACAACAGCAAGATATAGGAGGCCTAGAACAAGAAGGAGAGAACAAGGAAGAGATGGAAGGAAGAAGATTAAGAACACGCCCACAAAGAGAGACTAGAATTAACAGAAGACAGATAATATCCCACAAGTAGAAAGATGGAAACGGAAATGAAACTATTATTAAACATAAATGGTCTAAACTCACCCATTAAAAAGAAACAGATACTATCTAGATTAGCCAAACAGAAATTAGAAATAGTATGCCTGCAAGAAGTTCATATTAAAAAACAATATTGGAAATGTTTAGAATATCCTAAATTAGGAAGGTTATTTGTAGCCCTGGCAGATCAAAAACAGAAAGGGATAGCAGTACATGTTAAAAAAGAAATTAAGGCAGTAGAAAAATATGTAGACCCACAAGGGAGAACTTTGATACTTGAACTAGAATTAGGGTACAAGCCAATGTTATTAATTACAGTTTATGTGCTGAATGACAACCAAGGTCAATTCTATAATGAGAGAATCTACATGAGAGAATCGTTGAGATGGGCAAAATAATGTATGCATTGTGGGAGATCTTAATGCGGTAGTAGATATAAGGAAGGATTATTTTAGTAATGCAAAGAACAAAAAGAAAAAGAAAATTTTGCCCAGATCCTTTTTCAATATGACACAGGAACTAAATTTGATAGATCAATGGAGGAGAATAAATTTGGGGAAAAAAGAATTCACGTTCTACTCTAACCCACACAAATTGTGGTCTAGATTAGACATGGCATGGATGAACGCAGAACTAGGAAACCAACTAGATACGATAGAGATTATGACAGATATATGGGCTGATCATAACCCATTAAAAATAATTTGGAAAGGAAGAAAAAGCAAGAGTAGAAGGTTGATACTTAATCTCCAAATTTTAAAGGAGAAAGATTTTGTAGAGAAAATTAAGAAAGAAATGGAACTTTTTTAAAAGGAAAATACAGTGGAGCAAACATCATTACAGAATATATGGGATACCGCAAGGGCAGTCTTGAGGGGGCTGGTAACAGCTTATACAGCAAAAAGGAATAAGGAAAGATGGCAAAATCAGAATAAATTACAGGAGAAGATTAAAGACCTAGAAAGTAGATTACAAAAAAAAACAGAACATGAAAAAATGAGAAGAGAGATGATTTTTACTACGCATAAATTGAACATTATAAATCAGGAAGAGAAAGTTAAAGAGGTGAAAAGGGCAAAACAGAATTTTTTCGAACATGCAAATAAACCAGGGAGGTGGTTAACCCATAAATTAAGATTAGAAAGAGAAAGAAGGTTGATACAAAATTGGAGGAGAAGGATGGAAAATTAGAATATTGAATGACTGAGAAAAAGAAAATAGTACAAAAATATTTCAAACAACTATATAGGGAGGATGGAATAAACCCTGAGAATATAGAACTATATTTGAAAAGGAAAGGTCTCCCAGAAATTAGAGAGGAATAGAAAGAGATATTAAATAAAGAAATAACAGTGATGGAATTGAAAAGGGCGGTTGAAAGGCAGAAAGATAATAAGACGCTAGAGCTGGATGGTTTTCCAGTGGAACTGTATAAATATATCTATGAATGTCTTGAATCAGTGATGTACAATGAGGTATTAGACTTTGCCAAATTACCCAATTCATGGAGAAAAGCGAATACCTCACTAATTCCTAAAGAAGATTTAGATCACAAACAGATTAAAAATTATAGACCAATCTCACTCCTGAACGTAGACTATAAAATATTTGCAACAATAATGTCGGAAAGACTAAAAATTATATTAAATGAACTTATTCATATTGACCAGAATGGTTTTCTACTTTCTAGACAGATAAGGAACAATATAAGGATAGTATTAAATGTATTAGAATACTATGAGGCCCACCCGGGAAAGCAGGCAGCGTTGATTTTCTTGGATGCTCAGAAGGCCTTCGACAATCTCAGCTGACAGTTCTTGATCCAACAGGTCATAAATATGGGATTTGGATCTAAATTCAAGAAAATGATTGGCACAATTTATTTGAACCAAAAAGCTAGGGTAATTATAAATGGGGAGATTACTGAAAACTTTAAGATTATGAAAGGTGTTAGGCAGGGATGTCCAATGTCGCCTCTGCTTTTTATCTTGACCATCGAAGTGCTTTTAAATCAGATCAGACAAAGGAGATAATTGGACTCAAAAGCAAAAAATAATATAAAGTGCAATTGTTTGTGGATGACTTAGTGTTTCTTGTGGAAGATCCAGTGGAGTCAGGGACCTATCTAATTCAAGAATTAGAAGAATATGGGGCAGTAGCAGGACTAACAATTTATAAAGATAAAACAAAACTAATAATCAAAAACTTGATAGAAAGTAAAAAAAAACAATTGGAAAGGAAATTGGGATTACAAAGTGTCAAAAAACTTAAATATCTAGGAATTTGGTTAACAGGAAAATGCTCATCCATAAAGGTGGATAAAATGAAATTACTTTTACAGATAAAGAAAGATCTGGCCAAGCAACACTCTTGGATAGCCTCAACAGATTTCCTAAAATTCCTATCGACCAGCTTCGCCGAATCATAGATCTCGCTAACATACTTGTCCAGCTGAGAACGGCACAACGGGATCCCAATTTACCGGGACTCGCCTGTCTCGATCATGTTGACACGCAGAACAAAATTGTTTGAAAACAATCCAGTTGACTGACACCTTCATGGCCAAAGGTCACCACCGCTTTATAACCTTCATTTCTTGAAGAATTCGTATCCCACCAGGCGACAGTATGCAACACACACCGAGCCCGTGGACTCAGAGCTGTTAGCCCTCCTAATGACAGAAAATACAACAGCGACCATATATCTCCCTCAGGCCCTATGCACACTACCAGGGAAAGACCCTTCATGGCTGGTCCTATGCACACTACCAGGGAAAGACTCTTCATGGCTAGTCCTATGCACACTACCAGGGAAAGACCCTTTATGGTTGTCCATAATAGCAAGATCGACTCCGCATCCACACACAGTTGGGGAGAGAACTCATCAGATACAACCCAATTTAGATCTCCGAACACAAGGAGAATTCAGTTTTGTCCTATACACAACACTCGTCATTCGCTGAACAGATGCACTGGGTTTGCAGCAAAATCACTGACACAACGAAAAGAATTGCTAAGGGAGTACCAATACTACTACAAGTGTTGCGAATCCAAACACCCGTCCAAATACTGCACAGCCAAGGTGCAATGCGACTTATGCAATAGTGACCAGCACCCAACCGTGCTGCATCCAGACTCCAAGCCGCCACTGCAGATACCTCGTAACCCTCCTTCAGACAAAGAGCTTCAATGTAACACAGAAGCATGCAGGGCTCCTCGGCAGACTGACAAACCACAACCAATACCAAGGATGAGTGCACAGCACTGTGCGCCAATTCACCATGCCCTCGTTCATGTTTTCCCATCTGTTTAGCCAAAGTGTACCCTGAAGGACGCCCTGAAGATGCCATGAAAATGTACATGCAGATAGACACTCAGAGCACCTGCACCCTGGCCAAACCTGCATTCTTCGACCTCTTTGAGGTGCAACGTGATGAACTTCCCTTCACTGTATCAATGTGCCATGGACCAAGAAGCACGGCGGGGAGGAGAGCTACTGGACTTTGCATAGAGTCATTAGATGGAAGTTCCCAGTTCCCACTACCACCCGTATTTGAATGCGATGGGATACCGAACGACTGTAGTCAGATCACAACACCTGAGGTTATAAGTAGAATTCCTCACCTACAGCACGTGGCTCATCACTTTCCCTCTCTAGATCCAGAGGCTGATATCCTACTCTTGCTGGGAAATAATGCTCCACGCGCCTTTCTCTTCTCTGAGTCAGTCGGCGGCCCTGTAGATGGCCCAGTGGCCATCAAGTCTCCACTAGGATGGGGGATCATAGGAATTGTCAGTGTCGATCGGAGGCAGGCTCCAACCCAGGCAATGCCTTAGCTCAATCCATTCCAACAGCCTTCCGACGCCCTTTAGCACTATCGAAAACAAGAACGCCGTTCCAGACTAAAAGGCCACCGGTGATCAGTACACTTTTGCTAGGACACCCTAAACGGCCGCCAACAACCACCAGACATCCGCTAAGACGCTCCACATGGGCATATGTTTCCACAACACCCTTTCCAACAGCTTCCCGATGTCCTTTGACACCATGGAAGCAAGAGTACCATTCCAATCCTAAAAGGCCGTGAGAAGCGACCACCAGAATTTCACCTTTGCCTTCAAGAGTACCTGTACACCCTAAAAGGCCGCCAGAAGCAACCAACAGAATTTCACCTTTGCCACTAAGAGTACACCCTAAAAGAGTACACCCTAAAAGGCCGCCAAAGGTGACCAGCAGACTTGCACCAAGACACTGACCTTGAAGATTGAACCTCAAGCTTTGCATGTTTTGCTTTGTTTGATGCTTTATTAATGTTTACTGTTTCTCTTAGTTATTTAGCTAACTGTTTATCTTAGTTATATGCTATTATCTGCTATTCATAGTATTACCGTCTACTGCTTATCTTAGTTTATCTGCTATTCATAGTATTACCGTCTACTGTTATCTGCTATTCATAGTATTACCGTCTACTGCTTATCTTAGTTTATTGTTAATTTTTTTTCTCTTCTTTTAATAGTGGAATTTACAATTCCAGGCGGGGAGTGTGGTGTCCCAGCCAGTCTATGGAATTGGATAGTTACTTAGAATTGTGGGCTGTCCCCCTAGGGGAATGCATCATGGTAAATGTAGTTAAAGGTATCCTGGGAAATGTAGTTCATGTCACGTGGCCACATCTGTAATCCTGATTGGTCACTAAATTGACCCTCTACGGGTTTGGGGAGTTTCTCTCACTTTTGCCTGAACTCATGAATTCATGGAAGCTGTTTTCTATCGCTACGAGATGGGTTAGGAGATAACCATCTTTTACCTACAAGGCAGATATATAAAGGATTGGTTATTAAAGAAGAACTTCATCACAAATATGAGTTATGATAAATCAATAAATGTAGTTTGTTATGGACGTCTTGTTGAGTTTCTCTATCTGCATCTGCACAGCTACAAATCCATTACTGTTCAGGAGACAGAAAAGTCTCTAAGTCTTTCTTTTATATTAATTTGTTGTTTCTTTGCTTGTTTACCATTTTCTATCATCCTTTGGCTTTTTCCTTTAATCCTTCCTCCATTTATCATTATTTTCTGATATTTTCTCTCCCATTTCTCAAAGTTTCCCCCCTCCCTCTTTGATCTCCTCTCTGTATTTCCCTAACCATTTCATCTATCAGCATTCCAGTCTCAATATCCTCTCTTATTTATTATATCATTAATATCTCATATTCAGCTTCTATTTTCTTCTTGTGTTATTTATTGTTCCTTTTGATCCATTTCACTGCTTTCTCTTTCTTCTAACTCGCCCCCCGTCTTTGTTCTTTCTTCTTCTTCTTCTTCTTCTTCTTCTTCTTCTTCTTCTTCTTCTTCTTCTTCTTCTTCTTCTTCTTCTTCTTCTTCTTCTTCTTCTTCTTCTTCTTCTTCTTCTTCTTCTTCTTCTTCTTCTTCTTCTTCTTCTTCTTCTTCTTCTTCTTCTTCTTTTTCTTCTCCTCCTCCTCCTCCTCCTTCTTCTTCTTGCATAGTGGTACTGGGTTATATCTACAATGAGAATAAGTGCTTCTACATCTATGTGAGTAATAGAGTTGAATGGATCAGGAGATCTTCTGAACCCGTGGCGGTATATTCCAACAGACCAGAACCCTGGAGATCATGCGACAAGTCTATTCCTGCATCCCAGTTACCAACTTCTACCTGGTTCAAAGGCCCCGAGTTCTTGTGGCGTACAGACTCCTTGAAGCCAGGCACACCCGGTTTGTTGAAGTCCTAGATCCAGATAATGACAGTGACATTCGACTGCTAGTCAAGAAAGTAGAACTGGTCGTCCCTCCGGTCGTATGCCCGGCAACATCGGTAGAATGTGAGAAGGAAGGCCCCTTAAAACCTGCTAGCTTTGAACGCTTCTCCCAATGGAAACCTCTCATACTGGGAATGACTGTGTCATCCACACAGTTGTCCATTTCCTTGGTCATTGGAAAGGCTTCAAGTCATACTTCCCAGACCACTATACTCATGCTGAGAGACAAATATTGAGAAGTGTACAACAAGAGGCATATCCAGCGGAATACAGATGCCTGAGTGCAGGGAAGCCCATGCCACAATCTAGTCCACTTCTGAAACTGACCCCATACCTCGACAACCAGGAGGTACTTTGCGTAGGAGGTCACCTACACAAAGCAGAAATGGACTCATACACCAAGCACCCCATCATCCTTCCTGCTAACCAATAGGTAACGAAGCTGTTAGTACAAACACTATCACAAACCAATCCATCATCAAGGCCGCCACTTCACGGAAGGTGCCCTCAGAGTGAATGGACTTTGGATCATAGGTGCCAAAAGATGTATTACAACTGTTCTGCAGTCTTGCTTCCATTGTCGCAAGCAACAAGGTCAGACTCTACACCAGATGATGGCTGACCTACCACCCGAGTGCCTGGCAGCAGAGCTATCAGACACGATAACGAAGATGATAGATCTTCTCTTAGAACCCACCACCTTCTATACAAACAGCAGTGTTCCAATGGATCAGAACCCTGCAGATCATGTGACAAGGTCTTTTCCTGCATCCAAGTTAACAATTCCTACCTGGCTCACAGGACCCGAGTTCTTGAACTCCTAGATCTACTACCTGTGACTACCTTGTATAACCGGGGCCCAGTTATTTGGGTTATTGTTTCCGGTATCCACAATGGTTCCCCCGTGAGGTTCTTTGTATAAACTAAATCCCCTGTTTTGAATGTGCGGCACTTACAATACTGGAGGAGTCTGCAGGTTTTTCTGGGCTATATGTGGGGAATAGTCTGTCTAGGTTTGATCTAAGTTTCCTTCCCATTAATAATTCTGCTGGGCTTCTATTTGTTGTGGTGTTGGGTGTCATGTGTTGTATACTTAGTAGTTTGTCTATCTTTTCTTGTATATCCCCAGGTCCCAATTTGTGTAGTGTTTCCTTTGTATAACGGACTATGCGTTCCGCCTGTCCATTCGTAGCTGGATGTCCCGGCGCTTTTAGTGCATGCCTTATCCCTTGTGCTGCTAGGAACCCCTCGAATGTTGTTGCCGTGAATTGTCAGATACAATTAAATCTGGCAATCCATGTGTTGCAAAAAGTTTCCTGAGTTGTTTAATTACTGCTTCTGTTGTAGTTGAATGCATGAACTCTAGCCAATTTGAGTAAGCATCTACAACTATCAAGAATGTGTGTCCTTTAGTTGGTCCTGAAAAATCAATGTGTATCCTAGACCATGATCCCCTAGGTATTTCCCATTCGTGTATGGGCTGCTCTCCCCCCTCCTCTGCAAGTCCGGCCAGGAGGAGCAGGGAGAGTGCTGACCCAAGTGCTGTAGGGTCATAAGGTACGCTCTAACGTGGCCCCAAAACGTGTTCCCAGTGCTCCCCCCATCCCAAAGTGGGGTTGAGTGGGGTGGGAGGGGGGAGGAGACCTTGGAGGGGAAGCCTGCCTGCCTGGCTTTCCTTTTGGGGGGCGAAGACCCAATTAAAACTCCAATTCTTTCCCTCAATCAATGGGAGAAAGAAAAGCCTGGTGGTCCAGAGTCCCAAAAGGGGGGGAGGGGGGTCTGTTTGTGGGAGGGTCAGGGAGGGAATCTGGGCTGAAGACTCTTCCAAGAGGGATCCTCCTGGGTCTCTCCTTCCTCCCCGAGATTCCCCCTCCCAGCTTCCTTCCCTTGCCTTGGAGGAGAGGCAGAAAAGGCAGAAGATACCACAGCGCCAGACTGCCCCAAATTCTCTCACTGGGAGCCCCCTGACCCCCTCCCCTTCTCCTCCCCCCAGTCCAGAGGGGACTCCCCCCCAGTTTCCTGGTTCGTGTCTGAAGCCTGTTTTTTTTTTCCTGGCGGGGGGAGAGACGCTCCGCAAAATGGGGGCTTCAATCTGGCACCTGTGCAAAGTCCTGATTATTAAAGGCGGGGATGGGGAACAGGTGCCCCTCCTTTCCCAAGGATCCCGGGAGGGAGAGGGAGAGAGAGAGTATGTGTGTGTGTGTGAATAACACCCGGGAGAGCTTCAAGCCAGGAAGAATAGTTGCGATTACTTTTGCTGAGACCTTCTAAGCAACACAGGATTCTTTAATGAATATGAACAATAACAAACCATAATATAGATGATTAGTGGAAGGAAGGTGAAATCAGAGAAGGGAGGGAAGGAAGGAAAGAAGGGAGGATGGACGGAGGGAGGGAGGGAGGGAGGATGTGATGGCCCTGAAGAGGCTTCTGCTCTACCATCCCATTGTTCCTGAGTTGTGGTGTGAAAGGAATCCGGAGCCACCAGGAAGAAGTCAAGTCGTGAAAGAGGGACTGGAATTCCTCCCAAAACTTCCTTCTTTAAGTTAAATGGCCCCATTGGCCCTTTATGAGAAACATGTCTCCCTTGCTTGGAACGTCTGGACGAAGCGGCTCCTTCCAGTCTCCTGCCCCTCCAACCCCCCCCCCCTTGCCTTCCTTCTGTGGGTCAGGAGTACCCCCCTTTTCCTCGCAAAGCGGCTCTGAAGAACGGAGATCCCGGACTGAAGTTTGGGCCATTTCTCCTGCGCTTCCCGCTCCTTTCCTCAGAGAATTCCGACAGGGGTTGGACTAGATGACCTCCAGGATCCCTCCCAACTCTGTTAATCTGTTATCTTGCCACCATCTCAAGCTAAGAATCTATATACTTTTTTTAGATTTGCTGGGGACAATAAGCTGACTTTGTAAACTGCTCAGAGAGTGTGGCAAAGCATTGCGGACAGTTATATAACTCTAAGTGGAATTGCTATTGCTATATTGTTATGAGCATTGATCCTTTTATGAGAAGATGACCATTCTAACCAAAACTCTTTCCACATTCCATGCATTTTATTTTGAGTATATGTTTTATTCCTAAACATTTTGAATACAGCATATTGTCAGGGCTTATCATTTATGAAAAAGAAAAAACAAACAAATATCAACATATATACTAGTAACGATGATAAGTGTAACAAAATAATTTTAACTCATTTCTTGTATTAGCTTATTTATACTTCTGCTAATTATATCAACAAGTTTCTAATTTTTAACCTTCTTTGTATTTAATTCCTACATGACAATAATATTCCTTCACCTAATTTCTAATGGGAAATAACATTTCATCTATGAGCAAAGGTCTTTCCACATTCCATGCATTTATATGGCTTCTTTCGTGTGGATCATCTTATGGGAAATAAGTTTATATCTACGAGCAAAGGACTTTCCACATTCTGTACATTTAAATGGTTTCTCTCCTGTGTGGATCTTTTTGTGCCTTTTAAGATCACTGCTACGAGCAAACATCTTTTCACACTCCGTGCATTTATATGGTTTCTCTCCTGAGTGGATCCTTTCATGGGAAATAAACTGATCTCTTCGAGCAAAGGTTTTTCCACACTCCATGCATTTAAATGGTTTCTCTCCTGTGTGGATGATCTTATGGGAAATAAGATGACTACTTTGAGCAAAGGTCTTTCCACACTGTATGCATTCATATGGTTTCTCCCCTGTGTGGAGCTTTCTGTGGCTTCTAAGTCCACTGCCACGAGAAAATCTCTTTCCACACACCATGCATTGATATGGTTCCTCTCCTGTGTGGAGCTTTTTATGGTCTCTAAGTCCACTGCCGTGGGTAAATGTCTTTCCACAATCCAAGCATTTAAACGGCTTCTCCCCTGTGTGGATTATCTTATGGGAAATAAGATAAGCTCTTCGAGCAAAGGTCTTTCCACACTCCATGCATTTAAAGGGCTTCTCCTCTGTGTGGATCATCTTATGGGAAGTAAGATTACCTCTTTGAGCATAGGTTTTTCCACACTCCACGCATTTATATGGTTTCTTCCCTGTGTGGATCATTTTGTGAATTCTAAGGCTCCTGCTCCAAGCAAAGGTTTTTCCACACTCCAAGCATTTAAACGGCTTCTCCCCTGTGTGGATCCTCTTATGGGAAATAAGATAAGCTCTTCGAGCAAAGGTCTTTCCGCACTCCATGCATTTAAATGGTTTCTCTCCTGTGTGGACCTTTTTGTGGCTTCTTAGACCATTGCTCTGACTAAACGTCTTTCCACACTCCCTGCATTTAAATGGCTTCTGCCCTGTGTGGATCATCTTATGAGAAATAAGAATATATTTTTCAGCAAAGGTCTTTCCACATTCCATGCATTTAAATGGTTTCTCTCCTGAGTGGATCTTTTTGTGCTTTTTAAGATTACTGTATTGAGCAAAGGTCTTTCCACACTCCATGCATTTAAATGGTTTCTCTCCTGAGTGGATCTTTTTGTGCTTTTTAAGATTACTGTCCTGAGCAAAAGTCTTTCCACACTCCATGCATTTATATGACTTCTCCCCTGTGTGGATGATCTTATGAGAAATAAGATTACCTCTTTGAGCATAGGTTTTTCCACACTCCATGCATTTATATGGTTTCTTCCCTGTGTGGATCCTTTTATGGATAGTAAGTTGAATGCTTGTTCTAAAATATTTTCCACATTCCAAACATTTATAACTCTTCTCTTTTGTGTCAATCACTTTTTGAGATATAAGAAAGTTATTCCCAAGAGAAAGAATGAATGTCCCATTGTAATTTTGTCCGTTGTGTCTTCTTACAGTATCTTCTCCTTTGTTTTGGGTTAAATAGTGTTCATTTACTTGTACTTTCGCTTTGATTAGCTTCACACTTTTTCCAGTATATTTTTTCCTTATTTTCTCTTCTTGGGCAAGAAAGTCTTGCATTGGAGCATCACTGGAAGATGAGCTTTCCTGATTCCAATTCTTTGACTGTTTTCTCTCATGGCTTTCGAATTCAGTTCGAATTCCAAACTTCTCTGTTCCATCTTTTGCATTGATCACTTGGAACAGTTCACAGTAATCTTGATTTTCCTGCCCATTATTACCTTCAAAGCAAAAGGGAAATGAAAACGATAACAAGGTTAGAGAAAAAGATCAAAGTGTAGCAAGTCAAGTGAAATTCCTTCTGAATTTCTCAGAAATTCCATTAGGTTGTATGTTTGCATGCCTATAGTGGTGTGAAATAAACATGATGATTTCTATATTCATTACTCACTTTGAAAATATCTAGAAAACATCTCTTACTTTACAATTATCTATATATATTCAAATCTCACTCAGAGTCAATTTCGAGTTAAGAAGTAATCAAGGAAAACATCCGAGGAGGAATTAGGAGAAAACTTAAGATTTATTGGGGTGGGTTACATTCAGCAGAGACCTGTGAGAAATGAAACAATTTTGAAACAAGCTCCTTCTTCCCCAGTGTACCTTGGAGTAGCTGCTCTACAACATCTGTCTGGCAGGCAGGACCACTGCTTGGCCTCTTCCTCAATCCCAGTGATGAGAGTTTGGAGATAAATCCCTTGCTTGAAGCATCCCATTGCCCTGTAAACGCTCTTTGCACTGAGACTGGAAAGGTTGGGATGCTTCAAGAATGGCTATTTTGCTGCCCCAAAGACCCATCAGCTTTCAAGGGCTATTTAGCCGGATCTGGTACAGGCGTCGGTTCACAGAGAACTGAGGCCTAAAATACTTTAGTGCGAGATCACACAAGAACAGTAGTGCAAGATCTCAGACGACTAATTTCATATGATCTCACACCGCAGTACTTTAGGCCTGTGTTCTTTTAAGAACTGAGGACTGCACGAGATCCAGGGCAAAAGTCTTTAAAAATGATGAGGGGTTTCCCTCTCTGAAAAGCCTTTTGCCCTGGATTTCTTGGTTAGCAGAGAACAGAAGCCTAAAGCACTGTAGTGTGAGATCACTTGCGATCAATAGTGCTAGATTTCCCACTACTGATCTCACGTGTCTCTCACTACTTTGAGCCTCTTTTTTCTGCAAATGCACCAAAGTAGGCAAAGGAACCAATGGTTCGCCAATTCGTCGCAAGGTATTGTATTTTTCAGACTATAAGATGCACTGGACCATAAGATGCACCTAGGTTTAGAGCAGTGGTTCCCAAAGTGGGCAGGACCGCCACCTGGGGGGTGGAGGTGGGATGCCTTAGAGGGATGCTAAGAGGCAAGGAGGCCGGCAGGGGGGTGCTAAGAGGCGGCAGGGGGGCGCTGGAGGTGGGCCTTTCATAGGGCGCAATTCAGGGGTGGGATTCTACCGGTTCATTACCATTCCTGGTAGTTTGCAGAATCGGTAAAACGGGCCCTGGCTGGCCCTGCTCCTCCCCGCCCGCTCTTCCATTTTGTGCCCAGTCAGTCCTTATTGTGCTTGCGTGACATCGCGTGCATGCGCAATAATCACTGACAGCCACACTGGTGCGTTGAAGAAGCGAAGCGAAGCAAGCAAAACTGGAGGTGAAGAAAGCATCCAGACGCCGTGGCTAGAGATTTTTTGCAGCGAAAATTACAGACTTCCGGCTTTGCTGTTTCTCCAACATGCAACCACTGCCGCGTTCTAGACACTGGCCATGCAGGTTCACCCCATTGACTACTGCACCACTCCACTCGGACTTGCTTGGGCAAGTCCCTCTGGTGCAGTGGGCTCAATGGGGTGGACCTGCAGGGCCAGCGCCTAAAATGCGGACGCAGCAGTGCATTGGAAAAGCAGAGCAAAGCCGGAGGTCGGTAATTTTCACTGCAAAAAACTTCCAGCTGCCACGTGTTTTTTTCGGTGCGGCTGCAGTCCAGGCTCCCCTAAAAAAAACACGCAGTGGCTGCAGGCATTTGTGACAAGGGCGACGTTGGCTGGCGGGGAACCCAGCGAGAACAATGTCTCAGCCCTCGCTTGCCTTCCCTGGCAGCCAGACGCGGGAGAAAGGTAAAGTCACGGCTGTGGAACAATGAAAGAGGCAGTCATGGGGGAGAAAACAGGGAGATTTAAGGGCTGGGCCCTCTGAAAGGGGAAACGGGGTGATGCAGGATTAGCCCCAGCCTTTGACAAATTAGGGCACGCCTGCCTGGTCAAAAAATAGGTAAATAGGTTAAGGAAGGGATACAGAGTGAGGGAAAGAGAGAGAAGGAATGAGAAAAAAAGGGAGAAAGAGAGAGGGAAAGAGAGAGAGTGGAAAAAAAAGAGGGAAAGAGAGAAGGAACAGACAAGAAAGTAAAGAAAGAAAAAGGGAGAGAAAAAGGAAGAGAAAGGAAGAAAAGGGATAGACAAAGAAAGAGGAGGGATGGAAGGAAGGGACAGAAGGAAAGATGGGAGAAAGAGAGAGGGAAAGAGAGAGAGAAAGAAATAAAAGAAAGAGAAAGAGAAAGAAAGGGAGAGAGAAGAAATGAATGAGATATCTAGTCCAACCACCTGCTCCAGCAGGGTTAGAAGGGTGTATGTGTGTGTGTGTATGTGTGTGTGTGTCTGTCTGTCTGTCTGTGTGTGTGTGTGTGCATGGTTGTCAAAACTCCAAAAACAGGGCAAGTAACTCTGGGGAGGTCAGTGATAAATTAGAACACTTGCTAAGCAACCAGCCATAAGTGAGGACCACTTGTATTTGGTTTGCCAGTTACATGGCCACGCCCACCCAGTCACACGCCCACCAAACCATGCTCATCCGGTCAGGTGACCACCAAGCCACACCCCCACCACCAAGCCACGTCCACCCAGTTACATGACCACCAAGCCATGTCCACAAATTAGGCAATGCCCACAGAATCAACTGTTAAGAAATTTGAATCCCACCCCTCGGTGTGGGACACTAAGGATGAGTTTGTAGCATCAAGGGGGCGGTGGACTGAAAAAGTTTGGGAACCACTGGTTTAGAGAAAGAAAACAAGGAAAAAAATAGGTTAGTGCCTCTGCGTCCCATTTTCAGCCTTTCCGATGCCCGGGAAGGCACAGACGAAACCCGCAGAGACTTTTGGAGACCAAAACGGGGCCCATTTTTGGCCTGCAGAGTGCTTCTGGATGCAAGGGAGGTCAAAACGGGACACACGGGAGGGTTTGGGAAGCCAAAAAGAGGCCCGTATTCACTCTATAAGATGCACAGGCATTTTCACCCACTTTTGTTTTGTGCCTGTGTGTGTGTTTGTTTGTAGGGGTGCATCTTATAGTCTGAAAAATATGGTAAGTCCCAGCGAGATGGGGTGGGGGAATAGGTAGAGCAAATGTTGAAGGGCCTCTGCTGTCATTCGTAAGTGTGAACGACGGCTGTGGTGCTGTAACACTCATAATTACGGGACTGGCTTTCAAGTACTTGGGGAAGGGCTGGTCGCTAAGAGAACTTGGGGATTACTTGTACCCTAGGATGCTCTGAGTCACCCTGCAGGAGGCCTTTGTTCGCATTGGGACAGTGATCTTCCATGGACTGAGCGTGAAAGTTCTGTTCTCACACAATTTGGGGAGGTTTCAGAGGACAAATGACAACACACTCCTCTCACACGACCTCCAGAGGACACATAAAAGCACACCTCGCTCTTTTCAGCCTCCACAGATAAGTTCAAATAGAAATGGAAAAATGCAGGTAAGAAATGGCACAGAAAGCATCTAAGCAAAGAGACATTGATTCTTTCTTTCCTTGGAGCATGACAAGGCCAGATCCTTTCCTTTTCCCCCCCACTGTGAGGAGGGGACTGAAAGGGAGGAAGGAGGGAAGCCCATCCTGTGTTTTCCTCCAGACCCTCTGAAAATCCCTTATTTAAACTGAAAGTTCTGCTTTATATTCTAATTTTATTCCCCGTCTCTGATCAGTGGTTTTTAATAAAAAACTAACTAAAATCTCTTCTTGATTGGGTACTTGAAAAACTCTACCCAATAGACCAGTTCCTATGGTTTTTCAAGCATGACTTCCGAATGCGCGCTTTCTGTCAGGATCCCAGCCGAGCCCATTCTCTTAGAAGAGAAAATACAACATCCACCTCCTCAAATGACAATCCCGACCTCAACGGGACACAGAAAAGAACAGAACGTCGGAGTTGCAAATTCGTTCCTTCATCATGGTCATTTAAGAATATATGAAGGGGGAACTCTCAGATTTGTCATACAGGACCAGGAATTGACGACTACCAACACTCCGAAGATAAGCTCAGCGTACAGAAGGATTACGATTATGGTCCCCATCTAACCAAACGAATCAACCATGAGAAATGTAGGTTCTACATTTAGTCAACAAAAACCAAAGCAATGGCTAGATAGTTATAACCTGGCTCACATTGATATTGGAGTCCTCGGTACAACCACTTAACAATGAGTCATCAAGTATTGCTACAGTGCCCGCCTCCCCACAAAACCCAACAATTAGGCTGCTAAACTGAAGTGATAGAACAAGATGAACATGAAGTGTTTTAGTACCCCACCTTATAAGCCTTGGAAACCCATACTGGATATTTACATCACAGTTTTGGTTGCCAATGTAAAAAGATCTTGAGACTCTAGAAAGAGTATCATAGAAGAAAGCAACAAAAGTTATTTGGAATGAATGGTAAACCAATATGAGGGTTTCTGGAATTGGTATCTCTATTTTCATGCAAAGAAGGACTAGGGGTGCACATAGCAGGTTCCAATACAAGCAATGGATGAAACTATTCAAGGGTAGAACCAACCTACAAGAAAAGAGCAATTTTCCTGCACAATGAGAACATTAATCAGTGGAAATGATTTGCCCATCCAGAATTGTGGGTGCCCACCCGTGGATGTGTTTTATGAAAAATTGACAGCCATTTAATTCTGAATGTTTAGGCTCCCCGTCTGACCACAGGGTTTACTAGACGACCTCCAGATCCCTCCAACTCTGTTATTCTGTTCCATTGTTCCAAATATCTCCAAATCAGAGAATGCACTAAATTAAAGACTGTGGGTCACCACAATATCGAAATGGGGCAACTGAATTTGTCTTTCGGTGAGAAATATTTGTGAAGTTTTCTGAAGTCATTGATTCTGCAAAACCTTCATTGCCTTTCACACAGTAATCCTTCTGGATCCAACGATCTAATCGCTCTGTCTATCATTGCTTGATCTAGTAGGCTGAGCCATTGGCTGAAAGGAAGAAAACAAAGAACGAAAATTCCCCTGTGAACTTTTTTCTCATTCCTTTGCAAAGCAGTAATTGATCTCCTAATTGAGGCGTAAATCAGAGATTGAACTATTTTGTAACCCAAAGTATGTGATTACCTGTTCAACGTGGGCCGCTCTTTGGATTTTAATAGTCTGCTTTTATTTGAATTACATTTTGCTTCTATTTTTCATTAGCTTTGCACAATTCCGGTCAAAGAGTTTTACCCAAAAAAGGGCCTCTAGCCAATTCCTGCCACTGTGATACATATATTCCCTATTTCTGAATGGAATTTTTAAAACTGCTTTCTTGTAAACGTCCAAGCTGGATGCGTACCTAGCAGCACAAGATAACCAAGAAGCTGGCTGGCCGACAGCAACTTTTAAACTAGCTATGTCTGCTCTCCCATTGTTGGAAGAACCCAAAATAATCCAGGCCAAAAACAAGTGAGAAAATGATTAGAAGTACCTCTGCACACCCGCATTGCTCGTGTGGGGCCTGAGGGAGAATAGAAACTATAAACTTGTCCCTTTCTTAAACTTGATTTGGAGGTTAGCCACTGTTGTGATCTTTCATTATAAAAACCGAAAGCTTCATTCTTTGTTTCTCTGTAAGGAATAATAATTTCAAAAATGCTAATCTTTAACAAAATATGAATGATGTATTCTCTAGATAGAAGAGAAGAAAGTAATACATTCCTCCTGAGGGCC